>JAKTUI010000008.1:0-351182 GCA_030556595.1 Debaryomyces udenii
GGGGAGCGAAGCGACCCTTTTTATATTGTTAGAAGTGGTTGCAAAAGTTATAGGTTATATTAGTAGAGGGGTTATTGGCGGGGCATATAGTCAGATTCTCTGACATTCTCCCCCTCTTGAAAAGAGGACGTCCCAGTCCGTTATTTATTTAGACCAGGTAGTCTGTTAGAAAAACTCTGTGTCGGTTCGGCACGTGATAAAGGGTTTTCAGAAAATTCTTTTAAAAGCAGGTCCCTGTATGCCATAGGGACTTGATTAAGGGTTTTCTGCGTGATGGTTGTTGCGTGGGTTGGTTCACAGTCTTGCCAAAAAACAAGATATGTATTCTCGCGACGGTTGTGACCCGCAATGGCAACAATTTCTGAGTTCCTTGCCCGAACAATTGCGTCCGTTGTGGAGCTGGGTGGTGTTTTAGGATAAGGAATAGGACGAGGTTGGTACAATTTTAACCATTTTTTGTTCACCTTCCTGTATTCATTGCGTGCAGTTAGTATATCTAGCTCATAAGCATTATCACCTAAGTTACGAAGGACTTTGTATGGACCGAAATACACATATCTCATCTTGGGGTGTCGTCCAAAATCTATATTGGTATATGCGTTCTTGTGAATGAGGACTTGGGTGCCTGGGTCGTATACTGTTTCTTTACGTTTACGGTTGGCATAACGCTCCTGTTCAGCCTGGGCTTCACTCATGAAATCCTGCGTTCGTTTCACGATCGCGTGGAGTTTGTCCACTAAGTTTCCTGCCTCTACCCTAGGTAAGCGGAGTTCAGGGTCTAAAATTTCGAGTTCTCCTGGAACACGAGGTGTTCTTCCTACATCCGCCTCAAATGGAGAAGTTTGAATGGTTGATTGGTATGTTCGGTTGTAGGCAAATTCTAACATGGGAAGAATTTGAGACCATTCTTTGTTATCGCGTTGGCAATATTGGCGTATCAATCTTCTTACTACGGCAATGGTTCTCTCGGTTTGTCCATCTGATTGTGGATGGTTGACTGTTGAAAACTTCAATTTCGTTTCCAAGTGCTCGGATAGTGCTTTCCAGAAATCAGCCTGAAATTTCAGATCTCTATCACTTATTATGGAAGATGGAACTCCATGTTGCAGTATGACGTGAGAAATGAATAAGTGAGCGGTCTGCTTACTTGTTGCTGATTTACTCGTGGGAATAAAGTGGGCTCGTTTGGTGAGTCTGTCGACAACGACCATGATTGCATCGTATCCATCAGATTCTGTGAGACCTGTCATGAAGTCCATGCTAACTGAATCCCAACGGCTAGGGGGTATCTCAAGTGGTTGTAATAACGCGTTTGTGTCGTATGTGGCCTGTTTTGCTAATTGGCACGAGTGGCATGTGGATACATATTCTTTGACATCCTTGTATTGGCGAGGCCAATAGTATAGCTCAGCTGTTAAAAGGTATGTTTTATATATTCCAAAATGTCCAGACATAGGTGGCTCGTGGGCTTCTATAATTGCCTGTTGTCGTCGGGTTCGGGGTAGACAAACTCGTACAGCTTCCAGATCCGTACCTACGGTTGGTTGGTAAAGTAATAACCCATTGGAATATCGGAATTTCCTCAAATGGCGGAGACTTCGCTTAGGGTTTCTTATACCGTAACGTGCATAGGAATATATGTCTGAGAAGTCAGGGTCTGTTTCATATGAGTAAATTCTCATATTTGGGGGATCTTTATTTTGTGAGATTGCATTTATCTGTAACCGGGATAGAGCGTCAGCGGCTTTGTTCTGTGAACCAGGTAAATATTCTGGGGTGTAATCGTACTCGGCAAGGTAGTCGAGCCATCTTGCGATTCTCTTTTGGGGAACTTTACCTTGGGTTGGTAAGTACGTCAAGCTTGAATGATCTGTACGGAGTAAGAAGTCACGCCCGTATAGTATTGACCGAAAATGTTTGAGGCTTTCTATCACAGCGAGAAATTCTTTCTCCATCGTGAAATATCTTAGTTGTGCTCCCTGAAATTGTTTCGAGAAGTATCCTATTATTCCAATTAATTTCTTGTCATCATCTACTTGTTCAAGTACCGCACCCATGGAATTGTTCGACGCGTCAGTGGTTAGCCGAAAATTTAGGTTTAAGTTCGGTCGAGTAAGCGTTGGTGGGTTACTCAACTTTTCACGGAGGACGTTGAAGGCTAAAGTTTGTTCCTGACCCCATTCGCGGCGTCCTGCTATATATAAATAGATTGGCTGCGCTATGGTTGAGAAATTCTGAACAAATTGTCGGTAGTAATTACAAAATCCCATGAAGCTTTGGGCTTCCTTCTTAGTGGATGGTATTGGCCATTCGAATAGGGGTTTAATTTTATCATTTGTCGGTTTTATTCCGACGTCTGTGATTGTGTACCCTAAGAATTCGAGTTCCGTTTGTTTGAAAAGACATTTGCTTGCTTTTGCCACGAGTTTGTGTGACTGGAGTCGCTTAAGTACCCGCTTAAGATCTCTCTCATGTTCCTTTTCATTCCGGCTAAATATGATGATGTCGTCTAGGTATACGGCTGCATGTTTTATGCCGTCTAAGACTTTGTTCATATACATCTGAAATGTTGCAGGGCCATTCTTTACGCCAAAAGGCATGACAGACCATTCGTATAATCCAAATGGGGTGGTAAATGCGGTTTTCTCTTCGTCTGTTGGGCTCATCCTTATTTGGTGGTATCCAGACATTAGGTCGAGCTTGGAGAATATTTTGGAGTCTCCAATTTTTATAAATATGTCCTCTATTAGGGGCATAGGGAAGGCATGTTTTATCGTATCTTGGTTAAGAGGTCGATAGTCGATACATAACCTTAGTGAGCCATCCGCTTTTCGTGCAAAAAGCACGGGCGACGCATATGGGGATTCGGAGGGCTTTATAAATCCTTTGTCAAGTAAATCCTCGACTTGGCGTTTGAGTTCATCCTGTTCAAACTGTGACATTTTATATGGTGGCCTACTTCGAGGTTTCGCACCTGGTATTAGTCGAATTTTATGAGTTACCGCTTTATAGTTGGGTACCTCTTGAGGGGGGTCATTTGTGACTGTATCAGGGAAATCCCGGAGGATGAATTCGGGGATTGACGTTGCATCGTGTTGAGGTTCTTTCTTTACTTCTTGAATAAGACATAAGCCGATTTCTGTTGTGGTTCCTTTTGATCGCCTAATAAAATCTTGTGAGCTAATAAGTTTAGGCAGTTTGTCCAGGGGTAACCTAGACATACACACTTTGTACCTCTGGCCAGGAAGGTCAAGTATGATTGATTCGGTGTCTTCTTTATCTTTAAAAAATTCCTTTATCGTTGGATTTCCTATGATTACTTTGCGATCGGTGGGAAATACATAAAATTTGGATGAGATCTCTTTTTTCCCGATAAGGATATTTGTGGAGTACAGTTGGTTGATTGTATGATCTTTCACTTGGTCAAAGCCAGTAATTACCATTGGCTCGCACTTTTCTGGGGTGGCTTGAAGCGTTTTTAATATATCCGGATGCATTAATGAAGCTTCAGCCCCAGTGTCAAAGAATGCGTTGAGTTTTCGACCGTTGATCCTAATTTGTGTCTCCATTGTGGATTTTGCGTCTTGGTTTGTTTTATGTGAACCTATCTTTCGGATGGCGAACCGTGCCATTCCATTATTACGATTGCATGTTTTTAACTTGTCTAGATCTTCTGAGAAGCTTTCCCTGCAGTTTTCTTCAGGTACGAGATCTAGGCCAGGTATAATTGGAGCCTGTAAGGGTGCTTTATCTTGAGTAGCTTCATCTTTTATGATGTTTTCAGATTTTGTTTCTGACTTTTCCGTGCATGTGGTGCATTGGATTTGTTGTACTTTAGGAGAGTTTTTTGAACTCTGCTTCCTTTCTCGCTTATGGCTTTTGTTTTTTCTGTCAGGGCCAGCGGAATAAACTGACAGTTTCAGTTTTTTGAGTAAAAACTTTTGGTATCTTTCTTATTTGTTTCTCCATTCTTGTTAAAGCTCTTACTTTGTTTCTCGAAGTATAACCTACGAGGTTCTTCCCTTTCCAAGTGGAGTTCGAAATATTTGTATGCTTCTTTGAGCGTAGCAGGTGAACGGTACTTCATTTCTACCAGGTAGTTTCTTGATAATTTCTGACGAAACAACTGTAGCTTTGCAAATTCTGGAAGAATTTCGTCGGGAACTTGGTCCGCTTTCTTTTTGAACAGCTCGAGGAATACTTTTGGATTCCTTGTATCAAACAGTAGAGCGTATAGTTCTGTTGTTACCTCGCCTGGGTCGATCTTCTCTTCGAACTTTTCTCTGAGAAGCGTGGAGAATTCTGCAAGCCCAAGATTTTCCAGATACTGGGGAAAAATCTCTGTTTTATACCAGGTTAAAGCCTTTCCACGTAAATGGTGAGCTATTTCCGTTGGGAAAATACTATCTGTCCATTCCATTTGTTCGGCTTTTATCTGTACATCGTGAAGAAATTCCATAATTTCGTGAATATCCTTGGAACCGGAGTATTTAGCGACGATAACATGTTCTCGTGTATCTTTACTTTTCAGATGACCTTCCTCCAACAACTGGAGTATTAATCCGATGTGTTCTTCGTGTCTTCTTTCACTGGCTTGGTGGTAAACCTTCATTTCATCAAGAAGCATCAGAATTGCTTGTTTGACATCGTTCCCTGACATGTTGACTCAGATTAAGCTGCTATTAATAAGAAAAAAGAAAAATATTGGATTGTTGTGAGCGGCGCTACCAAATGTCAGAATAATTGGTCGATATATTAAGAGATATAGACCTATGCTCTGACTTAGATGAACTATCGAGTCTGGTTAACTTGATAAAGCACGATATTGTGAGTATCTACCCTTAAAGACGTATATTATTAGCTAGCCTCCTAACAGATAGAAAAGGGGAGCGAAGCGACCCTTTTTATATTGTTAGAAGTGGTTGCAAAAGTTATAGGTTATATTAGTAGAGGGGTTATTGGCGGGGCATATAGTCAGATTCTCTGACAAACTTTAACAATTGGTTTCGTGGTCTAGTTGGTTATGGCATCTGCTTAACACGCAGAACGTCCCCAGTTCGATCCTGGGCGAAATCAATTGCGCAAATGGTTTAGTGGTAAAATCCAACGTTGCCATCGTTGGGCCCCCGGTTCGATTCCGGGTTTGCGCATTTTTTTTGCATTCAAGTTACGTTACGGTCTTTTGAGATTACTTTACACTGTATTGTATGATATCAGCCTAAAACCCAGGCACCACTAATGAAGGCAGGTTTGAAAACAAACAGTTGCGATAGGCAAAGAAACCCGAAACAATAGATGTAAATGATCTCCCCATGCTAAGCTACAAGAATCAGTTCGGAGAGTCGTATATTTTATTTTTAAATCAAAGTCATAACTGCATCTAGAATTTTCGTTAGCAAAGAGCCTTTGAAAGTAATATTCAAGTATAGAAAAACATTTCATGTAGGTGTTAGCTGATTTCACTTTATACCCGAAGACATTGTAAAATGGGTAAATCATGACGATAACGCATGTATAATTCTAATCATATATGTTCATTCTATATCTTGCTTCTGGACTGTATTGAACTTACCATTCGATTATCGGACAACAGCAATATCGTAGAAAAAAAAACAAAAGATGAAAAGTTTGAAGTGTATGAAAATTCTGAAGTCCTTATCTGAGCGCGGTATACCATTTACTCAAACGTACTCAGTTATACGCATTCGTTATTCTTCTATTTTGTTTCAATTATAGACCGAACTCAATTTATTTTGGTAGTTCTTGAGCTCTTTACACCAGTTATTCAAAGCATCCATTCGATCAGCTTCGGAAGTCACATCAGTTTCTTTTGGTGTGAATTGAAGGACATTACTTTGACTAATAACACTGTTATTTCTCATCTTAGCTTCACTATTAGATTCTGTTGCAGTCAAATTTGTCAAAGCTGTTTCAGCTCTTTGCTCTGAAAAAATTTGATCTTTTTGAGATAATTCATCCTCCACCCGAGCTGGAATAGCACTTGAAATGTATTTGTACCACGAGTCTATTACTGTAAACCATTCTTCCTCAAGAGTCGGCCTCTCATTGAAAAGCAAAAATTTCGACAAAATGGAGCTCTTATCTTTTTTATCAAACGACGAAACCCAAGCATCTTGCTCAAATATTGAAGAGTCTGTTCTTGGCCTTGTGTCAAGATCGATATCCATCTCATCATCAGCCTTGAATGCGGCGGGGGTATCTATTGGTAAATCACTAGTATGAATGGAGTCCATATTAGTAGCATCCAAACATTTCATATTATAATATATTTCTTTCGGATCGATTGTTGAGCGAAGAGGCGTTAATATTTTTTCTGGAGATTCGACTTCAATAAACCGTTTTAGAAAATCTAGTTTTATGTTGAACAACTTGCCACTATTAGCTAGCAGTAGAATTAAATGCTCTAATTCTTCTTGATCTATACCCAATTTTCTAATAATGGAATCAAACTTCACTATTCTGTACGTCTTCAAAAGATTCATAATTATTTTTGATCTCAAATTATCCAATATCTTTGTAGAGGCATGCTTGAAAATATCATCTGAAGCCAAAGGATCATTTTCATCTTCGATCCTCTTGAGGGTATTATTAAAGCCAAGCAAATCTAACTCATCATAATACTTCACTAAAAGTATCAAGTTACCATATTCGGGCAATTGCGAATATGTTTGGGTTTCTTGGGACTCAAAAGGATTTACTTCATTTTCAGCTAAAATGGAGCATAAAGTTAGGTATTTTAATATTTTCTTCTTCAATGGTGAGCCAGTCTCATCAAAATTTTTGAAGCATTCATAAAATTCCAATCTCGCTTTTTCATAATTACCCCTGTAAAAATGAACTTTCGCTCCACATTCTCTTATTGTACCCATAATCTTAGGATGTGTTACTGCTGTCGAAATGGTCATGCTCTTTCTATATAACTGATTCAATTTGGAAAGATTTGTACCAGCCAGATGAGAATAGCACTCAATTTCAGCAGCAATAACTTCCAAGGAGTACGAATTCTTTGTGGTTTCTCCCACAGTTTCCAAGGCCTTGTTTATTTGTTGAATTAATTCATAGCATTTATCAAATTCTTTATCTTCCAATAAAGAATTTAACCTATTAATGTTTATCTTCAACCAAAGCCTACAACTATAAGCTTCGGAGATATTCGTACCGTTCAAGAAGTTCAAGATGATGTCATAGAAGTGAATAATAAATTCTCGATCATTAGCTATTGAATAATTATTTAATATCTTATTCATTGACTCCTCTGCGTAGTTTTGATTCACTTTTGGTATTATTGAAATCAAGCTTTTTAGATATGTTAAAGTTTCATCGAATCTTTGGTTATTGAAATTAATTTTCATCAATTGCTTATATGATCTAAATATCCATTCCACATTTTCTTCATCATCGGGATTTACTTGTATAATCTCTTTCAATTCTCGAACTGCACCATCTGGATCATCATCTTTCAAGCCTTTAGCGTTATAGTACTTGTTTTCCTAATATGACATTAGTATAAACCCTGAATCATATTATTGTTCGTCTATACATACCATCCCATAATTTTGCTTATCGACTTCCTCTTGAAAATCATCTTCTTCGTCTTCCTCAAATTCAAATTCGTACGATTCTTCAGAAAGATATTCCTCCTCTTCCGACATAGTTAATACTTATTTTCTAGTAGCCTGGATTCAGTAAATTGATACAGTATCTGATACCGATAAAAGAATAAATAGTCCAAAATTAGTTAAGAGATAATCGCATTGATTTACTTGTGACTAAAATTTAATACAAGTCGAAAAAATGCTGCAATCTGATAATTCGTTCTCGGCCAACCTTTCAAATGTTATACAATGGATTCAATTGACTATACAGGTCGGTCTTAGGAAAGGCAGCACTTTCTTATCACATAAATCACTATCTCTAAGAAAGATATACAGTATGAAAACGACTGCGTATCTGTAAGATCAAGAAATGTATTTGCATATTATGTTTTATGTTAGGCAACTAGATGTATTATATTGTCTTATGATGCATCTATTACTATTAACTAAGAGGATTGTCAGTCTTTTCCAAGTCTTACCTAGGTTTATAAAAATGGAAGTAGCAATGTACCAATACACTACATAATTTCATTATTCACTAAAGCAGTAAGAACAATAGCTCGTGTGGCGCAGTGGTAGCGCAGCAGATTGCAAATCTGTTGGTCCTTAGTTCGATCCTGAGTGCGAGCTCATATTTTTATCTATTTTCTTTTTTGGTTTATTTCACCTCCTTACTTACTATCTATTTTATTGTAAAGTAAAGTATACTAGCTAAGATATGTAAAATATAACTGTCTAGTTGTTTTTCGAGGGAAAAAAAAAAATTATGTTGAAAATATAATATAATGAATCACAATGTAATCGAAATAAATTATGACAAAGTTTGCGGAACAGGTTTATACAACTTCCAATTCGTATAAAACGAAAGGCTCATATTCTGCATCAACCAAGGACGCATATTCGTGTAAATTGGCACTATTTGACGCGCTATCACCTCCTAAGTAGCCAAATTTTGTAATTAATTCTTTTTTGGCCTTGCTTAAAGTCTTAATGTTCGCCTTGTCAAATTTGATTAATGTGCAATCAAATTGGGGTGGTAAACCATACCTTAGAACCGACTCAACGTAAATCCTTATTGCCTTGATATGAATCCAAGAAGCAAAAATATCAGAATACGCCGTTTTAGCCAAACGTATTAAACCGTTTTTAGCTTTAGATTCCGTCGCCTTAGTCAAGTCAAATTCTTTTCTTAAGTTATTCAATGTTTCCTCGGAATATACGAAATCGTTCCGAGGCAGCCATTTTTTTTCTCTTGCCTGGTTAATGAAGTCTTGCTGATATTTCTTGAATAAAGTTACTGTATATAATGAATATTCTTGATCTGTTGCTATAACCTTAGCAGACCTAGGAATAACAAATTGCGTTAAAGTTTCATACGACTTTTCAAAATCTGATATCAGGTTTTTGGGAACTGCAATCAACACAGTAATCAAATGCTCTGAATCCAATACGAAGTACTCCGGCTTTACAATCTCGTGTAATGATTTGATTGACAAATCTCCGTTCTTCTTCCTATCAGCAGCCAAAAAGTTAGATTTGGCATTTTGATAGCTCTGGAAGGAGGATCTCACATCATTATCTAAGGTAATAGCTTCATCAGAGATTAATTTCACTAATTGAGTGAGTGGTTTGTCTAACCTGTACTTGGAAGTATTCCATTGAAACGACTGAACATAGCTCAACACATCTTTTCCATTTACGACTCTAGATGAGCTTGTTTCAGTTACTGACCCAAGAACATCAACTACCTTAGAAACAGATCCAGCTAATTGCCCATCCAATTTACTCAATTCCTCACTTTGCTGAACTAATGAATCTAACGTCCCTATTTGGAAGTCTGGCAATGAAAACTTATATAAGGGGCTCTTGCTTCCATTCAAACTCTGCTCTAGCCACTCATGTGCATTAATCGACTGTGGTAAGGAAAGTGCCAAGTACTTTACTAGTGGGTCCATGTCTCCTATCTAATTGTCTATAGTGTATCCCTTATCTGAAAGCTAAGCTGTATTAAGAGAGGGAGCTTAAGTGAGTATTAATTGAACGCGTAAAACTGAGCATGGTGCACTTGCTTTATTATTAGGCCCGTGCTGAGATATATGTATTTATCTTTACAGTTAGTTGTATGGGCTAAGTCTTCTTTCAACCATTCTGGTTAGCTTTGGGCGATCGGAATATACTAAGAGTATGATAATTGTTATTTAATCTAGATTCCTTCATATTAAATAGTTCTACAAATTGAAGAAGTTGTCCACAATCAAATCGTTAGGGTGTGCCCAGGGCTTCAATTGCGATGGGAATTTTTTTTTCAGGCATTAAGAACTTAAAGCCCAGCTTATAGAGTCTCTCTCACATAGTCTATCGTATAATTATTGTAGCAACCGGAGGATATGAGTAACTCATTGGAAGTATGTTAGTTTGAAAATTGAAGATCAAGATTTCAGAAAGTCTGAAGCAACCATTCGTACAAGATCGGAATACTAACTCAAATATAGGAAAGACTAAAGACGCATTCAACAGCATTTGACGGGTTATTATCCTTAATACCGGCTAAATACTATTATGACGATGCTACCAAGGACCAATGGCAACAGAAGAAGAAGTCTAAGCAAGACATACAACAAAATAAACGAGCAAAGTTAGATCCTGCTTCAAAGGACGATGCAGACGACTATGCAAACTCGAATGCGAGTGCTAAAGATGTAATGCATAATAGGGCCAAAACTGCAACCAAAGTGGTGTTGCCATCTAAGGAAAAGTTGCCGAAGCCAACACTCGATAAGAACAGTGATGAGGAGGTTGAAATTCCTGACATGGATGTGGATGATAACGACTACGATAGCGGAGATTCAGATTCTGTGGTACGCGATGACGAAGCCCAAGAGGATGAAGACGATTCCACGACAATGATACAAAAAAACACGCTGTTGGTGTTCGATGATGAAGGAAATGAGATCGTGAACGAAAATAGTCAAGCCTCTGAAGATAAACAAACTAAGAAGCCCAACAAGAAGAATTTATCGCCCGAAGAGCAAAAGAAGAAGCAAGAAAATTTAGCCAAATTAAGGGAAAAATTATCTTCTAAGATTAGCATGTTGAAGGAGAAACGGAAAGCACCAGGGTCAAAGTTGATGCCAGCAAAATCAAGAGATCAAATTTTGGAAGAGCGTAAACGCAAAACAGAATTAAAGAAGCAAGAAAAGTTAAAAAGAAAGCATGAAGAGGTCGAAGATGAAGGCGACAACGATGACCCATCTGATTCCGACTCTGATAATGACGATATTGACGACAACAAGGAAAAATCAGTTTTATACGGTAATATATCATTCAATGACGGCTCGAGGCTCACATCCGACTTGACTAAGCTTCGGTCTACAGTCGAGAAAAGAAAGCAAAAAGGCCCTGCGAATAATGATATCAAGGCGCATCTTTTAAAATTGGAGCAAAAGAAACGTAAATTAGCACAGCTTTCCCCTGAAGAACAAGCAAAACAGAAAGAAAAGGACCAATGGCAAAGAATACTTTCTCAGGCTGAAGGAGTCAAAATCAAGGATGATGAAAAGCTTCTCAAAAAGGCCCTCAAGAGAAAGGAGAAGCAAAAATTGAGAAGTGAAATCGAATGGAAAGAGAGGAAGCAAGTTGTCAAGGATACTGTTGCTGCAAGGGAAAAGAGAAGAGATGAGAACTTGAAATCCAGGAAGGAGAATAAAGGTAAAAAGGGCAAAAACTTACCTAAATTGCGTAAGTTTACAGGCAATGTCAATAAATTTGCAAACAGCAAGAAGAAGAGAGCTGGTTTCGAGGGAAGCGCTAAGTCGAATAAGAAGGGTAAGAAGTAGTGTTACAACTCCATGTATATATGAATCCTTATATTGCAATATATATTAAAAAGGTATCTTACAATAGGTTATTAATCAAAGACTGCATATAATTCATCGCAAGATATTTATGGTCGAGCTCATTCGAAACAAGCAATCGTCTATTCAATGCTAATAGTATTTAACTGATTGAATCAATTCATTAGTTTTCATTATATATCAATTGAACCAATAGTATACAATTATCACTAATTATTGAAAATGTCTTACCAAAATCAAGCTAAAAGCTTTTTGTCTAACATTGACGGCGTATGTATTTTGAATGGTAAGGATAATCAAATGGGAGAGACCATACTAACTAAAACTTAGAACACCAAGAACTTTGAGCTCTTGAACCAATTCGAAACTCAAACTGGCTTACCAAGGTCTTATGCTATTTTAGGGGGTGTCGGTGTCTACTTTGTTATGATTTTCTTGAACATTGGTGGTATTGGCCAACTTTTATCTAACATTGCTGGATTAGTTATTCCAGGTTACTTCTCTTTGCTCGCATTAGAGACCAGCACCAGTAAGGATGACACACAATTATTGACCTACTGGGTTGTTTTTGCATTCTTGAATGTTATTGAGTTCTGGTCAAAAGCCATCTTATACTGGGTTCCATTCTACTATTTATTCAAGACTGTTTTCTTGCTTTACATTGGTATTCCATCCACTGGTGGTGCTGTGACTATTTACAATTCTGCTATCAAACCAATTTCCCAAAAGTACATTGTTAAGAACAAGGAATTAGCTTCTGATATTGACCATGCTGCTCAAGGGGTTTCTTCTTCCGTTGAATTGTAAGCAAATTGAGCTGATGGGGAATTTATATATTTTTTGTCTAATATATTAACTTGCTGCTAACAGCATTGTTTGTTATTTATTCTACAATATGTTTTTTTATTGAATAAATATTTTTTTATTATCTATCATGTATCCTAGGGTGACAGGCTATCATAAAGTCAGAACAAAGTCAGCAAAATCGAACAAATCCTCAAATGTTTCACCATTAATATTGTACTTTGCTTTGACTCTCAACTTTACCTTCGAACCTTGTTTGCCAACAATCTTCAAGACTTGCTTGATAGCAGACCCATTATTTAATGTATCCCCGCCCGAAGTCGAAGAAATTGATAGTTTTTGAGTCTTTGGAACAGCAATCAATAACTGGAATTGCTCTATTGTAGAAACTGAAGAGTTTGAGGTAATGATTGCTTCAATTATCGCATTCCCATTTTGCAAGAAAGACCTAGGTACAAACGAAATGTTAATTCTTGAATTAGCAAATGCATTGATAGCATGTGCTTGGTTTGATTCTGTAGGCTGGAGTTGAGTTTGTGAAGAAGATTGAGATGTAGAAGGCGTGTTAAATAAGTCAAGTATAGAGGAGTTTGTCGAAGCTTTAGGAGGAGCCTGAGACTGACTAGGGGTACCACCAAATAAGTCTGAAAGTAAGTCGTTATTACTTGTTTCTTTGTTACTATTGTTATTTTGTTGAGCTCCAACATCATCGTCCATTAGATCCAATAATAAGTCATCGGTTGTTGAAGAAGTATTTACACCACGATTGTTCTGGCTTGAAGGTTTTGCTCTGTTACCGCTAGACTTGTTTAGTGATAGAGATTCTCGCTCCTTGATTTTTGGTGCCGGCATCTTTGCTAACAAACCTTTTTTCAATTGGATATCTTGAGAGAATATTTCCTGATATTCAGCTGCCCTGATTTGAATCTCTAAGTTGTTGTCATAAGTTTTCGCATTCAAAATTAGTCTCAACTGCTCAATTGAATCAGGTGCCTTGAATTTGATAGACAACTTAATAATTGCAGTCAAAATGTATGTTACTAGCTGGACTGTTTCATAATCAGAATAAGTGGAATTATTAATCAACTCGTTGATCAACTTCAAGATCAACTTGTCTGTGACGGGCTCTTGCTTACCGTTCAATTCGACATTCCCATCCAAAATTAGATCAGCATACTCACCTAAGGACCAAACTGTAATTACAGACAACCCGAACTGAGTTGAATCCTCCAAGCATAAAGAAAATAATCTACCTACTATATGCCTTTTTAATCCCAAATCATTGCACTGCATTATTAATGCCAAAATATTTGAAATGATATCCAGTGTAACGAAATTTCCGGAAAGTTTCAACATCCTTATTAACGTATCGAAATGCCATTTCTCATTTGGAGCAAACCTATTGGCAGCAAGTGTCAACTGTGACGTAATGTAAGGCTTTAGTTCGTTATCATTACAACTTTCAAGAAATAAGAGTATTTCTCTGACAAGTACTCTAATATTTTGCTCATTCAATATAGCGAAAGATAATTCTAAAGCTCTCCTTCTAATTGAAATATCCCCATCAGACAAACAGTTAACAATAGTAGTTCTATGTCTTTGAACCGCTAGAGGCTCAAAATTAATGACTGTCAACAATGTATCAAGAGCAACATACCTGGTATTGTTGTCCTTAGTTGACAAAAACTTACCCAATAAGTTAACACCCAATATTTTCAAAGCTTGGTCTGATTGAATAGCAAAAATGGTCTTCACACATTCATATAATATTGCATGTGCAGCATTCTTACCACTCTCTATATTTGATGCTACCTGCGTCAAGATGTCATTGATTTCTTCTAGGTATTGCGCCGGACAATTCTCATCCATGGCCAAAGTCCTTAGAGTAGTCAATAAAGTGACTTGAAGAAATGGATCAGGGATTCCTGAGACTTCGTAGTCTGGTATATAGCCACTGTTGGTTGTTCTCTTTAAGTGACCTACGATTTTGGGGATGTGCTTGATTAACGCATTACGATTATCTGCACTTACAAAAAATAATGCTTGAATCAATCTTAACGTTCCTAACAAAGTGCCTGCTTGCTTATCATTAATCAACTGTGCCACTTTAGGCAAGAATATTTCCGATAAGTCGGGGTCTTTTTCTACCAATTTTGCTGCCACTATGCAAGCCTTTTTTTTCAAATAATGGTTATTGGTGGTAATTATCTTGTCCACATTGGTGTACAAATCTCTAGCCAATTCTGGTGATGCTATATTTCCTAAACAGCACAAGGCTAACCCTACTATAAAAGCATTAGGGTGCTGCATATCATTATCCAATGAATTGGTCAACAATGTTAAAACTTCCTGGTTTTCGTCCAACAACAACATCGTAGCCAAGTATCCCAAACGCTTGTCTGCAAATCGCGGTGATGCCAAAAGCTTTAGACATTCCACTTGGCCAAAATGCGTTTTTTCACCCATTATGTATAAGTATAAAAGTTTGGATATATTGATTCTTCTGGTAGTTTGATCCAAGCCGGCGTCTCTAAATGAGGTTCTGATAGCAGCAGATTCTTTCTTCACCACTGCTCGTTCATCAGCAATGGTTTTGGCCTTTCTGACGGCTTTGATAAACGATCTCAACGAGCCCATTTATGCGTTTCTATCTCTTTGCCTTGTAAGTTGTTTCTCCATAAGAGAACCTGTTTATTCCCAAGTCTACGTGTTTAAAGATCCAATCATAATCCGGTATATGCACGACTTTTAGGTTAATAGCTAGTGTAACAGTTTCAGTGTTAGTTTGATGCTTCTGGAGACTAAATTGGCATAGACATAGTGTATTCTATCAAGAAGGAGTATTTGTCTCTTTGCCATGCAGCTGTAAGCTGGTCAAACTTCTGATGAGACTCGATTTTGCTATTACTGCAAAAGTGAATTTTGACATAAATATTAGGGACTATGCTAAATAGAAAACTAGAAAACATTGGAGTATTAAATAGCTTTTATAAATATTTATAGAGGAATTGTAGATGTTGGATTAATTGTAGGCACACCAATTTTCATAGAGGCTAATAAAATTATAGGTAGAGAGAAGAAGCATCTCTTTTCGATAAATTGCGTCAAGAAATTCCGTTCACTTCATACTGTACTATTGTCAATGAGTACACTAGAACCAGCCACAACAGCCAAAGTCATTATCATAACGACCAAGGGACCAATTGAAATTGAGATATGGGCAAAAGAAGTACCAAATACTAGCAGGAAATTTATCCAGAACTGCTTGAGTGGAGCATATATTGGCACCACGTTCAACAAAGTCATTAAAGACTATTTAATACAGACAAGTAAAGTTGACATACAAAAGTCATCCCAGGAAAAAGATGAGTTTCATTCTAGATTGCGATTCAATAAAAGAGGTCTATTAGGAGCTACTCGTAATGAGGAACGAAATAGCAATAGCGTGGACTCGTTTTTCATTACCATGAAACCAACACCTGAATTTAATAATAATTATGTCTTGTTTGGAAAAGTAATGGGGGATACGATCTATAATGTGGTGAAGATCAATGATAGTGAGCTAGTGGCAGAAGAAACCCCATTGTTCCCTGCTAAAGTTATCGATATCAAAGTTCCGATACAATATTTCGATGATCTTAAAGATACTACTGGGGCTGTTGATGAGCCAGCAAAAAGAAAGATTAAAAAGCAAAAAAAGTCTAAAGTAAAACTCGAGTATGGATCGGAAGAAGAGCCTGAAGTCGATTTCAAAATGAAGTCAGCCCATGAACTACTTAGCGATAAGCGCTTGTCCAATAAATTGTACAATAAAAAGGCTAAGGATGCCTCCTTGGCAGCTAAAGTAGGAAGGAAGCTTGAACCAAATTCGAGTGTAGAGCTCCAAGAGAAGGAAAAGTCACCCGAAAGTACCGAGTCATTAGACACTCCTGACCTCGGCAAGTCTGGTGAAGTGAATAACGAAAGCAAAGATAAAAATGCGTTACAGGTAGGAGAAGATGATGGTGAGTTAGGCAAATTTAGGGAAAAAATTCCGGAAAAAAAGAGTAGAAGAAAAAGAGATGCAAAAATAGATTCTGACTATGATTCTGACTTGGACTTGTCATCTGCAGAATCAATTGATTTAAATTATTTCAAGTAACACAATTAGATTGTATAATATATATATATGTATGAATTAAAACACAATTAGATTGTATAAAATATATATGAATTGAAACGAATGAATATGAATGCAATAATAAAAGCAAGCTAGTACAAATGTTAGATAAATACACCAAATGAATATTAAGTTGAAATGAATTGTGAAGTAAACCCCGGAATGTCTTCGTGATCTTTGGGTAATGTCTTTAAGCTCTCCATATCGAAACGCTGCAAATCAATGTCATCCCTTAGCCATGGATGATCAACTAAAGATTTACAATCATATCTGTCTTCCAAGTCATACGTCAAGCACTTCAAAATTAAATCAGTCAACAACTTGGCATCAATGTCATTTTTGTCGAATTTATATTTTTCAACAAGGACATCATGTAAAGACCAGTACTTTAATTTGTTAATATTCCTCAAATAATAATTGTTGACCGAGTCTCTATTGAAAAATGTTGATGTTAGCTCACACTTTTTCAAATATTGTGCCGATGGAAATTCCCCTAATAACTCTATGATTTGGGCCAAGTGATCCTCGTCTTTATCAAAATTGTTTCCTGAATGAGGATCAAATAGGTAATCACCAGTAATCAATTCAAATATGATACATCCTATTGACCAAACATCAGCAGATGCGCCCCAATTCTTATATCTCAATAGGATCTCAGGTGCTCTGTATTGCCTTGTTTGAATTTGGTTAGTAAAATGATAGTGTGAGAATGTTGCATTTCCTAAATCAGCGATTTTAATGGAAATCAATTCATCAATATTACTGGTCTTGTCTAGATCAACATGTGTTTTTAAAATCGACAAGTTTGTGGGGCTAACACTGTTGTCAGTCATTTTCGTTACAGAGGCCTTTCTAACGTTGTGGCCACCATTACTGTTGAAAGAAACCTCCTTGAACATCGAGTTGGAATTCAATGTGGAAGATAACGGTTTTGATGTCCTAATAGGAGAATCGGTTTTGCTTGAGATTGAATTTCTCGATTTTCTATAAGATCCATAGCTTATTGAATTTTGTCTGGAATTAGTATATTTGGTAGAATTAGTCCTATTGATAAACCGCCTATCACCACCAAAGTTTTTAGTAGAAATCGAACTATTATTCCTGCTCTTGTATTTGGCATTGAATTTAGAAACCTTTTCATTCTCCATGATTTTCAACAAGTTGTTAATATCCTTTATCTCGATTAAAATATTCTCGGGTTTTAAGTCAGTATGAATAACCCCACAATGGTGCATGTAGTCAACAGCTAAGAATATCTGCTTGGCGATTTGTTTAACCAAAGTTAATGGTATTCCGCCATAAGCCTTCAGATTTTCAATTAATTTAACTAAAGAATCCGAAGAGGCGGTGTTTTGAGAGGCAGCACTGGAGGAGAGACTATTAGTTTCATATGTTGTGTCTTTTTTAGATTGGTTCATCAATCCTAAACTCAATTTAGATTTCGTGAATAACTTGAGGTTTTTATTCTCTGCTTTGCTAAACTTTACGTCTTTATCATCAGTAATCGACTTTGTTTTTCGTTTCAAGTCTTTATGGATTGTTTTAAACTTATAAATTAAGTTGAGCACATTTTCTCCTAAAATTTCAAATACCATGCAAATGTGATTGCCATTGGGGCCTGTTATACGAAAATCATCTAGTAACCTCATAACATGTCTATAACCAGGATGCCCAATGGGTTGATGCTCTTCGTTTAATTCGAGTGTGCTGAAGAAGGCCTTATTTTTGGCCGACAAATGATTACCATAGACTAATGGTTTATCGAGGGTCTTTAGTAATTTGATCTCGTCTTCTGCTGCTTCCAGATAATTATCGTTTGACTTCACGAATTTGATAGCCACATAATATTCATTCGTGTCCGTGGTTCCATTATTGACATTGAGTGATTGAATATGAGGGTTGTACCTTGACTTAGCGAGCCACACAGTGGAAAAATGGCCCCATCCTAGTTTTCGAAGAACAATGTATTCTCTATTGGGTAGATTGCGTGAATAGTATGCTTCTCCTTTGGAAACAGGATGATAGCCCCCAACCTTGTAATCATTAATGTTTTCTTCTTGATGGGGATTGAAATTCACATCTGATTCAGTCTCGGAAAGATATTCAACCACATCACGACCCTCTTCGTCGTCATCGTCATCAAATCCGTCGAGTAATTCGGTGTTCATAATTTTTCCCTCGAAATCATCATCTGGTGAATTAAGTGCTGGGTCTATTATCACCTTGCTCTGTCTTCTATCTGATTTTGAATTGAACAGGGTGCTCGATTCATCCCCTGGATAGGTATAGTTTTGTATGGACTGAGCATCCAGATCCACATGTGAAGTCATTTCGCTGTTTTGCAACGAAATAACCCTCGACGTAAATGATGCATACCTCATCTCTCGCTCCCCACCATTTCCTGTTGGTGTATCTAGATATGTGTAATTATTGTTAGCCGAAACATCTGCTTCCGGGCTTTTAGTCGTGGGAGATAATGACTCCTCGGGAGAGTCCGGCTGTTCGCCTTCTTCTTCTTCTTCTTCTTCTTCCAACCTATTTCCCTCTGCCTTCTTGTTGCTGGGAAGTGTTATCTTCTTGAAAAGGCTACCCAAATTGAACTTCGGCTTCTTGTCCGAACCACCACTAGACGGTGTTTGGGTGCTCTCCATATCTTTATATTTATTCCCTTTCATGTTTCTATTGATTAATATCATGATATCGCTTTCATGTATAAAATTCTATGTTTTTATCATAAACAGCAAATTCTATCCGCTCTTAAAATCGCATGTATTGTATGTATGTTTAACTTATTTTCGATGCCGCTTGCAACTTTCTTTATCAATTCGTTTCGACTTCAAATCTTTCGATTATTCTCGGTGATAATTATTGTGTCCCTGAATCTAACAGATATCTTTTAACTGAAAGTTTGTCGTAGGTATCCCCTGTAGTTGATTATTAATATGTTATATCCGTCGATTCAGCCGATCTGATAGTTTGGCTTAAATATATTTTAACCTGTAAACTTCATCACAGTGAGTCCGGCTATAAAAGCTCCTAACCTGCAAACTCTATTGCGAAGTCCGAACATCTGACGGCACTTTGCCGTCCCCATGCCCCAATTGTTTGTTGGGTCTCGATAGAGAATGTAACGTTCCATTGTAGTCTTCTGTCACGACACATAGCACGTGCTATAAAGATATGTGGATTTTATTCTTCCTCAAGCTAGTGCATATTCCCGAGCAGCACTATGACATATTGAAATGCAGCAGCAATCACTGCGAGGGGAGTCTGCATACTGAAAGTTTAACTTGCTGCAACTTTATTCATTGCCCTTTTTGGCAATAGCTGATGGGGTGTGAACTGAAATTCATGAATAGATTCTGGGGAAAATAGAAGACTATAGTGCAGGAGCTCGTTTCGAAAGAATAGTAGAGAAGAAAAGAGAGGAGGGGAATGAGATGGCAACAAAAAGGGTGAGGGTACGGCTTGTAAAAAAAATGACCAGAGAACTTCATCAAAGTAAAGAAAACAGGCATCAGCAATAGCCATAATATTTCATGATATGGTAGCCGTGGATATGGCTATAAATATACACGGTGAGAAAGCAGCGAATAAATAAATACCGAGGAATGTCTAGATAGCGCAATTGAGAGACATCCCACACTAGAAAATTTTTCCGTAAAGCCGGTCGTAACATGCACTATATGCCCCTAGTTTATTTGTAGTAAAATCAGGATAATGGAAGAATAGAAGGCATTTTCATTTGATTGTCAGAAGAGATTCTGTATCAGAATAGCTGTAGTATGATCACGCCTTTTCAAGATATATCTTACTCGATACACCATTTGGAAAAGAGAAATTCCCACCCTCGTATATCGAGTTGATGTATCTGGCGTCGCTTATGAGCAGTATCTTTCATCACCATATGAAAGCTTTGTCTCCCTGCGAGGGGTTTATGTTGATATTGGTTAGTGCGAAATTTTTCAATGTTGGGTAATTTCGATGGATCGAACAATAGAGCGACAATCACATAGAATATATAACGACCAGGATTTCCTATCTGATTGGAATTACATAGATAAAGCTTACTAGAACTACCCTTTAAATTGCTAGAGCCCAAGCCTTAAAACACCGAGAGACCATGGTTGACATATCGAACTCAGATTTCGATGTAAATCTTTTAGATGACAATGCGTTTGAAAACCCTGGTATTCCTTTGACATTCCCATTGCCAACCGATAAGGACACCTACGTCGACTTGGATGGCAACAAAAAAGTGGCAAAGAGTTTTAGAATCTTGAATAACTTTATTTACTATATGACAAGCTTTGATTATAATAAGATTTACGATGACAACGAATACCGCTACTCAATCAACAAGTACACTCCCGAGTTTACGAAGAAGATGAACGATTACTTGGACGACCAATTGATGCATAGTGATCCAAAATTGAACGAGTTGGTGTACGATTTGGTTGACAAGGAAATGAAATTGAATCTTATCAAGCCCAAACAATTCCCCCAGCGATTCAAGGAGGTCAAAGAGTTCATGGTAAAGTATTACCAGGTAGTGAACTCAAAGGCTACACCAAACTTTAGTTCGGCGAGTATTCTTAAGGTCTCTTACATGACTGCTGTTTTTCTCCTTCGTAAAATGTTTCCTAGCGGAATATGGTGCAACAATGCCCAAGTCAGTGCCTTGTACAAACTATACTTAGATGATCCTATGTCTATCATTTTCTTACCAAACCACCAGTCTCACATAGATTATGTTATCATTCATCTTTTGTGTGTTCGTTTTCATATATCCACTCCTACAGTCATTGCAGGGGAAAATTTGAATGTGGCTATCTTTGGGAGACTTTTGAGAAATATGGGGGCCATTTTCATTAAGAGGTCGTTTAACAATGAATTGTATACCGAAAGAAACTTGACTAATTTGATGGAATTTATATTGTTGAACAAGATTCATTTCGAAGTGTTCATTGAGGGAACTAGATCGAGAGACGGAAAATTATTGCTTCCAAAATACGGCATTTTGAAGTACCTCAGCAGCATTTACTTGAAACAAAGAAATGTAGAAAAGAATCTGAAGTTTGATATGCGTTTGCAGCCAATTTCTATTACTTATGAAAGGATTTACGAAGCCGATGGGTATTTGAATGAATTGGTTGGTAGTGATAAACAACAGGAGAGTATGGCTAATATCGTGAAAAATGGGGTCAAGACAATTTTCTCTAGCGACCGCGGCAATGACTTTGAAAACTTTCCTAGTAATGAGAAAGAAAGAAATGGTATTTATGATACCGCTAACAGAACATTACATGGTAAAATTTTTGTTAAATTTGGTGACTCGTTCAAATTGTCATCCTTTGTTGAGGAAGAGAAAGACCCTGACTCCCATTTAGTTGAGTCTGTAAGTCTTGAAGAGGATTCACCTGTAAATTTAAAAAAATTGGGCTTCAAGATTTTACATGAGATCAATAGAGTTTCGTATTTGCCAGAAATCTCGATTATAGGCACATCGATCCAAGCATACTATTATTACTATAATAAATGTGAAATCAAAATCGAGGAACTTTTACCATTCATGAAATTAGTTATTGATGTATTAAAGAGACAAGAAAAGTTCAATGAAAGTGGTACAAATGTTGAACTATTGAGAAATATGTCGAATGTTTCAGATGATTATTTGATCACTTTAATTAAGCAACAAATTCCTAAATTCTTCAGATTCATTAGGATCAACAGTAACAAAAACTTGATCATTATCGAAAATTCCATAGAATTGTTGTTTTATAAAAATCTTACCATCCACATTATTATTCACCAATGCTTAGCATGCTTTGTTATTTTGCAGCTAAACAAAGCTGACCCAAGCTTGGCTACAGAAAGCATGATCCGAACATTGTTCTACATTTTCACGGGGTTCCTCAAGCATGAGTTCTTGTTCGATTACGACTACAATACATATCATGATTTATCTAATATTTTGCAAGATTTGTGCGACTGCAACAAGATCAAAAGAATCAACTCTCATTTCGAGATTGTCGATCACGCTTACGTTTCAATCTTCGCCGAGGTCGTCAGGCCATTTGTCGAGTCCTACATGCTCTGCATTAACACCCTAGATGTGCTTGAAACCAAGGCAACAAACGGTGGCCAAAGACTTACCGAACAACAGCTAATTAACGAAGAGCTAATCAACAACGATTATCCAACCACCAAAACAGTATTGAAAAGAATTCAGGCTTTCAAAACTCAGCAGAGACATGTGGAGTCCATCAACAAACAGTATTTGGTTTCTTGCTTATTTTACCTCCACAACTTGAAACTAGTCAAAATTTTTAAGAACAAATCCAAAACTAAAGCCTATGTCTTGATCAAGAACTTCAAGGACTTGCTGTTTATTTTCAAGTTTATGAACACTCTTCTCAACGAGCCCGATGCAAAGTTCTGGACCTCCTCCAATGTGTCATATATGACCGATATTATCGATAAGAACTTCGATAGAAACTTGCCGCAGCCCAGGCTTTGATATTCTTCTTTTCAATTCCCTCACCTGTCTTTTTATTTATTAAATTGCATTTGTTGTTCGTATCTATTTATTGTTTCTATTTTTAATATACTGCTAATTTAACTTCAGAATGCGACTCGGTTGCAGCCACTTGTATTCCATGCATTAATCATAAACTTGCTGTTTCTATGTGGGTGTCTTCTTTGCTGCGGCCTCTCAGCTTGTACTTTGAATGACCTGCGCTTTTCGTGTTCCCCAGTCCCGTATGTAAATTGTTTGCTGCCCTTCAAGATACCTATTCTGTATACTGCGTATAGTGGTGGCTTGCTTCTGTGCGTCGTTCAGTTTTGCCTCTAACGCTTCCTTGTGATTTTTTCTGCCCCTATTTAGCCTACACGTCTACGACGACATTCATGTCCCCTTTAGCGTCCACGATCTTGTCTACTTGTCTCAATTACCGTGCCCATCAATTGGTATTTTTAACCTTTTTTTTCTCTTGAACCAACACTTTTTCTCCGATGCAGACAGATGAGTAAAAATCTACGGCCGTCCCATGTCTTGTGACAGATTTTTAGTGAAGGTTTTACATATTACGACTGCTCCTTTGGTCACACCGAGGCTTAAACTTTGGCATCACGTCCGATCCTAACTGGCGTAGCACAAAATTTTTGTTACACAAAATTGCATAATCGTCAATAGGGGAAGCTTCTAAAATTGGTGAAATTTTAGTACATAGCCAGTATATATTATTTGTTTATGGCTCTAGTCATAAATTCTTAAAGCAACATATATTTGACTACCAGAAATCAACTTGAGTTATTAGACATCATAGTTGTAATCAAAGATAGCCAAAATAAGTGATATTTTGCAAAATAAAGAGCATTTCTAGGCACTAGTAAACAGACAACACCAACTAATAATTCATTCATTGACGTAACCACTTGAAGATGAGAAAAGAGGTGAAGTATATCTTCGCTGGCCATCTTCTAATAATATTGTTCTTGGTATGGTATACATTCGACTTAATTACGTTGCTTCATGACGATAGTTTCCGCGACGCTTTGTTGGACGTGGAATTGAATCCAAGCGACGGAGCGCTTGATTGGCCGACAATTATCCCAAAAATCATACACCAGACGTACAAGTCCAACCTGATACCAGAAATCTGGAAGCCAGGGCAGCGGGCATGTATTGACTTGCACCCCGACTACCAGTATATTTTATGGACAGACGAAATGGCGCGTGAATTCATAGCTGAAGAATATCCATGGTTTTTGAAGACTTGGGACTCGTATCCATATCCAATTCAGAGGGCCGATGCAATTAGATACTTTGCATTGGTTCACTATGGGGGGATTTACATTGATTTAGACGACGGATGCGAGAGGCGCCTCGACCCGCTCCGAACGGTACCAGCCTTTGTTCGTAAGACTATCCCTACGGGTATTTCTAACGATGTCATGGGTTCTGTGCCTAGACACCCCTTTTTCTTGAAGGTTTTGGACAGTTTGAAACCTTACAAAAAGAACTGGTTAATACCATACATTACCATCATGTACACCACAGGACCCTTATTTTTGTCTGTCATTTGGAAGCAGTACAAGCGCTGGGGGGTTCCTGAGGCCGGTAAAGTTCGTATTTTACTACCAGACGATTATAAAACGCATACCTACTCATTTTTCGCCATTGCGCCAGGATCATCCTGGCACCTTGACGATGCAAAGTTTATCAAGTCACTCGCCAACCACATCGGATTAGCCGTGTTTGTTGGCTTTTTAATAGCTGGGGTGGTGTTTTATTTAGAGTATTTGTTATACTCATATGCTACTTCGAATAGTTGCAAAAGATTCTCTAAGCGAGTCACCTTTTCTATTGCCTGGCTTGATCCCGGCAGGCTCTTCCGTTTCCATATGAAGAGACCCAGTATGAAAAAGAGATCTAGAAAAGATTCCAATTTACCGATTGAGCTTGATTTTGAAGGTGAGGAAAACACAGTTTGACCTTCATTGCATTACATTGCGCCTGCACCGACACTAGCATTGTTACCTTATATTTATGTACCATACAAAACATTACTTCAAAATTGACTTGTCCCTTACCATTGCAACAATTTATCAGAGCGTTATAAATCGTTACGATCGAGCAGGCTTTCATTTTCTTGATAAGCATAGATAATATTATTGATGTGGAAAACTTTGGCTTTTGAGACGCTTACATGGATTAATGGAGGAACTAGTGTTGTCTGCAAGTTACTTAGTTATAGGCTTTGCATCAAAGTATATCACAACCTACAATTCATTTTTTGTCATTAACAATCGCATCGTTCACGCATTACTCATTATGTCATTCCTTATTTTTTTTTAATTATCTTACCTTGTACAATAGACTATTTCATTCATTTCGAGGTCATCGTTGATATTTTTAGTTCAATATCTTACATAGATTTGTTGTTATACCAGTTAATATTGATGATTGTGATACATCTTCATGTCTACTGTAGGCGTCGATTTAACTATTTTTGATCATTGACTCATGTATAAGTACCATTTTCAAGGATCAGAAGTATTTACCACGCATAAAATTTGCAATTTTTTGTATATTTTGCAAGTGTTACTAAAATACCGGTTTCAATTGCGAAAGTTCATGTCTAATTACAGCTACAAAACCATCAGGCCTTGTGCTATTGGCCTCTATTATACTATACCATCTAAATTTATCTCACTAATATCTATCTGTCAGCGCCAACTTCCAATAACTTCAAATTCATTCTTTCGTATCTTTCTTTTTCATCATCTTGTAACAATTGTTTTATTTTATCTGTTAAGTCGCTCGCTATCACGTATGCCTTCTTTGATAGCTGCATCAAAATCATTACATCAATTGGTAACCCTCCGTTTTTTGATAACTGGATCAAATCTCTATTCTTGTTCATTGTTATGACCAAAGAACCATCTCTCAATAATTCTTCTTGTTGATTTGCATCGATAATAGCAATTTCTTCATTCAAGTCTCCCTTAATATTTTCTTCTATGCCCACAGGATTGAAGAACAGGAAGCTTACACAAATAGGAACGTGCAATACAGACAATGGAATAGGCTGTCTTTCATTGACACTGTGCACTATAATATCTTCACCACTGATAGATATATCAGGCTTCTTAAAATGCTGTAATGCGACCATCACACCTAAACTCGACGCATCGATGATACCCCCATCATAGTTTAAAAAGTTGATGTCAGCCCTTATATGCCAAACTTTAGACCCTGCAACTATACACAATGATTCCAAGTCTAATGCATTCGATCTTCTGATAGCCTTTTCGATCAATCTCGAAATTAATACCTCATCGTCAGAATTTTTTCCATTCTCAAATTGTGATGATGCCATAGGTGAGATCTCGGTATTTATAGTAAACAAGCCCTCAAATGGCCTGTCTTCGTATGGTTGAACTATCTCGGCTGATACTCTTACCGCTAGCTTCGTTTTTCCCCATTCTATCTCAACATAACCGTATTCATTAGGTGATAAATTTATTTGTGGCTCTCTAATTTCATCTAATTTTCGTCCATCTGTTCTGAAGCCTTGCTTGAGCGACTCTAAAACATAAAGCTTTTCGTTTGTAGATATTTCAACGCCCTTAGCCATGTCAAATACTACTTTATGTTTTTTTGTTGTGTCTATATAGCATAAGTTATACTACAATTTTCAGTGGTATTTGAATGCCATTTTGTGTCATTTTTCAGTTTCTACAAATTTTGGTGGCACCGGACTGAAGTTCATGTTACCTATTATTCTGTTGGATATCAATTAGCAAATACTTCAAAAATGATGTCAAGACAAGTAGGGGTCAACTCATACAAGATGATTGGTGCCAAGAGGTTGGCAAATATACAGGCGATTCGGAAATTCAGCAACAATCCATCGAATTTTCAGCCGGGCTTATCATTCTTCCAAAAGGAGCGGTTACCTGCCAACACAGTAGTTAGGTTTGTTCCACAGCAAACCGCGTGGATTGTGGAAAGAATGGGTAAGTTTCACCGGATCTTACCTCCAGGTATTGCGTTCTTGATACCATTTTTGGATAAAATTACTTACGTCCAATCTTTAAAGGAATCAGCCATTGAAATTCCATCGCAGAATGCCATCACTGCTGATAATGTGTCCTTGGAAATGGATGGTATCTTGTATGTCAAGGTCAATGATCCATACAAGGCATCGTATGGAGTGGAAGACTTCAAATTCGCCATCAGTCAGTTAGCGCAAACTACCATGAGATCGGAAATTGGGTCTATGACATTAGACTCGGTGTTGAGAGAAAGGCAAAGGTTGAACCTAAACATCAACTTAGCCATCAATGAGGCCGCCAAAGAACACTGGGGTGTCGAATGTCTCAGGTATGAAATTAGGGATATACATCCACCACAAAACGTTTTGGAAGCTATGCATAGACAGGTAAGTGCCGAGCGTTCTAAGAGAGCAGAAATCTTGGAGTCTGAAGGTAACAGACAATCAAGAATTAATATTGCTGAGGGTGAAAAGCAATCTGTTATCTTGTCGTCTGAAGCGAATATGCAAGAAAAAATCAACAGTGCTAAAGGTGAGGCAGAATCAATTTTATTGAAATCGCAAGCTACTGCTGAAGGTTTGAAGAAGATCGCTACTGCTATTAAAGAAACCCCTGGTGGTGAGCAAGCAGTTAGCTTGCAAGTAGCTCAAGACTATGTTAAGCAATTTGGTAAGCTTGCCAAAGAATCAAATACTGTGGTTATACCATCCAACATGGGTGACATGGGTAATTGGATGGCTAATGGCTTATCTATTTATCAAAGCTTAAACAAAAGGCTCGGAGGTAATGAAAACAAATAAACCGTGGGAAATACTATTTTGTAATTATATAGTTAATCCAGATGTAAATAGTTACTTATGTTCTATACTTTAGGCTTTCTTAAAGAAGCCGTCTAAGGCACCTTTCCCAACTGCAACTTTTTTGACCTGCTTTTTCTTGGTTGTTTTCTTTTTAGAATCCGTCTTTTTGTTAGATTCGGTTTTGGTAGTTGTCTCAATCACTGAATTCATGTTCGACTCAACCAAGTCTATTTCTTTCTTCTGATTTTGTATATCTTTCACGTATTCATCTAGTTTATCAAAAACATAATTTTTGTATTCTATTAAGCGATATTTAACCTCAATTGGGGTGTATGACCCACAAACCAAGTCTATAGAGTGTCGTAAAAGTGACAATTTCAACACATCTGACGGTATTTCGTTATCTCCCTCATTTATAGGCCTATATAACTCTTGCTTAATCTTTTTCATTATTGAAGTGTCTTGGTTCTTATTGAGGTAGGCAAGCAAGTTAGTGACCTTATTATCCAAGTATTTCATTACTTTTTCATTGGAATACTTGTAAAATGTCTCATCATTTTCTTCTATGGTATCACATATTTCTGCCAATGCTGTAGTGTAGAGTTTCATTGGAATGGCATTGACCCATTCGCTAGTGTCAAATGTACTTGAAAGCGTGTCGCTAAAATCTTCATACGTTATAAACCTTTTACTAAATGAATCATTTTTATACATGATGGAAATCAAAAAATACGTGAAATTAAATTTCGATGTTACAATCAAATTTGCTGATTGAAGAACATATCCGTCTGGTTCTGATTCAAATATGAATGACTTTACTGATTCACCTGTCTTGGGGATCACTGGCCTTTTGTTTTCGTTAGCTAGGAACGGATTATTACCTTTAATTTCTCGCAATTCATACAACTGTGTTTCATGCAATAAGTACGGTTTCAAGCATTTTTGGTCCAGTAATTCTGGCAATCGAATTATGTTATAGGACCCTTGGTTCTTGGGTAATAATAGCACCTTAGTTTGTGAATCGACTGTCATTATTGATACGAATACACATCCTACGTAGAATAGTAGATAAATTTTCAGTATTTCTGCAGACGCGATTTCTATAAACCTACCCAAGATCTAATTAAGTCTCTGATTGCACCAATACTTGACATGATAACCATAACTGTACCAAAAATACTGAAAGATAGAGAGCTCATCAGTGCCGCTCTAGGATCAACTGTTAATAAATGGGCAGTAGCGATAGCACCACAATTTATGCCTAAACTGACTCCTCTTGTAACGTAGTCGTCTTTCGAAACTCTAAGAATTTTAAATAAAGTGTCACCAACTAAGACCCCACATATACCACTTAATATCGTACAGACAGCCATTAATGAGACAGAACCATCTAAAGAATTAATCAAAGGCGTACCCAAGGCTAAAGTGACGGATCTTCCAATGAAGCCAATTGATCTCTGCGATTCGATACCTATAGTATGACAAAAAATGGGGTATGAGAAAAACGTAAGTGCTATTGACAAAAATATTGGCGGAACTAGTACCCAGAAATTTTTGATGAAGTCTTTTCTATGAGTGAACATTGGCAATGATAGAGATACAATGGAAATATCCATTAATGAAGATAAAAAGTCTCCACATCCTGGCCATTTAGGAGTTGAAGTGTAGTCTGAATTCAAAGCATGCTCAATCTTACCACTATTCAAAAGAATTTCGTCGTTGAATAGATTGAGATAAGTTTTGCCAGTTTTATAATACTTCAAATCGTCCAAAAACCCTTTTAGATTACCACTATGATATATAAGCGATCCAATGAAACATATGAAAAGAATCTCCCCTGTCAGGATTAGTATTGGATGGGCAATCTTTTTCAATTGCGGCCATTTCAATGGAATTAATAATGCAATGTAGTATGAAATAATAGTTATTCCTAGATGGTACGGTAAAAATACATGGATTGACTTGATGTAGTAGAATGGTAGTGACACAAGAAATAAAATAATATATAATATCCAATCAATGTATCCTGTAATGAAAATTATTATTGTCTGCGTTGGGCCACTTAAAGAATTGTTTATAACGACAGAAGAATTCGGCAGCGAAACAGATTGAGAATGTGATGGAGACTGTGATGTTGAGGGAGAACTGGATCTAGGGATACTTGTAGGTTGGTGCTGGGCAGAAATGATCGATTGGGGACGCGAGTCTTTGAGATGTAGCTGGCCTGGTTCTTGAATCGTGGGTATATCTACAGAATTGACCGAAGTATCCTGACTGAATGGATTCTCATCTATTATAATATTGTTGCTCTGCATGTGATGACTTCTGGCTGTTTTCAAACTTGTGAGGTCTATCGTGGTGATGTCGTCTCTCATGGTTGTGAAAACACCTTCGTCCTGGTTCAAGTCTTGTAATTCAATTTCTTCCTCTCTTTCCTTCTTTCCACCAGAGCTAGTCTCATCACTAGCACTAGAATCACTTTTCAAGAACCCTAAACTCCCCAAGACCATTTTCAAGCCAAGAATCATATAAACATCGATTCCGAAGAGTAGTAAGAATCCAACAACAAATACCCCAGCTATCTTTAGGCACTCAATGAATGATATAGGATCTGACAAAGGCAACACAATAAATGATGGAATAAAGAACACATTTATCCATTTCAAGGAAAAGTTCATCGAGGGTTTTATTAGCATCAAATAATTAGTGAGAATAAATGAGGAACATTTGCCTATTTTGTACTTGAAAGACTGTTTATTTTCATCACTAGATAATCCAGCTAATGTATTCAATACCGATAGTAATACCAAATTGATAAGCATTCCCAACACAGAGCTGGGAAATCGAATTTTGAAAACATTAGCTAACAATTGGTTCAATCCATATAAGACAGTGAAAAGGACGAGAACTCCAATTGGAACAATTATGTATGAGTCAACTAAGTGGTTTTTGGAGTAGTAAAACCCGTAAAGAATACCCTTGACAAAGTCCAGTAATGTGAGGTCATCTATGAATTGTTTAATGGACTTGCATTTAGTTCGAATCTGTTGTGAAAATTTCATCTTAGTGGCCACAGTCTCAGACATTCTTTCTGCAAACCTAACCAAAAGGAACCTATAATGTCTTTCCCGAAATCCACTATAGGGAATGATAGGTATATGTGGGGATACAAGGTATTAATGGAAGTGAATATTTATCAATTCAAGATTCATAAGAAATGAGTCTTTATCGGAAAAGCTTTCGATATCCGAGGCATTCGTATTACCAGCTTAAAGTAATTTCAATTTATTATATATAAATGATAAAGTATAGAACTAATATATAAGATGTGTATGATGAGAAACAATGTCCTCCCTTCAGGATAAACTAGATTGATAATTGTAGATGCGGAAAAATTATCATGTCACCATGAGTATATGAATGTGAATACAACGGGGAAGAATGACGATCTTGAGTAGTTGGTTATTAATACCAGTTGAAATGTATGAGGAGTAAACCATCTAGACCTCTGCTAAGTGCAATATCTAATTTTAAGCTTGGGGTTCAAGAATATCTCTAAATTCCTCCTTTGCGTACCTCAAACCACAATATCCGCATGTGTTTGGCTTGGCTTGGTCCAAGTTAATGAAGATCTTAGGATGACCTTGTAAGGTATTTCCTCTGTTTCCGTCACATACAGCAACGTTTCCCTCTTCATGGCTCAAATATCTGATTGGTTCTTTAGCTATCAAGTCTATAGCTGCATATGGCTTTGGTTGTAACTCCAAATCTCTCTGAACAAATCTGTGGGCGTGTTTGGACATAACATCCAATCTGGATGCTTGTGATGGTGCCCATGTTTCGGAATAGTTTGGTGCTTGTTCTGTGATGGGGTTTTTTTCCAACTCTTTTTTAGTTAATCCAGTACTGGAAAAGCGGATAGCTTGTCTGTTTGCTACCAAGCGTCTTGCATTTATCCTACAGCTTGCCAACATCTCAATTTATTAGCTATGAATCAGTTTTATCTCTTCTTGAGTAGTTTATCTTTTATGTATGGTAAATGGCTTATTTTCAATTGGTTGTTCATCGAGGCTTTTGTGTAACTCTGAGTTCAAAGTCATTACCCGGCCTCGAATACCTACTGAACAGCTATACCGATAACTACTATGGTAAAGGTAACCCTTGATTACTAGATAAACACGTAGTATTGATAAACAATAAAGAAATAAAACCACTGCAAGATAACACAGGATCAAAAAGGAAATTATGTAGTGTATATAGACGTAAAGGTTTGATGAGAACCTTCCAAAGTAATTAAAATAACCCCAAAGCAAAAGCAAAGTATAAATATTAAGTTATTAATAATAGTATCATTATTATACTTATAATAATGATAGTAAAGCAATTGCAAAGCTAGTGCATAGCTCCACTTACTTTTGAATCAAGAGGTAGGAGAACAAAGCAGAGAGAGGAAAAAAAAAGGAGGAATTGCAAACAAGTAATAATTTAACATAACATTAAGGGAAAGATGCAAAATATAGCTTATAAAACAACACACTTCTTTTTCTTTTCCTTCTTTTCTTTGGTCTTTAACGAGGCTCTAGTAGCGGCTTCAAAAACCTCTCTAACACCCTCACCAGTTCTAGCAGAACACTCTAAGTAGTAGCTAGTACCAATCTTCTGGGCCACAGCTTGTCCCTCGGAAGTGGAGACTGGCTGTTGTTGTTGCTGTCTTAACTGTTCCATAGTATTAGGGTCATTTCTCAAGTCACACTTACACCCAACCAAAATGATTGGAACTCCTTGGCAGAAATGTAACACTTCGGAAATCCACTTTTCCAACACGTTATCTAAGGAGTCAGGTGAGTCAATGGAAAAGCAGATCAAAATAACGTTGGAGTCTGGGTACGACAATGGTCTCAATCTATCGTAATCTTCCTGACCGGCTGTATCCCATAAAGCCAACTCAACCTTTCTTCCATCGACCTCTACGTCTGCCACGTAGTTTTCGAAAACAGTTGGCACATATACCTCTGGAAAAGTTCCCTTGGAAAACACAATCAACAAACAGGTTTTACCACATGCACCATCACCAACAATAACTAATTTTCTACGGATTTCAGCTGGAGGAGGAACCATTATGCTACTGTTATCTGTTAGTACGTTATTTCATCATCAATGTCTCGACTATGACTACTACACTGCAAGGCCACCCATTTAGTCCTTCGACTCACAATCAATCCAAATTTTCGCCCGAACCTCCATTGTCACCCACTACCAGTGATCATGCCATCTCTCGGACTACTAGACATCTTGTTGGGCATTGTTGTCCTTTTCATCTGTCCTCCCGTCTGAGCTCTCAAGCTCCGGACGATGCTCTCAGCTTCTCCAGAAGTCCGAAAAGCCCTTCCAGTGGATCATCCACTCACCCCCATGGCTTCCATGCTCCTCCTACGGCCCCGTCCGCGAGATCATCCCCTTCGCCGCCCTCCTGTTGCTTGCCATGATCTCCTTACATCCTGTCCCGGTAAAATAGTCAATTCATCGATTCATCCTCTCTAACTTCGAACATACCTATGTTTATGTATATGCTATACTTTGTTTATAATAAATACCTATAAATACAACTTTATAATGGTATTTGATTAATCGGTCAAAAAATGAATATAAAAGAATAAGATTCGAATAAAAATTAGCCGCCCTTTCGGTTTAAAAATTTCTTTACTAAGGCCACGCGACATTTTCTCTCTCTACATTGTGTTTCATAGAATTGCGACATTGTCGTGCTGTTTCTGGATATTTGTTGTCATAGGTTACATGGCACGTCTAGTTGAGAGCCGCACACACAAAAAGATCGTGCAGAGGCTTCCCTCAAACAAAGAGGACAAAACCAGCAAGAACCGGGCGCAGTCTTCTGTACATGGCAAAGACGACATCGTGCATGACAATGTACAAGTATGATGTATATCTATTTATATTGCAGTGTTTACGTGTTTATGTAGTTCCCATAACACGAAATCGTAAGATAGGGAGTAGGTGTGGGTAGTACCGTGTAACGTGTAGAATATGGCAATCGTAGAGAGTAGTAGAGCAATTTGCGAAAGCTGCGAAGGATACTGCGGGAGATTTAGTGAAAAGATGCCGTCAACCAAGCACTTAGACTGTTGGGTAAGAGGAGAAAGTGGATCAGAACATGACAGGTTCGTGCAGGCAAGACAGCCGCAGAAGGAGGGGATGGGCGTGATGCTTAAAATAGGCGCGGGCGCAGCCAGGGTCGAAATCAGTTATATAGCACGTGATTGTAATACTCTTTGTTGCAGATCCTCTAGGGTTCTGATTCGGTTGAAGCTGGGTCATTGGAGTCAGAAGCCGGGAACAGGGCCTGCAGCGAGGATGAATCAGCCGACGGGGCCTCCAAGGGCTCGTCTGTTTCAGCGGACCCGGTTTGGGTACTCTCAAGGTGCTTTTTTACTTTGCGTGGAGGGAGCACATCGTTGAAGGCCCGGCCCCAGTCCTTGTCGCACTCGAACCACTTGCAGCAAAGCTCGAAGACATGGGAGGTAGCCAATACCTGGCGTCCATTTATCTTGATGAACTTGTCGATGGGTAAGCGGCCCACCTGGAGTCCGAGCTTCTGTGCCTTATTGACGCACAAACTCTTGTAGCGGTTCTTGTCCACAATTCCACCAATAATGTAGGTGTGGTGAGGCTCAAGAGTATCTACCACTTGGTCTGTATCGGCTGTCAAATACACGTATTTTTTGAGTTCCCGCGGGTTGTCCATAGGCAAGATGTCGCGTAACCTTTCGTTCTCCACGAAGTTCACATTAGTCCATTTATCGTACTGCGGAATCGACTTTTCGAACCGAAGCTTCAAATTTTTGCTGAACGAGGTTATGTCCAATTGAAGATTGTACTTGCTATGCCTTTTGGCCGAGTATGAACGTGTAATCTGATTCGAAAGAGATACAATTTCCTTATCGTTCATGAGGTCATCAAACTCGCAGTCCATGATGATACGCACGTCTGTATCTACCTGCTCTTTTGCGATCTTTGCTTTCTTTTGTTGATGGTAGTGTTGGAGCTCCTCGTCTGCTTCACCTGTTGCTTCCAATTCCCTTATTCGGTCACGTCGACGTTGCCTGGCTGCCTTTTTCTTTTCTCTCTTTTGTTGTTTGTACTCATCCTTGGTTTCTTCCCATTTTTGTAGCTTCAATTGTCGCTTCCATTGGCGTTTGCTCATACCTTCGGGCACTTCAACTTTTTGACGTTTGTGCTCATTTGAACACACATCTGAGGCAGCTCTTCTTTCCTGAATACCACTCGTTTGGGTTCTTTCTTGATTGGAATCGCTCGGGTGCTTCTTATCTACCTCCGAGCCCATAGCTAGCGTCGGTTCAGTCTGCCATTTCTCAACCGTTGCATCGTAAAAAATTTTGCCTATTGAAATATATTATAGATCACGTGAATCGTAACTTCATTACTGCAATACGTATATATATATATATATATATATATATACGACATTATAACAGAAAGCAATCTACAAGCTTGGCTTTGTCTTTGCTTAAACATTGGTAGGGTCATTTTCACCCCATTCGACGTCCTGAATATCATTGTAAAATAAATTTTCAGAAAGCGGGTTAAACGTGCCGCTTTGGTTATCATTCAAAGCATCCAACGGATCACATTTCAGGGCCATGATCAGTAGCCACATCTGATCAATTTCTTCATCAAGGAAATTTACATTGACCTGGGGTGAGCCAATAGATGAAAAGGGTGTCCATAAGTCTAAATTTTCTAATTGTACTTTTGTAGCATCTGTTTTATTCAAGCCGCTGTCCGATCGATTATCGCTTGTAAGGTCGAAGTCCCCAAATTTGGGCTTAATATCCGGAGAATCGCGGTAGTTCTTCAAACGGTCAAGCTTTTTGGCCACCTTATGCGTAATGGTTTCTAATTCTTCAAGCTGTGTTATTGAAAAATCCCATTTAGGTAGAGTATTCATCACGTTCATTAGTTTACCCCCGAAAAATTGGGAATCCGAGAATAGGTTGAGTAAAAAGGTCTGCGATTTGCAAATTCTCCAAGAGTAATAGTATCTTGTAGCAAGTTGGGATAACAATGAAAGTAAGCAGCTTGCAATGTTTCTCATATTGTTAGCGAGTTTCGTAAATTTTGTGTGCTTTAATTGCTTTTCAGCGTTTTTCTTATTGCTCAAGTAATAAGCCATATGCGATATTCTCACAAGACTTCCCAAGTTAAAAGTGCTCACTCTGTGAATTGCCAGCTGGAATGGAGGGTTTAAATGTAATCCTTCATTGCTTAATCTACCGTACAACACAGTAAAAAAGAAAGGCAAAATGTGCTGATCGATAGTTGAATACATCTTCATAATGTAGAAAAACATAAAGTCATAGCTCAAGCTCTTCTCATAATGAAGCAAAATGTGATGGTATATTGTCAATAGAGACCCTTTTGTTGTGAGAAATATGTTTGATTTAACAATTGCGTAGTAGCGATCAATCGGATCATCAATATCGCCAGAAGTATCGCCCAAAACAAAAAACTCCTGTACCTTCGACTCCAAGTCATTAATGGTCAGAACCAATTCATTCATATTACAATAGCCTTTGATATCAGAAAAAATATCAACAATTTTTCTAATCTGGTACAACTTATTGTTCAACCAGGTGAAACTCTCAATGATTGCCCTCTCTAACTTCCTATTTTTAATATTACTATTGTCTCCTTCAAGATACGGATACTCAGCGTCGTAATGCTTATCATATATGGACATTGGATTTCCTGCGCTGAAGCAATATAGGACATCTGTTTGAACCAAATAATGCCAAATTTTCCTTCCTACGTTATTCAACTTCTCATTATGGCATACATCAGGAAACTTCTTGGGCTCTCTATTTAGTCCCAAACTTAATGCAACCTGAATTAAAACAGCATTAGCAACTCGAGAGTCTCCCCCGTCCATTCCATCGCCATCTTCAGGTGCAGCAATATGATATTGTCTCATAAATAGTATTCCTTGTAGTACAGTGACATTGGTCTGTCTTGTAATTTGAAAGCGATCTAAGCAAAGCTGGGCTACCTCTATAGCCACCAAATTAATAGGGTTCAACAATATGCACTTCAATTCTTGTTCCCCGGATGAGAGATTGTTTGACTTCATTATACTTTCATTAATACAATTACGGTTAGAATACAATGATAAATACGTGAGCCGTAGGATTATTAGGCATATCGCTATATGCGCCAAATCTAGCTTCTTTTCAATTTTTACTCTCTCGACAGGCTCATCCTCAACACATTTACCTCCTAATATTCTCATCATATTTTCCCTAAAGTCGTCTTCATCAACGTACGGCATAAATTGGTACAAGCTCTCGAAAAATTCATCGATCAATTTCCATAACAATTTCTGCTTTGGCATGATAGCTTTGATTTTTTCAATCAACTCTACTTCAGGATCAGATTTGACTTCAAGTAAGGATTTTTTTAAAGTCATTGTAGTTATATTGAGCTTTTCTTTATCTTCAAATCTGTCATTTTTAGCCCTAATTTTCAATAGATACTTATATGGAACTAATTCATCATATCCATCTACTTCTATTAGTCTCCTAAGAAAAGCTTGCTCAGATTTATCCTCTTCGGTACTTTTATAAGAAGATTCCAACGCCTCAAGGCTGTCTCTCATATGGGGCAGGGACTTCATTACCAAAGATAGCGGAGCTTTCCCCTTATCAATCAGCTTCCATACAGAGCAAATCCATAAATCCTTTTTAAGAATACTTGCCCAGTTAAGTGGATTCAAATTTAGCCTTCGTGCTTCATCCTTGATGTAAATGGCCATTAAACCTTCATAGAAATTTACAACATCATTCGGTGGACCCAATGGATTAGGAGGGAAAGGGTTAGAGAACCATGAGTTATTCATGTAGTCAGAGGAGCTGGAGCTGATCAAAGACTGAGTATCAGACGACCGCTTGCTATCATCTGTGTTTATACCCTCGTTCTGGAACTTGACAGTACTTTGGAACAGCTTCACCTTTTCGTCATTTGGTATCTTTTTCTTTTCATTTCTCTTCACATCTATGCTTTTATTCTCTTCAACCCGATCTTCTTGACCGATGAATGTAATAGGTTGCCATTTGGATTCATAAGTACATGAATCTGACAAATTGGCTTTAAGACAAGATGTACATGGTAATTGTTTATCACACTTTATTTTTCGCCTTTTGCAATTTGTACAAACCAATGTAGGCTTTCTGCGTTTTCTCCGTTGTTGGAAAGTCATTGTTGTTTACATATAACAATGTTATTTCTAATTCGACCATTAATCGTTGAAGAGATAAAATATTGCTGAGAAATAAAGAGTTGCGCATATCATTCATATATAGAGTACATACTTAATTAACAGTGCTAAATATTTTATCAAAAGGAATATCACTAAAGATATCAAAATGAGAGGCCTGCTCTATATCAAAACCAAATCGGTCAAAATTAATATTATTTTGGCTCGACAGGGGTGAATTAGATGACTGATTTTTATTAGTGAATCCAGAAACTTTATCAACTGTAGCAGTATCTTGATCTCCATAGTTCATTGTCGGCTGAGAAGCAATGCTTGGCATCCTTGACGAGTTGCCATTGTCTAAAGTTTCTCCTCCACTTTCTGGAAATGGGTTCATGTCGTACAACTTATTATCATGCTTCATAGAAAGCATTTGGAACCATAATTTATCAATTTGTGCATTATCGACAAAATCTGTTTCAAAATCTTTATTTACACCTTTAGCTTTATCACCGCTGAAGCGATCATTTTGTGAAGAGTTTTCCTGATAGTCCGAGTAGCCGTAGGTGTCACCTTCCGTGGGGTGGGAAGGAAAAGTCGATTCTTCATAGAACTCCTTGCAGAATGCTTCCGAAAACTCGTTAGGCTCTGACTTGAACTTACCAACTTTGTTCAAAGTAAGCTCAAAAATAGAGATAAGCTCTTCCATCTGCTCAATTGAACAATAAGGAATACATAAATGACCGGCGTTTTCGTAGTTATCAATATAGAAAATTTTGCTGTTTATGATCTTCAATAAGTAAGTATGACCCTTGGTAATTCTCCAAGCATAATAGTACCTATTGCTAATTTTGGATATTGCTGCAATGGAGAATTCAGCACACCTACATAGGCAGCAAGACAATCTGCATAAAGCTCTGAAATACTTCCTATAATTTTTATCGACAACCAATTTTTCTTTATGTCCATTCGAGCGCGTTGAGCTGAAAATTATGAAGTTCACCCTTACCAAGCAAGCTAGATGTACTTGGTTAGATTTATGAATAATCAGCTCAAGTGTTGGATTAATAATAAAATCACATATAATATCGCTATTCCCTAATAAGTCAAAGTAGTGAGGCATGATATCTGAAGTTGAAATTAATAGCATCTTTTTCAAATAGAAAAAAGACAAGTTGAAATTTTTCTGTTCGTAGTAAAGGTAAAAATGAAAATAAACTGACACGAAGAACGCTTTCAATGATAAATAAAACTTCGTCTTAAAATTCCTTTTGTACACATAAGCGTGACAGTTCATTTCAAGTGGTTTCAAACAATCTTCTATGCTACCATAAGAGTCATAAAGTGCTATTTCAAACTCAGTCAAAAGTTTGCATAAGTCAGACATCTTGACTCTACCATTCACATTTAACATAAGCTTAAGGATATCTTTCATTTGACTACAACTATGTCCGCAAGAATAAAATGATTGCGTAACAAACAGGTCCATATTTGAGTCCTCAATATTTTCACCCCCTTCCTCGGTGAATGGAACCTTAGTATCAAAAGACGTTTCATCAATAGTTAATGGATTTCCGAACGCATAAGCAAGGTGGGTATCGAAATTTACTAATGAATGCCATATTTTTCTTCCTAAATGATTCATTTTTGGATCATTGCAAACATCATCAAACTTATCAGGCTCCCTGTTAAGCCCAAGTGAATAAGCCATTTGAATTAATACAGCATTTAACACTTGTGCATCTCCACCATCTGCTCCATCCCCATCTTCTGGAGCAAAAGCATGATAAATTCTCATATATAACGCCAATTGTAAGACCGGGAAGCTAGACTTTCGCATTAATTGAAACTGATCTAAACAAAGTTGTGCCACATCAATTGTGTTGATGTTGATTGGATTCGATAGCAAAAGCTTCATTTCTTGTGCCTCAGGCGAGTAATCGTTTGTTTTTAACCTTTCCTCGTTGACTGAGTTTTTGTTACAAAACAAAGATAGATATGACAATCTCAAAACAACTAACAATAGTCCAAGGTGCGCTAAATCTAACCTTTTTTCAACCCTGATATCATGAATTTTCACATCATCAAAAGACTGCGGACCAATAATCTTACATGTATCCGCAATAAACGAAGAATAGTCTAGGAAAGGTAAGAATGGATACAACCATGTAAAGTACCTATCAATGAGTTTCCATATTACTCTTTTAGTGGGTAGGATAACTTGAATTTTATCAATTAGTTGCAACTCCCTATCAATTTGCCCATCATAAAATGTAAGCCCCAAAGATAGTGCGTCCTCATTTAACTTAGATTTTTTTTCTCTTCTTTCAACCCTTGCTTTCAATATATTGTTGTACGGGACCATATCGTCATAACCATCTGTTTCCAAAGCTCTTTTCTGGAATACTCTTTCAGAATTATCTATCTTGTCTACTTCAAATGTAGAAGTAATAGCATTAGTATTTTCTTGTGTGATTTCATGTCGTGCTTGAGCGAATACCATACTAGGATTGTTCTCCTTTGATGATCTTTTCTTTTGTTTAATCATATAACTCCATAAAATTCTCAATCCTGAATCTTTTTTCATAAGTGAAGACCATGCAAAGGGACCAAAATTTATACGCCTCATTGGCTCCTGAACATGAATGGAGGTATAATTTTCGTAAAAATTGATAGTTTCATTAGCGTCTCCATATGGGTTGATACCATTCAATGAATTTACATAAGAAGTAGACCCCCTGATAGAAGACGAATTTATCGAGTCAGTAGTCGTTGGCGTTGTACTGAACAGCATCTCCCCCGACGTATCATCAACCTTAAAAGAACATTGCCCCGGAGTTTTCCAATTTATGGGCGGCAATTGCACAGGGCCACTTTCAACACTGGTCGAGCTCGCATGGCCTGGTGAATATTTGTAAGTCAAAGGTGTACCGTGCGGTGAAGGTAACTTGACCGCCTTATTAATAGAACTATCTGTGGCTCCGTAAGCTGGATTATATTCCGCCTTTGGCACAGACGCTTGCGCCATCAATAACGTTTCTATCTGCTGTAGCCGTCCTTTCAAGTCATTAAGCTCATTTTTGGGTATGGTTACTTCATCTCCCTCCGGTGATATGGACAAATTATTCTTCGTTCTTTGTTCTTCACCACCACTAATATTGCCATTTGAGGCAAAAGTCATTGGATTTTTAGCGCTATTTACATAGGGGAGATGTTTGACATTTTCATTTGTACTCTGGTGTCCATTAGTCTCATATGAACATGTTTCAGGATATTTGGATTTGATACATTGAGAGCAGGGATGGCCCTTGTCACATTTAATCTTTTTTTTCTTGCAGTTATCACATACTAAACTTGGTCTCTTTCTTTTTTTTACGGGCCTATCACCATCTAATACAGACGTCATGAGTAGCGTGAGCTTTAGTTTTTGCTTCCGATATGTCTAACGAACTTATTTAAACCAATAAAGAATATGAAGTTATTTATTATGGTCTTTATGCTACAATATTATTAAGCCAAAAAGAATCCTTCGGCGTATTCCCAAAAGAGCTTAAGTCCGGCCCTGAATAAATTATATTCAACTCACTATATAAAAAGTTAATAAAAGTCATGGTTTAACACTTGATCAAGTGGCAAATCATTGAAAATATTGAGTCGCTCAGCATCTCCAAGGTCAAGATTCTGCCCTGAAGTGTTGTCTGTTTGTGATGGGGTGGTTTTAACAATATTTGAATTTCGATCTTGAGAAATATCATCGTCACCAAATATTGAAGACATGTTGTTGATCGCTGTGCCCCAGTCCCCATACTCCGATTCATTCTTATAGTATCTGTCTCTATGGCTCTTCAGCGAAAGCATGTTTAGCCACAATGAATCGATTTCTGCGCTGGTGTTGAAATTTAAGTTTTCGATCTCACTATTAACGGAAGGCTGGAAAGGGAATGCATTAAGCAGTGTTTTTGCAGGATCTAGCAAGTTGTCAAGTTCCGTACTATTGTTTCCTGTGATATTGGTGTTAGTAGGAACAGATAAGGGGGTATTGGTTAAGATACCTGGCAACTTTTCTTCACTCTTGACTTCAAACAAGGCTTGTATAGCGTGGTCACCTTCCTTTGAAAGTGAGCTCAAATGAGTAGTACCTTCTTCTATGATGTCAATTAATTCTTGCAATTGCTCTGTGTTAAGATACTCAAACCCAACGTTCGCCTCTGCATTGTACTGGTAAAAATCTTCTTCCGTTATTATCTTGAAGAGGAATCCATTAGATCTGTTTAAACCCCAAGCATAGTAATATCTCTGGCTCATGAAAGAGGTGCCATACATGCATACTCTAGCACTGTGTTCGAGGAGTACAATTGTTTTACATAAATTCTGATACCTTAGCCTGTACTTCTCATTAGAATTGAGCTTTGACAAGTGTGAAGGATCTTTTACCATCCGATGCAACGAGAAGTTTAGTCTAACGAGAATTAACACGTTGATTTCATTGATTATTTGCATTGCCCTTTCTAACAGAGGATTCACAGCCAAATCTGTGCCTTCGCCAAGCATTTCCTGTCCACTACAAACGAATGGAAACAAATCCGGGGTTAGTTCACTTATCGATAACTTTAGCATTTTTTTCAAATAAAAGTAGGACAAGTCGTAATTTTGCTTTTTTTCGTAAAAATAGAAAAAATGGCAGTAGACTGGTAAGTAAAACGACTGAATAGATAAAACTATCTTTGCTTTAGTGAGTTTTGTTGAAGCGTAGACATGATTATCCGATTCTAATGGTTGGTGGTAATCTTTTAAGGAGCCAAAAAGTCTATTGCAACAAATTTCACATGAATTCAAATTTCTAGTCAAATCTCGCATATTAATATTGGTTCCTCTATTGGAGTTGAGTTCCAAAATGTATTTCATTGGACCCTTGATTAAGCCTTCACAAAATCTGAGACACCCAACGACAGCCTTCTCCAAGCCCACGTCGAGAACATTTTCATTTCCATTCTTATAAAATGGAACTTTGGTATCGTAGTACATACAGGTGGTTATTAATGGATTGCCATATGTGTATCCATAAACGAAATCACAAGTCATTAAATAGTACCATATTTTTCGGCCTAAGTTATCATTTCTTTCCTCTTCTGGAGTCTTCTGGTGATCGATTGGCTCTCTATTCAACCCTATAGAATAAGCCATTTGAACTAAAACGCTATTAGCGACTTGAGAGTCACCCCCTTCAGCACCGTCACCATCTTCAGGCGCATAAACATGATAAAGCCTTATAAAAATCGCACATTGTAAAACAGATAAACTAACATTCCTGGTAAGATAAAATTGGTGTAAACATACTTCTGCTATATCGATCGCATTCACATTGATAGGATTCATTAATAAGTACTTTGTTTCTTGCGCCTTTGGGTCTGTGCTCGATGTTCTTAAATTTTCTTCATTAACTGAGGACCTATTAGCAAATAAAGACAAATACGATAGCCTCAAAATAATCAATAGTGTGCCTAGGTTAGCTAAATCGACACGTTTTTCAACATTGATTTCCAAGAGAAATTCTTCCTCTGATGATTCAGATCCTAACATTCTGAGAAGTTCAGTTCGGAAATTTATCTCATCCACATATGGGAAAGATGGATAAAGAAATTTGAAGAAGCGTTTGATTAAAAGCCAAATAACCCTCCTTTTGGGCAAAGTATGTCTAATTTGTTCTACCAACTTAAGCTCACGGTTAATTTTGGCTTCGAATAAAGTAAGTCCCAAAGTTAAGGTCTTTCCATTTAATGTTCTGAAGTTGTCATAGGAATCAATGTCTTTCTTGCCCTTCATCGTTTTTTTATAAAGAACGAAATCATTAGACTCCAAATCTTTTCGCTGAAAATGTTCGGAATTTTCTGTCCTGCTATCATCGTCAGAAACTATCAGCCTTTCAGTTGATTCGGAGCTTTGTTCACTACTAGCGCTGTACGAGTTCGTAGTTGAAGGAGTAGCCATATCGTCTTTCGAAGTCGAACCACCCCATAAATTTCGCATACACTTGGGTGTTTGGGAGCCTCTTTCATTATTTAAGTTTAACTTTCTTCTTTGATTGTATTTCTTTACTAAAATCATAGCAGGGTCACGCCGCATCAAAGATGCCCATGAAAGGGCACCATTATTAATCTTCCCATTACGAGTTTCGCGGATGCTCTCGTTATCTTCGAATAGATTTATAGTTTCATCCGAGTGTTCGTACGGGTTAACACCGCAAAGACTACTTTCAGGGCGCGTGCTTCCAAAGGTGTGGTTACAAGGTGGATGGACTTCATGGTTTTTCGAGCTAGAACAACAATACGTAATTTCACCAGGTAATGACGGATTGTGAAGTGTTAATCCTTTACTTGAAATATCTGGAAATATCTGGCACAACGCTGTTTTTTTGAAAAAACTGTTCTCAGATATTACGATCGTTTTGGTTTCGGCTTGAGAGGTATCCATGATATTCTCCGAATTCGACTCCAATTCGTATCTTCGTAATTTCGCTCGCAAGTTTTCTAGTTCCGCCTTTTTAATCACTACTGTAGAATCATTTGTTTCTTGTTTCTTTTCCAAACCATTGACCTTGTCATTATATTTAGCAGGCCGTTGAGACGAAACCACGGCTATTGGAAACTTAGCGCTGCTAATATACATGTCCCTGTCAGACTTCTTTTCTCTCTTATGGTTATCAATCCAATTGGAATCGTATACGCATGACTTCTCTGTTTTATTCTTAACGCAAGATGAGCAAGGACGCTCTTTGTCGCAACGAATCTTCCGCTTTTTGCAGGCATTACAAACCAAACTAGGTCTGTTTCTTTTCCTCTTATTGTCACTACCTCTTACATCACTCATGCTCAAAAATCCTTCTTAGCACAGAAGAAATAAATCTCCCTAAGGCAATTTAAAGTGGGAGTCTAGTATTATGGCTCATTACAAATATACGTTCCCGGAATAAATATTTACGCTTTTGTGTCATTTATCGGTTAAGTTTCCTACTATAACTTGATAAGGATATTTATAGATATTCTAGTAGCTGGTCAGAAAGCAGGCTGAGAATTATTGGAGCGAGCCGTACGTATTTTGAGAGTCGCCAACTAAGCCTTGATCTTCACTACCTTGGTCATCATAGTCATTTTCGTTGTACAAGAAAAACTGTACAAAAATTGTAAAATCTAAGGCTAAGGTGCCTAGGGATCCAGCTAACCATGACGAGTTAACCCAGAGGTAGTACCAACTGGTATCAATAGCCAAAATAGATATTACATAAGTTAAGTTGCCTAAGCATGCAAATAAGAAAAACATGAAGGATATGCCATCACAGGATTTTCTCTTAAAGTTCAACAAAATTTGAGGAACCCGTGAACCAAGGTAGAACACCGCACATAGCCATCCGAAAAACTGTGCTAATGGATCGTATATAAGATCTTCCGGATGGCGATGCTTGCCTGAGTGATGTTTATGGCCCTTCCTCACATCTCTAGCGTATGAGATGTACCATCCAACCAAGCCTGCGAATATGACTAGCGTTACCATCAAAGTCTTGAATAACGCCGATGTTAACTGAGAAATTTTAGACTCGTCATTTTTGATGGACGTATCTGAATTCGCACCCTCTAAGTCCTCCTCATCACTGAAGGTAGTATCCGAACGATCTTCTCCCGAAAATGCGTTTTCCAATACATCGTTACTGAGAGGATTTGCAGGCGATAAATGTATGTAGTCTGCCTTTTCTCCCTTCCCATACACCATACATTGCCATAATAATACAACGTCTGCCAAAGTGTAGTACACGGCCAAAATGATCATTGTAGGCAAAACCCCTTGCAATATTGACCCGAGAACATTGAACACATCTCCTGCTAACCACAAGACAATGAACATTAAGGATAACCCGTCTGACGATTTCCTTCGGAAGTTTTCATAAATTTGTGGAGCGAATACAATTATCCAGCATGCCAACGAAATTGATCCAGTAATCCCACTAACTGCTTTTGCATCGATAATAATAGGTGGTGGTGGCGCCATAATATCTTTACGCCAACTACCTTCAATATATCTACTTATTTATTATGTTCACTAGTATGTTTGATATATCTTACAGTATGACCATACAATTTAAAGACTTCTGCCGCTCGACGCTTACGTAATTTTGTGTAACATTTATATATATAGTCACAATATGTAACACTATAGTCTAGATTTTGCAGCAATTAAAGAGCCCTCTTCATCGTACAATCTATCAAAGACATCTTTAAAGTACTTTGAAGCGATAGCACGCTTAATCTTCAATGTCGGAGTAACCACGTTTTTTTCGACTGTTAAAGGATTGTATTCAATACTAATATTGTGTAATATTTCGAACCCTTGGAGCCTCTTCCCCATGGAAGAATTAATAGTAGACAAGAACTTTTGTTTGTTGACAGGTTTATTTATCTCTAAGAGTGATTGCAGGGGAGACAAGTTGGATGAATCGTAGGCACAGATTTCACGGAGAAACTTCAAACTCGGTTCATACTCTATGCCAACAATACCAACCAAGTAATACTTGAGAGAATCACCATGTACATACAATTGAGCGAGTATTGGATTTGCCAGGAGGTAGGCGTTTTCCACCTTCTCGGGAGAGATATACTCACCTTGAGCAAGTTTGAAGAAGTTTTTAACCCTGTCAATGATACGTACTCTACCGTTGTCTTTATTGATGTTTGCTACATCGCCTGTCTGAAACCATCCCTCACTGTCAAATGCTTTGTCCGTTTCTTCTTTGTTATAGTAGTAGCCATCAAATATTTGGGGACCACGTAGGAGGAGCTCTCCCTTATTATCTTTTGCAAAGTAGCCCATACCGGGGAGACTCCTCAATCTCATTTCGCAGCTCACAACAATACTGCCACAAGTGCCTGGATTGCTCTCGTAGGCATCACTCAGTAGGATGACCCCAAACGATTCTGTCAAACCGTACAATTGTCGCAAGCCAACATTCAAACTGGCTTTTAGATAAGCAAGTGACGTAGGTGCAATAGGAGCGGAACCAGATAAGGTCCATTGCAAATTTTCAAAACCAAAAAGCGACTTGAGGTTCTTGTAAACTTCAAGTGAATCGTGAACTTCATCCGACCCATCTGCTCCGTCATATTCGCTATGTTTTTTTGTCTTTTTCTCGATAATACTTTCAAGCAAAGCGCAAGTGTCGGCATCAGAAGCTGATATGGTCGATTTTAACAATGACTCCATTTTTGTCAATACTCTAGGGACTAACGATAAGTAAGTAGGTTTGAATATGGACAAATCATCAAGCAAGTTCTCGAACGAATTCACCGGCCCTTCATGGTTGACAGTCAATTGAGGGAATCCCAAGTAGTAACCGGTACTTAATGCGAAACCCGACGTTTGCCTTTCATAAATATGAGTTAATGGTAAAAAAATGAATGCCTTTCCATAGTCTACTTGGGGCATCATGCAAGCTAAGGAAGTAATAGCTGACGCAGCATTTTCATGGGTCAACCTCACTCCCTTTGGTTTTGCTCCAGTAGTACCAGATGTAAATGAAACTGTATACATAGTCTTGGGTGTTGGAGGCAATTGCTTCACAGGGAAGGATTTGCCAAATTGCTCTACTTCATCCATGTCATGAAGAACAATCTTGAGTTCTCTGGCCTCAGAGATCAACCCCTGGTCCTTGTCGAAAAGCGGGTCCATTGACACTATCGAAATTAAATTCTTTAACATATCCGGATATTCCTTCTTCATGGTAAGGAGGGTCCTAATTTTGTCCTTTGAGCACACTACCATGGGACTCAGGATTAACTCCAAAATATACCTAGATGTGTCAGGCCCAAGCGTATCGTACAAAGCAGTATTCGTTATCGAATATGCTGAGCACGCCAAATCAGTCAATATCCATTCTAATCGGTTAGCAGAAAAAATTGAAACTATGAAGGAACAGATTTCCTCCATTTTATCTTTCTCTTGTCCGTAAGAGCTCCAGTCTTTCAAGTGATTATCAATTTTTGCGTGGCTCGCAGAGTTTGTCTTGAACGGGTTGCTTTTTAACACATGAATAATCCCCGATCCCAAGTTAAGTCTTCTCCTTTGAACTTCCAAGTACGTCAAGCTTCTGAACTCGGAATCTGACTTTCTTCTATCATAGTCGTATCTTCTATCTCCGAGACATGGTCTATTCGCATAATTTTTCACCGAGTTATTGAACAACTTATTGTATGTATCCAACAGCGGATGAACGTATGAAATAAGTCTCTCTGGAAACTTACTGTTTCGATATATTGGTGTATACTGATCACTACCCGAATCAATAGGAACCGAGTTCCTAGTCATTCTCAGTTCGTATGGTAACTTTGCCATAAGGGCTTCCACATCTCCCTTTTCTTCAGGCCCGAATACACTTTGTCTAAAGTTTTGAAACCCAACTTGTCTGTCAGCTTGTTTCTTTGTCATTGACATGTCTTCAGGCGATCTAGTTGCTCTTAAGTTTGTTTTACTCCTTGTATACTCCAGTCTTTCATCCAATTCTGGGGTATAAATACTCCGATGTCACGTGCCTTTGATATTCCACTTTTAGTACCCCAAAACTACTTCGACTATCAATGAACGAAACCCCGAAGAAAAATCGTATAAGTAAGGCGACATGTGACTGGACGGCCCTGTCTGGAGTTAAGCGCATCAACAGCTGGGGTACTCGGAAATATATGGATAAAAGGAGAGGCAATACGTCCGGTACGAGTGTTAGGAAACTGGGTATATAGTGAGTAGGGGCCAAAACGGGGTCGGTTTGGACGTATCAGGCAAGTATAGCATATGGCACTTATTTGATGTATACAAACGCAAAAAAAATTGTAACCAGTGTGGGAAGATTTGTTTTGACTCGGAGCATCGTAATGCACAATTCTACGAATGAGTAATATTTAGTCCATTCATGACATTATTACCAGAGTGTTGGTCAAAAACAAACCAATGCCATAATTTTGCGTCAACTATTACCATATCAACGCTACAAGATAGATCTTTAAAGACTTAATAATATTTGATGGAGTTTTACCATGGATCGTAGATATTGAGACATAAAATATGTAGATGCTAGTTTTCATTGCAGTCGTGATTTTTTTGTAATTCGTAATTATTTCCTCTTCCGTTCCAAGCACTTTGTTATATGCTGTGCAAATCTCCCTCCGGCAATGTTTCTGCCGCAATTTTCACATTGGAAGTACTTGGATGCTTCCGCTGATTTCAATTTTTGTTTGTCTTGGCCGTAAATATCTTTTGTAGACGACGGATCCGAGTTGGATATGAAGCTGTTTAAGGATTCCTCTCCTAATATTTGCTGTAAAGATCGATACCTTGAAACGCTACTTAGAGTTTGTTGCCTTAATATATTGTCAAGCATGTCCTGTAGAAGAGATTCGGCCTAAATTGTTGTTAATACCATTATAAGTTCACCTTATAGAATCTATGGCAGTCCCAAATACTAACACATACTATTATCTGATATGTTACTGGATTTTCTGTCATATTGTTCCAATGTTAACTTCTTTCAATATAAACTATAATGCTTCAGCACTGATTTGAACGATACGCAGGTGAAAAAAAAAAAAAAAAGTGCCAATTGTTTAGTTATCATTTCTTTGCAGAGAAATGTCCACAGAGGAAACTGATGAGGGACGAATTACTAGAGAAAATGATGACTTTGATATAGAAGACGAAATTCAAGACTGGAAAGTTCTAAATAAATTATCAAAAGGTTCAGAGGTTTTGCCTAAAAGAGGTGAGAAAGATTTCGAACCAGACGGAACGACGGTGCAATCATCGCTTTTGGAAGACTCACGCAATGCAATGTATCAAGCGTTGAGCCATCCTAGGTGCCACAATGCCAAACAAGAGTTGGTATGTATATGGATGCCGAATGAAAAAAGAGCATTAGTGCCGCATGCAAGAGGTGGTTTCTTCAAAGATATAGGAAGAGCTGCAAATATCGGCAAAAAAATTCAAGGATTATGGTTGGAGCCTATAGAAGCAGTGTATCTTGTTGAGAGGGGTTCTATGTTTGCGTACTTGAGTAGCAGAGATTTCGAAAAGTTTCTAGCTGGTAGCGATGATGAGAAGTTTGATTATGGGGAATTGGTAGCACTTTCCTTGAGCCATCTATATACTTTAGTTTTCGGTGATGACCATAAGCTTCTAGATAACTACCAAGTTTATTCTTGTTTGAAACGACACGGTTATTTGGTTCAAGGGTTTAGGCAGCTTGGTAATGATGATCAATACGCCTTGTTCAGGAAGCATTTGAAGTGTCACACTTCCATGCTCGGAAACATTTTAACTAGGGTCAATTCGTTTTTTGATAACTTGTTAGCAGACAAAATTCTTAAGCCATTTTATGGCGTTCTCCGAAATATTGGAATACTTGCATACCTGCCATTTAATGATTTGCATTTTCATTCTAAGCATTATTTCGACTACACATCTATATTCCGTGCATTGAAGCTCATTCCTTCGTATTCATCATATGATAGCTTGAGGTCGGTTCCAGAGAAAAACGAGGCATATACAGTTGACTTTAACGTATGGAAGCCTAAGCCAAGCTTTTCAAAAAAGAGTCCACCCATGCCAGATTTCCAAATTTGCGTTCTAAACACAGCTAAGGCTGGATTTCCAGAATTAAAAGATTTTCAGGGGCTTTTTAACGATATAAATTATACTTTTCTGCCTAGCAAGGTTCCACTAAATCCCGTCAAGCCATCAGCAAAGGCTAAAAAGCAGCAAGCACCATCCAAAAGAGAGCTAAAAGCGCAAAGACAGAAAGAAAGGCAATCAAAATTGGATCCTAAAATTCAGGCTCGTAATCAGTACTTAAAATTGAAAGATAATAAATTGAAATTTGGACCTTCTGGAAGATCTATAATTCTAGCGTTAGTTCAAGATGGGGTGATCAATTTCGTCAATATTGGTGAAGGGGATTTTGCGCTTGAAAAGTATGCAATTGATGACTTGAACAAGATAGAAGAAAGGTCACATCATGGTGTAGCTTGGAGTGAAAGATTATAGTCTATTACTGTTACCTAGTCTAAAGAGATCAAAAAGTTATCTAAGATTATTTATTGCTTTACTTGCCATTTTCTGGACCACTTCAAATTGTTAACATCCATATCCACATTGGATAGAAACTCTTTGAAATATGTAACTGAATTACTCGATAGTTTTTTAGTGTCAATAGAATTATTCTTGATGTAAAAGTCAACTAGCTGCATCATCCATTTATCAGCCTCGAAAGCGCTGATTCTGTAGAAAAGTCCGAAAAATCTATTGAAATGTGACTTCAACAAGTCAAGGATCTTAGAATCATCATCAATATCTACTATCTTACTCTTCGATAGTGCTATTTTGTACTTCGTGTAGCTAAACAACCGTGAGGGAAGTTTACTTTCATATGCAATTATGGATTTGATTGAATCGTTATTAAGTAAAGAATCAATAATCAACTGATTGTTTAATTGGTTACTAGAGTATAGACACTTCTTGACCATTATCGTGAATAATACTGATCCTTCTAGTTCTTGGGCATTCATTAAGCTCAGCACCATTTCAAAAGGCGTTATTTCATTTTTATGATAGATTTGATTTCTCACTATCAAATTCTCAACTACATCTTGGTCATTAATTATAAAAGGTAGTATATTCAACTCTTTTTTCGTTGACAAAGCCTTCATTATGACTAGTGGATTATTCGAGTCATATGGATAAGGTGGTGGTAAGACAAGTCGAGGAAAGTTATATTTCATCTTTGTACTTGACTGTTTGGGTTGATGCTTTGCGAGTACCTCGATTTCCCTAGATATACGCTGAAGACAGCGGGAATCGTTTTCAATAAAGTATTTTGCTATTGACTGGAAATGATTCAAGCTGCCGTTAAATGTAATTTCATTACTTTTGAAAAACGAATTATTCATCTGTACATAGGCATTTGTAAATTCCGAAATATAACTATTGTATGCTTTAGGAACATCGCCCCATACTGACGAATTGTTAGCAACTACCTCCTTATCATTAAGGTAGCGTATCACCTTATATTGAAATATCTCTTCTCCAAACTTGGTAGTGAAGTCGTTCAAATATTTCGTATCTTCAAGGGTCTCTATGCCATGAACTAAGCCTTTGGGTTTTCTGGATGTATCTGATTGCTCCTCTGCATCGTGCAATATATCCAAAATCTTCTCCATAGTTTTCACCGATGACGAATCTAATGTATCAAACGTCTTGGATAAGTCAATCGAATGAGTTGTGTTTGGCGGTGCTTGGTTTGATTCATTTACAATATTTGACAGTTCTTTCGGTCCGTTCCTAAAATCGCTTCGAGACCGGTAGAAAGGTATCCTTACTGTAGGCTTCCTTGGGAACCCACTGATAGTTCGCCTCATTTATACAGCGTTATTATTTTATGGAGAATATCAACTGAGTATTTAATTATTTTAAAGCGAACTTTCGCACACCGTTACTGAACGACCGTTGATCGACATCAATTGCACCTAACAAAACGAATGCAAGACCAAGATGTGGAGAAAACGGTTCACTGGATTCAAGTAGTGAGGAATAATTGTTGAGGTAGTTTCGGCCTTAAATAAAGTAAGAATTCAGTATATAGGTGGGTGTATACGTATATTTTGCACCCGCACCTTTATCAACTGCATCTCAGGGAGCTAATCTAGTAGTAAAAGAAGTTAACAATGAGCGATTACTGGAAAATCTTCTACGGCATCGGTAGAACTTCTTGTGGCTTTTGCTTTTTATATGTAAGCTTGAAGCTGGTCTCGGTCTTGAAACTGAATTTGATCTTTATACAATTCTATCTATTATAAATACTAAAATACATAAGAGCACTATGAAAGACTATCTGTGGGCTCTGTGGTTTGCTTAGGATTAGCTTTGATGGGCTTTTGCTTTATTTTTATTTTTGGCTTTATTTTGGAAGGCTCACCATCTTTTGAAGAAGCTTGATTTGGTTTTGCATTTGGCGCCAGTCGTGACTTCAGTTTAGAATCTTTTGACTTGCTTTTTGTTTCTGGTGTTGCTTTAGACTTAGATGAATCTGCAGATTTTTGCTTTGCTTTCTGCGAGGGCGTATTGCCGGGTCCCAGGGACTCCTTCTCATTAGACACCAGCTTTTGGCTCTCTTTGGTGCCTTCAGTATCCGCCTTCTTGGTCTTATTCCTTCTCCTCGATCTTGCTGGCTTTTTCGGTGTCTCTGTTATTTTATCTGAACTATCTGTTACCTTCGCTGATTTTGATTTAGATACCTTTTTGGAATCGTCCTTGGGCTTTTTCTCTTTCTTTTTGGGCTCTTTTTCTTTCTTTTTCTTTTCTTTGTTTTTCTTCTTGAGTTTTTTGCTTATGGCCAAGAGGTCGAATGCTTCAGCATTGGTCTCCAATAGTGCCAAAAATTCCTTGTAGAACTCATCATCTTCGTACTTGGTCGATGGAGCCGCAATATTATTGCTCTTTGGCACCGTCATCTTGTCGTACAATGCCTTTCCAATACTTGGTATGAACGAGTCATTTGTTTCCTGCTCTACAAATGGCTTTCCGCTAGTCTCTTTGATGAACTGGTCAAGTAAACCCTGGTTCTTAAATAGCAAGTAGCCCCGTGAATAGGTCGGTTTTTCGTATGGTTTGACAGGATAGAATCCTTTCACATAGTAATTATTGATTATAGAACCATCGTTTAGTAAGTTGGTGTAGTTGTTTAATTGTTCGATAAATTGGTCTTTGGTTAGTGTAGGCGGCAATAGCCTGATTGCTAGCTTCAAGTTTACATAATTCGACTTGGATCCTACTTTTGTATTTGGAGCCTTCGTTTGTCCATTGTTAGAACTCATCCCTCCTATAGTAATGCCAGCAAAAGAACAATTATTGTTGAGAACAGCTTTTCATTTTGTGAGAAAGACTATAATTTTGCGCTAGTGCAATATGAAAATTATCGATACTACACTTTAAAACAAAATAAGGAGATTTAAGTACAATGGAAGTGCTAGAGGGATGGCTAAATGAAGTCTCTCGATGCACATATGCTCCAGCAAATGAGCAGTTAGCACAACTAGCTAATATCCTTAGTATAGATCCGACTATCAATCCATATATCGTGAAAATTAACGGTCTCCCTCTACTAGAAGCCAAATATTTGAATGATTTAGTAGATGCTAAGCACTTCTACAAGGACGAATGGCTAGCATTCAATGAGGTAGTGATCTCGTTCATCAGACTAAGCAATCAATTAAACCCATGGTCTATCTTGGAATCGTTCGACCTCTATACCACCTTTATTAATGATTTATCGGTTGCATTCAACAATGCCAATAGAGGCTATTTGGTAACTTATTTGGTGAAGGATACAGTCAAAACAGTTCTACCAATGGCCACCAATCTCGACTACCAATTGTACTACAAAGAGAATTGCATGAGACCCCGTTTGGCATACTTGGCATCCATCTTGTTGAAGCTATTCAACAACATCAGATCGCAAATCTCCGGCGACACAACCGACAACTCCCTCAAAGTTTCGGCGAAGAGCTCTATCATCATTTTCATTGGTATCAAGCTATGCCAGACGTACTTCAAGTTGGACAATCCGTTGCTTTGCCGCAACATCTTCAGTAACATGAATAATGCCAATCTTTCCATGGGCCGATACTCCATGAATGAGCAAATACAGTACAGGTTCTACTTGGGAAGGTTCTATCTTCTCAAAAATCAGTTTATCGACGCTTATCAACACCTCCTTTGGTGTCTCCTGCGTTGTCCGTCCGTCCAGGACTCTGCCAACATCACCCGCATCCTCAAATACCTTTTGCCCGTCAGTATCGTTATTGGCAAGACCCCCAACTTCGCATTTATCCAGTCGCTCTTCTACACTTCAGAGAGTTCCACCCCTGGCTTCTTCGCCATCTACCAGAATATTTCCTTCGCGATTCGCATGGGTAACTACATTCAGCTCTGCGCCATATTAAACGATCCGTCCGTGCGGTCGTTCCTCAAGGATACGAATCTCCTCATCATGTTATCGTCTAAGACTACCTTGCTCGTCCTTCGCAACCTCATCAAGCGCTTGTGGCTCCTTTGCGGCAAAATCCCAAAATTGCACTACGATACTATAAAACTCGGCCTCTCTCAAGCCGTCGACCTAAATGCCCCCTCCTACTCCATGCATACATTCCTTTCGAATACTCCTGACGACCTTTCGATAGAGAACATTTTGATTTCCCTTATTGACCAAAATTTACTTAAAGGAAAACTCTTTCCCAGGCTAAGAGTAGTTTCTCTTTCAAAAGCGAACGTATTCCCTGCAGTGGATCTGATTAATGTCCTCCGTTTTGGGAATGGAGCTGAAGGCATTCTCAATCACACTGATCGTTGGCTACAAAATTAGCTGCCCCATACATGCACCCTCAACATTTTAACTTCATTGCTGAAAATTTTCCGGTAAGCATTTTGCAATAATTTTAACACTGTGCCTATTGTTTTCAAATAAAGATGAATTTGAGAACTACAATTCTTGTGCCCTTCAGGACTTGTGTTTTTAAATGGCCAATACTATAGGCTATCTTTTCAGAATTAAGCGACTCTATGGGGTCTAGGGCTGACAATTACTACAGCGGGTTCTACAATAGCAATTTTGGAACTTTCATTTCAGCTTACTCCATTATTTTGAGACTCTGCGGCAGCGATTGCCTCGTGGAGTAAGACTGAAGTCAGTTAATAGGAAATATGATAGTAGACGTGATACAATAGTAATGATTGAAGATATAGCTGACGTTATAAGCGAGGTATTAAGTTCGACAGGTGGCATTGGATTAATTGAATTCTGCGCTCAATGGAATGGTGGTCCCTGGCCTACGGATTTGGGGTTTGCTCGTGCTCATAAAGAGCAGCAGTTGGTTATTTGTGGAGTATACCATGTGGTGATTCACAAGCTAGGCTTAACTTGAAAGAGAGAAGATAATCTAAAATACACAATCAAAATAGGTAATAAACAGAAATATAAATAAGTAGAATACATTAAATCTAAAATGCATAGATAAATATACAATAGAACTTTATAATTAGAATAGAATAAAGCAAGTCTAAAGATAATAAAAACGATAAAGCCATGTGCGACATGAACCCTCTGATGTGCAACACTAAATAGAGACATGTACAAGCGATTCGCGGCTTAAAGACTATTATGCGGGTTATATGTTGGCTCGTATTATCGAATACTTAGGATATTACTTAGACTAAGCGTTTCGTGACTAAGGCCAATGCGAATTGCATCACTGGTGTGAAAAAGCCTAGGTAGATGGTGCCTAGGTAGATGGTCCCTACCTATAAAGATGTAATGCTAATGGCAGGGCCCAAGAAGCGAAAAGACGGGAACTGGTGCGACATTTAAGGCCAAGCGGTGTTAAAAAACCGGCCAGACATACAATGCATTGCTGTATATGCTAGACCCTTAGTCTTTTTATAGACTTGGAAAGCCTGGCAGTCCTTTAACTATATACTAACAGATAAATCATATACTTGCATAATAGATAAATTAGAATACAGGATGAAACATCCTACCTCCTAACATAAAACATAATTGGAATATATTATGGAATATAAACAACCATTTGCTCGTAATCTTAGAGATCTTGTAGATACATATTCGTTTCCTAATACCTTCCCCATCTGATTAGAATCTAATCAACTCGATTCTCTGCTTCACATTTGTGTGAAACAGTATCCATGGATGGTTGATCGATGGTGGATTATTCTGTAGACGATGGTGATGTTAAAGAATTAGGACTTACGGATCATGGAATTAGAGACATGCCACGCTTCCGAAAGCCAGCGGGTTCTCTACTGTGGATATGATTAATTTCATCCGTTTTGGAAATACCGCTGAAGGCATTCTCAATCCCGCTAATCGTTGGCTACAAAATCAACTGCCGTCCGCCCGCACAATTAACTCCACAGCTCAATAATTGTGCCATAATTTTACATGGGGCATTTTAAAATTTTCTCGGTCGCAGAAGCGATGATTGCGAACGTCCCCAGACTTGGCTTTTTTCAGTCATATAAATAAAGGGATCTTTCTAGAATTGCTTGGAATATATATATTTACTAATGACTTTGAATAATTCATTTAATGACAGGAATACAGAAATTTATACAATAACATAATGCAGTTATTAGATTTGCCATATGACATCCTCGATGGTATAATATCTTATGTGAAACAGAAAGATTTAGTATCGCTCGGAAGAACCGATTGGTACTTTCATAACAGGGTAAATGAGATACTTTATAAGCGAATCATGATTTTGGATGAAATGGGGGATAGTGGAGACTATAGTGTATTAAATGTCGAACGAATAGGGAAATTTGGAGATGGGTTGACCGCAGAGAATTTCCAAATCATCGAAAAGGTGGTAATTCATACGCAGTCGAATTTGATTGAATACGACTACAAAAAGTTATACGACAGCTTCATTCGACAGTGGAAGAAAGTGAAACATCCGATATACTTTGTAAACACAGACATCAACAATTTGCGGAAATACCAGTCGTTCAACAACTACATCAGTCAGGCATCTCTCCAGTACTGGGAGAGTGAGGATGACCAGAGCTGCGAAATTGATGTGGAAGACACTATATTGAATAACTTGAGCAACTGGATAGCTTTCGATGTGAGTGAGTTGCTCAGCTTGCCCTTTAACCCTAATTTGACTGCGTTGAACCTTTTCATGGAGCAGCGGTTTCTTGTTGAGCCTGTGTTTAGTTTGAATCGTAACGTGCTAGCCAACTTGTCTAACTTGCTGGCCTTGTACTTAAACCTGCCCGAGTCAACGTCGATGTTCACCAAGGTGTTTCTGGGCAAGATTCGGTTGAACTTGAAAAAGTTATCGCTCACTTGCTCTCACACCTTCAAAGACGACTCTTTAATGACATACAGGGATATGAACAAGTTGGTCAACTTTCAAGACTTGCAAGAACTCGAATTAAAGGTAAATTGCACCTATCACTACTGTCCAAATGAGTGTATAATTAAATTCTTTCGCAACTGGTTTGTCGACTGCAAGGAATCCCTCAACTTGACCAAATTGGTCTTAATAAACTACAAATCTTATCCCGCTAACGGAAACTTGCGCCAGTTCAATCATTTGATTGAAAACGAACTTTTCAATCCTAAACTTAGCAATCTCCAAGAAATTTACTTGAATATAAATGATTTGACCAAAGTGACTTTGGAAAACAAATCGGGATTGAATTACAATAAATTTATCAGAAATTTGGCGAATTGGCAAAGGCTCCATAAGATAACTATTCCCGATTTTTTCAACGATTGGATTGTCAATTTACCCAAGCTTTTCAATAAGCGAACCAATTTCTTCGATTTTCTAGTAAATCAGTGCAGTTGTAATGATTGCAATGACACTAGATTGAAATTCAATAAATTAGCAACCTTTGATTCCAATAACCACTATAAACATGACTTTAACAAGTTTAACAGTTCTTTGGGCGACTCTTCCAAGGTCAAGATTGACACTTCTAATGATTCCAACGTCAAGTTTTTAAACTATCTTGTCCGCCAACTCAAATTGCAATTTATTTACTTCAATCAGAACTTATATTCTATTAATTCGATTTTGGATTCTGACGACAAACCGTTAGTGATGAACGACGATTTAAACAAATATAGAAACTTATTTTTGCATTCATGTCTATTGAAGTTGATCGAATTGCTAAGAATTCAAGCCCCATCTCTAAATTCAGTCAATTTTGGTGGTATTCAATACTCATATAGATCTTAAAAAGTATAATAATACAAATGATTAAATTCTCACTATAATTCGTAGGTTTGTACTACCTGTTAGGAAAAAACTCGCCTTATCATTATTTTTAATTATTCTTCTTTCCCCATCATAATGTTTTCCCAAGAAAAATTAGAGAGAGCAAGTCAACTAAATACTCAATTATGGCAGGCTGGAATAACTGGAATGCTCAAGGGTACCTTAGTCGGGTTGATTAGTGGTGCCTACTTCAATTATAAATATAACTTTGGACATAACGCTAAATTTTTCAATACACCCTTTAAAATTGCGTACTTTGTAAGTTTGAACTTCCTTTTTATAATGTTCTCCGTTGATACGGAAAAGGTCAAAATGATGAAACAAATTGCAATCGAAGAAGAAATCAAACGAAATAAGTACATACAAGACGGACTAAATTTCAAAGGAAAGTGATTTACTATACGTTTACAGGATAACGAAGTATGAATATATATAACCGAATTGATGATAAGAGATTGTAAGTCAAGTATTGAACAACTCTTCATGAAAATTAAAGCCATTTTCATTTGCCCATAACTTGACGTTCTTAACCAAACTAGTCGGACCAGCCGATAACACCCACACGCTATTAGGGTCCAAAGGAGTGGCCTTTCCCTTTACTAAGTCACGACAACAAATAAAATTATTAGACGCATCTTCCACAGGACCCGAGCATTGTGTGAATCCTTCATTTATACACCAGTTGTAGTATTTGTAATTGATTTTTGGCCTTCCCTTGTAAATTTTATGGTCTATCTTTAAACTTTGGACAATCTCTTTAAATTGCTGCAAATATAACCTTGAATCATCAGAAGAATCGGCCTCAAGTGTAGGAACAAATATTTCGTTTGTAGTCGATACGCTAGTTTTCCTCGAGAGAGAAGCACTTGGTCGTCTTGCTGAACTTGGTCTACGGGTGCGTGTGGACAACCATGTCTCCCCTTCGTGGTTTCCGACTAAGTTATCTTCGTCATCTATGCCCCTTTCATCTTCAGCAGTTCCATCAAGGTTCTCTCTAATTGTGAAATCCACAGTACATTCTTCCTCTTCTTCCGCCTCCTCCTCGTTATCAACTGAGATTTCAACATTTTCGTAGTCATCGTTACTCAGATAGTCTTCTTGCTTGATTAAAGGTTGTTGTTCATTCTCTAGGTCTGGAGAAAAGTTTGTGTTCGAAAATGCAAATGCTGACAATCCATGCAAAGAACCATACTTTCGAATGGTTGCCTCGTGGTTCAATTCAGTTCCCCCAGTAACAAATATTTCAAAGTCATCGCCATGAACAAATCCATCGAAAAATTTCAATATCGTGATATCCCTAAAGTCTCTAATGACCCATACAATTTTCACGGGTATACCATGGTAGTTCATAACACGCAATATGGGCAATGCAAATGAAATAGCGGATCCTCCAATGACAATCAAAATTCTCTTTGCAGATACCGTTAATTTAGATATAGTGAATTGCTTCGAGGTATTTTTAGAGTGTAAAAATAATATGTTTGGATCGTAAGAACCACATATCAAATACTTATGATAGTTTTGTATTTTGAATCTCCCCCTACGGACAATTAGTCTTTGGCTGTTGTCCAGCGGTAGAGACGCCAACGTATAAGGATGATAATTCGGAATGATTTGCCGATAAGCGCGTACAATCCATGAAGGATGATACTCTGTCAATCTTATATGAGCACCAGGACTAGTAGGTTTCTTTGCAAGCAAGTTATTTGGAAACTCGATTAAGGAAAGATGAGATGAAATGTTCATCACCTTTAGATCAGTACTATTAGCGGTAACAGTTGTTAGCCTCAACCTATAAACAAGCTGTCCCAATAATATTGCAATGTTAGCTATTGTGTAGGGTGTAACTTTCACAGGCCTTGCGTGTAATTGCAAGCATATCACTATTATCCAAGACCAAGTATAATGCTGAAAATAAAAAAATCTATAGTGTCTATTCTTAAAGCCCAGTATAGAAGTAATGAAAATAATCGTAAACCCTAGAAGAGCACCCCAACCATACAAGTTCGCTGTCTTGAATGCCTTTTGCCAAGTATTGTTGATTTGGAAAAATCCACAATAGAATATTGTATGAACTATGCCTTGTAAAATTATGAGTCTTGAGAGCCACTTATGAACTGGTATCAATGCCAAGTATAACACATTTGGTAATGGCGAAGGCCTCAACGTCAAAAATAAAACCGTAGGCAAGGAAACCGTGGCTATTTTACCAAGCCTTTTAGCTAATACTATCAAATCACCCTCGTTTGATTCGTTAAAAGAAAGATATGCTAATAAAATGGACAAAAATGCAACTAAGGATAAGGTTTTAGAATGATAGAATACCTTGTAGATGAACTTTTTTAACCCTTTGGCGGTGCTCTTTTTCAATCTGCTGCCTATTCCGCGTACTTGATCTTCATCTCTGATCCAGTGATTTAAGCCTGAGTTTATTCTCTTGAATAATTTTAATTTCCCTGAGATATTGTAACCCACATAAGTAAGATATTTGGAAATTGGAATTATAATTAGGAAAAGTATAAATATAAGGGTTGCAATGTTACCATTCTTATTAGTTACGTTTTGTCTGAACTCCTTATATTCTTTTGACTTATGCGTTGGATAATGCAAATATTTGAAAGCTCCTACTAAACTGCCAAATTGATCCATATTGGGGCAACTTAGATAATTACATGTACGCCTGACAATAAAGAATTATTTATAAACCAATGTGCCAATGGAGATCACCTTTACTGTATTAGCTAAAGAGCTATATTGTACGCTATGTTAACGTAAAATTATATAATAACCGATGCGGCCTTACAAACTGCGAACTACATACACTATATGAAATTTTGGGTTTTTTGAATTTGTCGAGTTACTCCGTTTCCTTTAACATTTCCAGTTGTGTACTCATTAATCATACTCCAGTAGTGGTGCCCTAAACACCAGTGATGTGGTACAATTTTTCGTTCGCCAAAGTGTCCTACTCGACTTCCGATACTAGAAATTGCTATATGACTGCAAATTACAATATTTAGAACTACTTTCTTATTGCTCCAAGCTTTTAATGTGCACAGTTGTAGTGTTATATGTGTACGACTCACTGAATAGTGGTGAAAGATCTTGTATCGTTCTCTTCACTCAATTGGTGGATAGGCATTCCTCAGGGTGTTGGGACATTGAAATCGGTTTGCGGAAGTTTTCTGTATGAAAAAAGGGTACTATGGTGAAATTATCTGACAAAAATAAGAAAACAGTACTAGCTTTAGGTTATCTCAAGAAAGCAAAGCCTGTCTGAAGAATTGAATTCAAGCACTTATATGGAACAGCAAATTCGATTTTCTGTATTGCAGACTATACACTAATATAAATTCTTTATGTTCCTAACGTTTTGTTTCTTCATTCTATTTCCACTATTTTCAATCAACCCCGATCTCGTAGGTTTGTGCAGCAATGGCGGTTTTGAAACTTTGTTCTTTTTCTTATCTATAAACCCAGATCTTGTGGGTTTTTTGCCCTTCTTTTTAGATTGAGGGTTAGAAATGTAGCCAGTCCTCGAAGGATTCTGGTTCTCGAACTTTGGTGGTAGCCCTGAATTCGGCTTAAAGCTGCCACCCCCGCTCTTTTTGCTAGACCGGAAATTCTTGTCCATGCTGTTGCTATTGTGATAATTATAATCATTATAATTATTAAAATTATTTCTATAAGAGCCGCCGTTGTAATTAGTGTTATTGTTGTAATTTTGGCTGTAGTTAGTACTGTGGATGTTGTTATAACCGTTTGCCTTTTTGGGCGTGGTGCCCAGTCTACCTCCGTTCATTCTATCAAAATATAAAGATCTTAAATGTCTTGGCAAATTGCTACCACTAAATGCACTTCCATTTGGGCACGGTATCCTTGAAGTTCTAGGTTCTGGGCATTCGTCCCCATAATGCTCATTGTCTCCACAATTATAGCAACATATTACGGGCAATATTGTACTTTCACTATCTTCCTCGTTATCACTCTTTGGTGTCGGTAATGTCAAATATGACCTCCATATACTAGGGCATGTATCATCACCATGATTGAATGTGTCACAATGTTTGCAATATTGCCTCTTTCTAGCTTTATTTTTACATTTCACTGCTATATGGCCCTTCAAACCACATCTCGAACAAACCATAGTAGTAGGGCACTGGGTCTCATAATGATCACCTACAACACCACATTTGTGACACACGACCGTTTTACATTTTGCTCGAATATGTCCTCTTTTATGACAGTTTGCACACAATGGACCTAAACTCTGTAATGAATTTATAGTTTTGCCTGAGCTAGGGTCTGTTACACCAAAATACCTACCCTCCCCACGAAGTTCAATTAACTCGTCCGCATTATCATTCACTTGATCGAATGAAAGGGATGTTAAGCCATCTTTTCTATCGTTACTGTTGTCGTTATTGTTAGCACTTTGTTCTTTTATATCATTTACTGACTTATTCGATGTACCACTTTCAGTCAATATAGAAGCCGTTGTAAGAGTTGCTGATGCATTATTTGCCGCAGACAGGGGTATTGTATCCTCGACAAAAGGTAGTATCTTCGACATCTTTATTATGTATGCTTTGTATAGTAGGAGATCTACAAATCTATAATTTATGATAATGAATGATAGAGAAAAAAAAAAATAGTAGAAAAAGAAAATTGCACAAAACGGCCCATACTATTTATTTCATTTATTCATGAATTGTTTACAATGCCCCTTCTTGAAGAGCGAGAATAACGATTCGATATTCATTAAGCTATATTATCATTTTGCTATGTGAACAAAACTTCTGTGTAGCCAGTTCTCGTTCAAGGTAAGCGAACCTACCCGAAGCTCACATAATTTACAGCAGCCAGCTTGTCCACCTATAAGACATTTCTAACGATATGTTCACCAACCTGTCCCTCTATTGAATCGCCCTCTCCGGCAACATTGAAGGACGACTTCAAATAATCTTGGTGTTTAATGGCTGCTAATGCATAACAAGCACTGGCCATCAAAAAGAACACAGCAACCACAATTAAACTAGTAGCCTGAATCGTCAATGAAAGCCATTGGATCACACTCATTAACAAGTAGAACCCACATCTTGGCCAGTTCTCATCGAAGTTCCGAATAAAGCTGGTGAACTTCTCAGTCAAGGGGCATATTTTCAACAAAAAAGGAACTTCCACGAATACAACCACCAATCCTTGTACAATACATATAATCGAAAACACAATTACCACTGATGCATGGAAAATGTTAGCAATTCCCAACGCTAAACACAAAAAAATCGTAATCAACCCAATCCACTGCCCATATAAGGAGAAGTTTTTCTTCTTGAAATCGCTCGAGAACCCCGAAAACAAGTTACTGAATATTGATTGAACGCTCAAAGCCATTGTATTATCATCTATTTGAGATAAATATCTTGTCAATGGTATCAATGCTATGTTTATTCTGTCTAATATTAGTGAACAACGTGTAAACCAAAATATAGAAAATCTGATGTATAGGAAAGTAACACAAAACTACTTTTACTATGATGAAGTTGATGGTTACTTCTAAACGTCATTTGAAAGACTTTGTTTGAGGAATAAAGCCAGATATCAGTATATGGGACGAGAAACAGTTATTGCGCTTGTTGGTAAACCGTCAGCTGGTAAATCTACCACATTAAATTCTTTAACTGATGCTAATGCCAAAGTTGGTGCATTTCCTTTCACTACAATAGATCCTAATAAAGCTAGTGGATATTTAGAAGTGGACTGTGCATGTTCAAGGTTTGACAAGCAAGACTTGTGCAAGCCTAACTATGGCTATTGTCGGGGAGGAAAACGGGGGGTTCCTATAATGTTGTTGGACGTGGCTGGACTAGTTCCTAATGCTCATCTTGGTAAAGGATTAGGAAACAAATTTTTGGGGGATTTAACAGAGGCTGATTGTTTGATCCACATTGTCGATGTTAGTGGTACCACTAATGCCGAAGGAAAAGCAACCAGGGGCTATGACCCTTTACAAGATATCGAGTGGCTACAAGATGAGATTTTCAGGTGGATTCTTGGCAATCTTATGGAAAGATGGGGGTCAGTAGTCAGAAGACACACGGCCACGAAATCTACTACTTTGGAGACATTAAGACAACAGCTTGGTGGATACTCAGCCAACAAACAGTTGATTGGAAAGGCTCTTGATTTGTTGCCAGGTTTACCACCACTCCAAGATTGGGACAACGACACTGTTGAAAAAGTTGTCAAGTCGTTCATGAAAGTCAAATTTCCAACTGTATTAGCTCTCAATAAGATGGATCATCCAGACTCTGATAAGAATGTCTCCAAGATCATTTTAAAATATCCCGATCTGAAATGTGTCTTGACGTCCTCTATTACAGAGGTTTTTTTGAGAAAATTGGCAAACCAAAGCTACATTAAATATGATCTGGGTACGGAGTTTGTCGACACTGTAGATGACTTAGGGCCCGAATCCAAGCTAAAACCACTAGACGATAAATTACGCAATAGAATAGAGAATATTAGAGATTTGGTGTTGTACAGATTTGGGTCTACCGGAGTTGTACAATTATTGCAGGCAGCCGCAGGCTTATTAGATCTTATCCCCGTATACCCCGTAAGAAATGTTCATAATTTCACTGGTAGTTCCGGAGAGCATGTTTTCAGAGATTGTGTTCTTGTGAAAAAGAACACTCCGGTCATTTCGGTAGCTAGAAAGATTATGGGTGATGTTACAATTGCTGCGATCGAAGGGGTAGGTGGTAAGCGAATTGGCGAAGAGGACATAGTTGACGTAGGCAAGAATGATGTCTTAAGTTTTAAGATCGTCCCCGGTAGTACTACTAACACTAATTAGAAACTGTATATATTTAGGTAGTCTGTTAAAAGTAGGTAATAATAGTCAGCTGATTTATAAAACGGCCGATAAACGGCTTTTTAAGTTATGTCAAAAATCTCTTGTTGTAAGTCATTAGCCTTTATAATAGTCAATAGCAAATATGTCTCAAACAGAAGTCGTAAACGGTGAAGCTACGGATGCTGAGGTAACCAAGCCTGAAAGTATTTCTGTGGGTAACACGATAAAAACAACGAAGCTCACTACAGATCAAATAGATAAGTTACAACAAGTAATTGAGGCAATTCCTTCGATATTACAGAAAACAGAAAATCAAGAATACGATGAAATCTTTGGCTATCGTATCAATGTGGATACAAGTGAACACGTTGACGTTCCCATTAGAAACGAAATTCTTTTGAAGTTCTTAATCGCTAACGATTACGATGTGGATACCACAAAGGAAAAATTGGCTGGTACGTTAAATTGGAGGAATAAGTTCCAGCCATTGTCTGCCGCATATGAAGAAAAGTTTGTAAAGGAATTGGATGATTTGGGGGTCATTACGGAATTCAGTTCTGGAAAGGAGAATTTGAAGCACGTTACGTGGAATTTGTATGGGAACCTCAAGAATCCGAAGGCCTTGTTCGAGAAATTCGGTGGGGAATCAGGATCCAATGACTCGACAAAGGAAGGCACTCAGTTTTTAAGGTGGCGTGTTGGGCTTATGGAAAGGTCCTTGCTGTACTTAGACTTGGCCGACTCTTCCAACCATAAAATCGCCCAGGTACATGACTATAATAATGTTTCTATGCTCCGCATGAATCCAAACGTTAAGGCTTCGACAAAGCAGATCGTCGCTATTTTTGGAGATAACTATCCGGAGTTGTTATCCGTTAAGTTCTTCATCAATGTCCCGACCTTTATGAGCTGGGTGTTTGGCTTTTTTAAGGCAATTGGCGTCATCAGCGCCGAAACTTTAAAGAAGTTTGTTGTGTTAAACAACGGAAACTTATCTGAGTGGTTTGGTGAAGAAAAATTACCAAAAGAATACAATGGTGGCAAGTCATCGAGCGTATCTCTGTTGCAATCTTTGGCACCTGCAGCAACCACAATCAAAATTCCTTCCTATGCTAATATTATACTCCAGCGTTCGAAAGATCAATCTCTCCAAGATGCCAATTTATCTGTTGAATAATCCACCTTCGGTCTAGTCCTTTGTGTATTTCTTTTAATTTTATATATGTATCTACATTATAGTTCTATTTTCTAATGTTTTCTACGGTATATTTTAATAGTGATGTATAAATTCAAATTGAAGCCTTTTGGTTATCAGGTAGGCATCAGTATCATAAGTAAGAATTGATTTTGTATATGTAGAATAACTGAAAATCATTTTCTTTCAACTGTAGATAATGACGATGATCTGATCGTGCGAATTTAATATCTTGATATTTCACATCCATAATAAAACCGTATAACCATTGATGATATGTCATCAAATATAACAGATAACTACTACCAGGTATTGGGGTTGAGACATAATGCTAGCGGTGAGGATATCAAGCGATGTTATAAAAAATTAGCTGTCAAATACCATCCTGATAAAACAAAAGATAGAAAGCACCATGAGTTGTTTATCAAAATACAAGAAGCATATGATACACTCAAAGACCCCGAAAGAAAAAGAAAATATGACCAAGAGAATGGAGCTAAGCCATATAATTCATATACCACAAGTTCGCATACATTTTCAACACATTCAACCACTACATCTAAAACTACAAGGGCACCAGGATACTACGGATTTTATCAGCAATTTTATAGGTCATACCAAACACCAGATATTGCAGAAAAACAAAGAAGGGCACAGGAAGAGAAAAGCAAGAAGGATCGTGAAAACCAGGCTGCAAAAGCAGCCAAACTTGCAAAGGACAAGATTGACGCACAACTCAGAAGAGAAGCAGCGGAGCGCATGAAAAGAGAGGCAGAAAGAGAAAGAAAAGAGGCCGATCGAAAGCAAAGGGAAGATGATAGAGAAGAAGAGCTCAGGAAGCAACAGGAGAATGAGAAAGAGAATATTTCCTATAGCGAACGTAAACGAAATGCATATAGAAAGGAGTGGGAGAATACTTTTAGTCACTTTGCTCAGCAACAGGATGTGTTAGATCAGTATTTCTCAGAGAGAAAACATGCTCAGGAGCGGGCCAAAAATGGAGGTACTGAGGCATATGAAGGATTGGGAGGGCATAGTAGTCAAAGTCCATCAAATTCAAGAGATCGTTTTAAGTCTGAAAACTATGGTCAGCATGGCAACGATTCCAGTGATCCAATAATATTGGATGACGATGACGAGTACCATGAAGCCCCAGATGCGCAATCTGATAAACTGACTAGCATGCCTTCCACCAATAATTCAAATGGCACACTGGAAAACGCTAACGATGTTGCTCCCGATATAGAATCAGATTCCGATAACGAGGAATTCGTGTCGGCCATGCCCCGTCCAAGTAGCTATGGCAATGAAGATGCCCCCACTTATTCCAACTTGAAGGGTGTTGAGCAGTTGTTCAGTGCTCGAATGAATTTGAGGCCAAGACAAGAGCCTGTTAAATTGAGTCAGAAAAGACGGTCTGTTTCGCCAGCACGAAATAAGCCCGTTACTCCTACTACGAGCTATGTGAGAAACAATGATTCAAAGGAAGGTCTGGGTATGTCCAAGAGGCCCAAAAATGACCCATCCAATCAAACAGCTTTCAAGTTGGATAATCTAAGACTGCACCTTGGTTCCGATATTGGGAATGTGGATTTCAGTGAGGTTTTGAATAGCTTGCCTACTTCAAGTGGCAAAAATAGAAAAATCAGTGAAGATATCACCTCCTCAATCAACCCAAAACGACCCAGGGTCGCTGAGTATACTGATGGCACCTCGAAAGCTGAAACGCTCCATACTCCGATCAACAAAAACTCTGTGAAGGGTCATTCGATGCCCACTGGGCCCTCAAAAAGAGTACTCACGATGTTGGATTTGCATGCCTCGCCAGCTGTTCACAACTATTCTCCTCCAAGGCCTCCTGAAGTTTTACTTAGCAAGAGAATGTCAACTGAACGGTGGTTGACATATGTCACTGCCATCCGCAATTACCAATCCCAGTTTCTTGACTACAAGAAGCACATTGTACAATACCAGTTGGAGAGGTCCAAGAAGGACGAAGAATTTTTCGAACTAATCAATTCAAGCTCTTCGTGCTTCGAAGTTTACCAGCAATGTCTAGAGAGGGATTTCAAAGTTATGCAAGAATATAATGATCTGCTTCGAATTTTCACAACTACTATGGGAGTCTACAAGCAGAATTGTAATTGGGTTAGAATGTCTGGTTTATAGAAGTATATAGCGATTTATAAATATATAATATCTAATACTTCACGCGAAATGAACCTTGGTGGGAATGCCGCGTGTACTATTTATTTTTGAATCTTTCTATAAGTATTTTTATATGCTCTAGATATAATACAAGAGTTTCAAAGGACGCTATCGTTTAATAGTTGATATGAACAGAAATCGTCAGCTATTACTATTCATAGGACTAGTGTTCCACTTCTTCTATTTATGGTCGATCTTTGATATTTATTTTGTCCTGCCATTAGTCCATGGTATGGACAATCATAAGTCCACAACAAACGCACCAGCGAAGAGACTATTTTTGATCGTTGGAGATGGGTTGAGAGCAGACAAAACGTTTCAGAAGTTGACACACCCCAAAACGGGTGAATCTAAATATTTGGCACCGTATTTGAGGAGTTTGGCATTGAATGAAGGCACATGGGGCATATCGAATACTAGAATGCCGACTGAATCGAGGCCAGGGCATGTAGCTATGATTGCTGGATTTTATGAAGATGTGTCTGCGGTTACCAAAGGATGGAAGGAGAACCCAGTCGATTTTGACTCATTTTTCAATCAATCAACTCACACCTATTCTTTTGGATCGCCTGATATATTGCCAATGTTTGCATATGGTGACAACGTGGTTCCTGGTAGAATTGACACTTGTATGTATGGCCATGAATTTGAGGATTTCACTCAGAGCTCAATCGAATTAGACTCATTCGTATTCAACCATTTCAACCAGCTTATGGAAGAACTGGCTACGAATAAGACCTTGCATGATGAATTGCACCAAGAGGGTAATGTTTTTTTCCTACATCTATTAGGCCCTGATACCGCAGGACACGCTTATCGACCTTATTCTGCTGAATACTACGACAATATCGAGTACATAGATGAGCAGTTGTCCAAGTTGATACCACAAATCCATGACTTTTTTGGTGATGATGAAAGCGCGTTCGTATTTACAGCAGATCACGGTATGTCTGATTTTGGCTCACATGGTGATGGTCATCCCAATAATACAAGAACACCTTTGATTGCGTGGGGTGCCGGAGTAAACAAGCCCAAGTTGATTCGTGATATGCCTAATCCCGAATTGCAAAAATTAATTCAAGACCCAGTTGTCAGCGGATATGAAAATGATTTTTTTGATACTTGGGAGCTTGATCACTTGGTCAGAAACGATGTCAAACAAGCTGACATTGCTTCCTTGATGGCATATCTCATTGGTGCAAATTACCCTGCGAATTCAGTTGGGGTGTTGCCATTGAGCTATATTGACGCCGATTCTAACACGAAAATAGACGCACTTTACGCAAATTCATTAGCAATAGTTGAGCAATACCTCGTTAAAGAAAGTGAGGTCTATAATCATCAGTTCAATTTCAAACCTTTTGATCCATTCAAATCCAAGTCTATATCTCAGTACAAAAATGAAATTGAATCCCTATTGACTTCGTTAAAGGTTTCACTGCATACTCCTGAGGATGGGAAGGTTTTACAAAATAGAGCTATCGAACTATCCCAAGAATTAATGAAAAATGCTTTGGATGGTTTAACTTACTTACAAACCTACAATTGGCTATTGTTGAGATCAATTGTTACTTTAGGTTTCTTTGGTTGGATTATTTACTCATTTATCATATTTTTGAAACTATTCATCCTCACGGAGAAAACAGTCTCTGAACCAAGCCCTTCATTGTTGTTGAACGGAGTTTTTGCATCATTAGCTCTTTCTATTAATTATGTGCTCTACTATCAAAATTCACCGTTTAACTACTACATGTATGCAGCATTTCCATTATACTTCTGGCACACGATTATCAACGAAGCTGTTAATTTAGTAAAAGGCTTGAATCAGTTTTTACATGGGGTCTCATTATCAACGAAGTTTTTCATTGTGATTGCCTTTATTGGAATGTACGAAGGGATAGTATACGGATACTTTGAAAGATTCGTGTTTTCAATAATATTTCTATTAATTGGTTTGTACCCATTTTTCATCCACTCTGATAAAATTGGAAATCTACAAAAGATTACATGGCTTGTCAGTTGTTCGTCAATGTGCATTTTCACGAATTTAGATCCTATCAAAGTTGAGAGTTTATCTCAAATAAATGCTGGTGCCACTGCGGCATTCATTACTGGTCTACTTGGAGCTAAGAAGGTATTCAGGAGGTCAATTGATTCATATAATAAAAGCTTGATTGCACTTCAGCTCGTCTCTATTTTGGCTATGTTATATCCCACCAATGTATCTGTGATCTCATTGCAAGCGAGGGAGGGATTGCCTCTTCATTCCCAGGTCCTTGGGTGGACAATGTTTATTGTTTCATTATTGATCCTTCCAGGTTTCTACACATACAAGCCATCAACTGATTATCAACTCAGATTGTTGATCATATTTTTAACATTCATTCCAACCTTCATTATTTTAACCATCTCCTTTGAGCTTCTTTTCTATGTTGGATTTTCCTTAGTCTTGTTGCAATGGTTAAACATTGAACAATCCTTGAAATTTTCTTCAAAAGAGATTCATGCCTCTAGGGAGAAACACGATGGCAAACTACCCGAGGGCTACTGGTTACAAGTTATAAGGATTACCATCATTGGCTTTTTCTTTTTACAGATTGCCTTCCTCGGAACTGGAAATGTCGCCTCTATCTCGTCATTTTCATTGGACTCTGTCTACAGATTGATTCCTATATTCGATCCTTTCCCAATGGGAGCCCTATTAATGCTCAAGTTGATCATCCCCTACATTTTGCTTTCAACCTGTTTAGGTATAATGAACTATCAGCTAGAAATTAGAAAGTTCACCATTTCTACTTTGATTATTTCTACTAGTGACTTCTTATCGTTGAATTTCTTCTTTTTGGTTAGAACGGAAGGTTCGTGGTTGGACATTGGTGTTAGTATTTCCAACTACTGTTTGGCTATACTCTCTTCATTATTTATGTTGATTCTTGAGCTTGTCAGTTCTGTCTTGTTGAAAGGTGTGGAGCTAAATAATCTTGATGCAAAATCAGAGCCTGAAGATATTGATACTTCCGGGACCGAAGAAATACTCTCCGATTCTCCTATAAGTAAAAGAGTGAGACGTAGAGCTAGAAAAGCTTGATTTTATCTTTATAAAAGTTCAATACAAGACACTAATTAGAAGCAAGTACTTAGCTGTCTAGTTAATTTGTAGTAGTGTCCCATAACCTGTAAATTTGAATTACGTGAGTCAGATGAAAAAAAAAAAAAATTCAGTGATTTTAGGCTAGTTTTGGCAGAATTTTTGAATATAGAGGATTGTAGTATAGCTAGAGCTAGTATATGAATACCTAAAATGACTAGCAGTTCACCCAAGAGGCATGTTTTAATGATAGACAATTATGATTCATTCACATGGAATTTGTACCAATATTTGCATCAATCAGACTTATGTGGAAAAGTAGATGTCTACCGAAATGACAAGATAGATATCGCTACGATAGAAACTGAAATAAAGCCGGACATTATTTTTATATCTCCAGGACCCGGGCATCCAAGTACTGACTCAGGAATTTCAAGAGATATCATTAGACACTTCAAAGGAAAGTTGCCGATTTTTGGCGTTTGTATGGGTTTACAATGTGTGTTTGATGTTTTTGGGGGAGACGTCTCTTTCGCGGGTGAAATTGTTCATGGTAAGACAACAACTATAAAGCATGATGGAAAGGGTATGTTCTACAATGTTCCACAAGCGGTTGCTGTCACAAGATATCATTCATTGGCAGGAACTCAGACAACTTTACCACCTTGTTTGGAAGTCACCGCCACCACAGAAACTTCTCCTCAGATAATTATGGGTGTTAGACATAGGGAGTATACGATTGAGGGTGTGCAGTTTCATCCAGAATCAATTTTGACCGAATCGGGCCAGATCATGATCGATAATTTGTTATCCGTAAAAGGTGGTACTTGGAACGAAAACCAATCTCAAAACTCAACTGTCCCTTTGACTAAGAAGGAAAATATATTAGTCAGGATTTTCGACCAGCGTCAAAAAGATTATGAAGCTATTGAGCAACTCCCAGGTAAGTCATTTGAGCAATTGCAAATATCGCTTTCATTATCTGTGGCTCCTACTCTAATCAATTTTTACGATCGTCTCGTATACACCCAAAACAATTTGAAACGTACTATAATCTTGTCTGAATTTAAGCGTGCATCGCCATCCAAGGGTAACATTAATATTCAGGCACACCCTGGACAACAAGCTTTGACATATGCCACAAATGGCTGCTCGGCCATTTCGGTCCTCACAGAACCTAAATGGTTTAAAGGCTCGTTGGACGATATGTCTTTGATTCGTCGTGTCATCGATACACCAACCATTAACAACTACAAGAGACCTGCTGTCTTGAGAAAAGAGTTCATTTTTAATAAATACCAAATTTTGGAGGCTCGTTTAGCCGGTGCCGATACTGTTTTATTGATTGTCAAAATGTTGAATCTGCAATTATTGCAGGACTTATACGAGTACTCTTTGTCATTGGGAATGGTTCCTTTAGTTGAAGTCAACGATGCAAAAGAACTCACTACTGCTCTTAGCCTAACCTACAAGGACGATAACAAAGAAGCCCTCATAATCGGTGTTAATAATCGTAACCTCACTACATTCGATGTCGATTTAAAAACAACAAGCTCTTTAGTCGTTACTGCTAAAGAAAAGAGTGGAAGAAAAGGGGACGTCTTGGTGCTAGCATTATCTGGTATCACCTCTGTGGATGATGTAACAAAATATAAATACGAAGATAAGGTTGACGGGTTTTTGATAGGTGAGAGCCTCATGAGAGCTGAAGAACAGGGAAGGGCTGGTGCATTCTTAGAGGATTTGTGCACTTGTTAAACACCTATGTTGATGTCAGAAAGAGATGCAAAAATATCTTCATAAAGTGTCACGTGATTTATTTAGTAACGCGTTCTATAGTTTAAAACTGTTCTAATCATGTTTATAGTCAATACGCCATTCAAATAGTTCATAAACAGAAGTAATAATAATGGATGCAGCAAGTATAAGAATAGATTCAACTTCGTTAGAGCAACACCAAGGAAGATTGGTTCGAATCATAGGTAAATGTGAGTCGTACGACCCATCATCGAATCAGTCAACATTATTGAGTAATGGTCCCATTACATTGATTACTACTCCAGAAGAATCTTTAGTGGTGAATAAAAATTATGAAATTATTGGAAAAGTAGGAAATAGTGATTTATCAGTAAGGGTTTTATCAGCCATCGAATTGTCTGACAATTTGAACTTCGATGTTGCCCAAAAGTTGGTGAATTACGTGCACAAGGTTCCTGAATTATTCTATCAGTAGAGCTTAACGTTGGTTTTAGAAACAAAATATAATGGTCATATGTTAAAATGAATTTTGGAGACACATAGTAGGGAAAGGGTTACGCTTCGAGAGATTCTGCTTCAGATTTAGTACACGAACCAATCATTGCAACAACCAATACATGTTTATTAATATAAATTCTACTTATAAGTTTTGTATGTCTTTTGCCAAATCTGTAAACCTCTGCTCTTTAGCATTGACAATATAGAGCTTTTGAGCGATAGTGAGCCAGTCTGGTTTTTCTGTAAAGGACTTGGCATATCTATAATTACCATACCCTATTACTAATCTATAAGCAGACTCGGCACTTGCTTCCACCAACATGTTGCCTACATCATCAGCAAATTTCACGACAGGTTTTGCGCTACTAGGATTCGATAATAAGGATGAATTTTGTAGTTGATAAGCAGACAAATTGTAGATAAACGTCGCCATGGCAGTTGTGGTGGTACTGTAGTGCTTGTGTTGCGTTACGCTAGGAACGGCTGCGATCGTAGTAATAAGCCCAGTTAAATTGGATAATAATTCCTCGAAAAATTCATTATAGAACAACTTCCCATCATCATTGGTTGTTATGTATAACTGGATGAATAGCGTGCTATTAACCAAATTGTTAAGAACTTTCAAAAGCATCATGAATAAAGGTAAATGAGACTCGTTAACTACCTTTAATCCAGCATTTATAGCATTCAAAATGATCTCAGCGGCATCCATAGATTTCAACAAATCGGCTGTTGTGACACGAGGAATACACACCCGCAATATATCGTAGCCAATTAATTGAGCTTTTTCACTCCAGGTCTTGAAAATTTTCGGAAGGTAATTCGTAATCAATGCCAAAGCTTCCTTCGAATTCATCACACTTAAATTGGATGTTATTTGGGCTATCTCTTCTTCCGAAAACTTGTAATTCTGAGGCTGTTCGCTGTTAAATTTAGTTAATCCCTTTATCAACTGATCGGTTTTGAAATCCTTAAAATATATGTATTGCTTCTGTGGGATGACCTTTAAACTAGCCGACATAGAGTCAGGATGCTTATCGGCGTATGGATTGTCTACTGGTCCTGATTCTTGGCCCAAATTTACACCGCCAGAATTCTTCATAATAAACTGCACTACTTCATCTGTATACGAAGATGGTAGTTCATTCTCAGACAAGAATCTTTGTGCTGCATCATACGCATTTTCATTAGAATTGTAAGGCAATTTTAATGGCGGGGCCCCATCTTCAATATCGACATCGAAGACGTAATCCCATTGTTTACCATTGAACTCTTGTTTGCCGCTTGAACCCCCCGCTGATCCGACAACATCACCTATTTTTATCCATTCTCCTCCGGACCACTGATGTGCTTCAATTGTTCCATTGGGGTGTTTGACCATGATTGTAGAACCTTCTTGTTTGCCTGGACGCTCAAGAGCTTCATAGCCTGGTACGTCTGTTCTTTTCAAATTGTCTATCGATTGCTCAGCTATACTAGACAGTTGAACTGATTCTGCAAATTCTGCCAATTCATCTTCAGAAGCAATTCTAGAGGGATCTTTAGAGAAAACTCTAAGCTTTTTGTCAGAGCCACCAACAACGAAATCACCATTTGGTAGTACTCCCAAACACCATACGGAAATACAAGGTAACGTTATAGCTTGTATAACTCTATTTTCCCTCCATACACGTACTGTTCTATCCTCGGCACAGGAAACCAAATCACCGTTAGGTAATATGCCCATATCGTACACGAAAGATTCGTGGCCCACAAGAGTCAGTATTTCCCTTCCGGTAGCTAAGTCCCATATTTTTATCGTGCAGTCATTCGAGCAAGAGGCAAACTGTCTACCTCCTGGTAATATCAATAATTTTCTAATCACATCTGGATGGCCTTGAATGCTCCATGTTATACGATCCCCGACCCACTTACGGATCGTTCTATCGGCCGAGCATGTCAAGAATGTATTGCTGGATGAATCAACAATCTTTGCATCCCAAACTGATGATTCATGGCCTCTCAAGTCGAACTTAACGGACATAGACTCAAGATCCCATACCTTGGCTGTAGCATCCCACGATCCTGATACCAAGTAATTCCCTTCGTGGTGCAACGAACACACATTACCTTCATGTCCCACCAACTGATATCTGACATACTCTTCTGGGGCCAAGTGCTCTATTTCCCCCGCAGTCTGAGGATCGCTCATATAAATAATGCAATCTTTACCTCCAGATGCAACGAATGCTTCCTGTCCTATTTCAACGTATGACACACTATTCACAAACGACCGATCTGGTGAATTGAATACTACTGTACCTGTGACTGCTGCTGTTGACCACCCATTCTTGTTATCTTCTCGCCAAACTCTAACGCTGCTATCTCTCAGTCCTGAAATAATGCAATCATTAAACGGCGAGACAACACTTCTAACATCGTTTTCATGCCCATTTAATGTACAACTCAACTTAAAGTTACTCATTGTTATCTCTCCTCTATTGTTTATAGAATTGACTGTATATTTAAAGAAAAAGGCTGTTATACTATAAAAGTGGCAATTCAAAAAAATCACATTCTCGCGCATTAGAGTAGCCGAAATTTGGTGCTTAAATTGTTGATAAGTGTTCTTCTTCACATATCGAGTACTACCAGGAATTATAGGCGATGACTCTCTTTCACTCGATAGCCCCAGATGGGACGCATATTTTTCAAAACAGTAATACCAAAACTTATCTTTTTTTGAATGGAAATAATGGTTTTGAAATGTCCGATAGCTTGCCTAGTGCTTATGCCAAACTTAACATTGGAAGTGCCCCATCCGCTATTTCATGTATCATTGGCACTATTAAGTTGAAAATAAACAAGTACGTTATTATTGGTGATAAGCACTCAGTTACAGGATCAATTTTGGGTAATGACATAGCGCAAGTGGACTCGTTTAAGATTATTCCGTTAAGTAGCGATTTAATTTCGAAGAAGAATGCCGAGGAGTCTCATTATTTAGACTTGTTGCATCAGCACTTGTCAAAGGCAACCTTGTTCTTTTCTGTTGACAACAAATATGATGTTACTAATTCGTTGCAAAGGCAGTTCACAGCCAAGCCATTGAAGTACGACCCAGCATTTTGGTGGAACTCATACTTGTGCCAGGATATCATAGAAGCCGGAGCAACAGACTTCATCACACCCATTATTTACGGGTACTTCAAGTCACACTCTGCCGAATTCAAGGGACACCAGAGATTAGAGTTTGCCTTATTGACTCGTCGTTCCAATAAGAGAGCAGGAACTAGATACTTCCGTCGTGGCATTGACCATGAAGGAAATGTTGCGAACTATAATGAAACGGAACAGATATTGACCACCAGCGACAACCAGATTTATTCTTTTATGCAAACGAGAGGGTCTGTGCCTGTTTATTGGTGTGAAATAAATAATTTGAAATATAAACCCAACTTGGTGGTCTCTACTCAGTCCTCATTAGATGCTACTGAAAAGCACTTTGCTGATCAGGTTGAGAAGTATGGAGAGAATTATCTCGTTAATTTAGTTAACCAATCTGGTTATGAATTGCCTGTTAAAAAGGCATACGAAAGTGCAGTAGAAAACTTGCTGCCAAGTTTAGCTTCAATGGTTAAGTATATCTATTTTGACTTCCACCACGAGTGTCGTAAAATGAGATGGGATAGAATTAAACTTTTGCTAGACCATTTGATTCATTTAGGTTATACAAGTGATAATTATTTTCACTATGACATCGACTCGAAGAAGATTTTATCTACACAGGATAAAGTTGTCAGAACTAACTGTATGGATTGTTTGGACCGTACAAATGTGGTCCAATCCACATTAGGCCGTTGGGTATTGCAAAATCAGTTCACAAAATCAAAGTATTTACCTGAAACAAATGTCACTCCATGGGAACTTTTGGATCCTAATTTCAACTTGTTCTTTCAAAGTTTTTGGGCTGATAATGCAGATGCAGTTTCATGCGCCTATTCTGGTACGGGTGCTTTAAAAACTGACTTTACACGTACTGGTAAAAGAACAAAATTAGGTGCTCTACTTGATTTCACAAATTCTGCTACTCGTTACTTCAGAAATAATTTGAAGGATGGCTCTCGTCAAGATTCCTTCGATTTGTTCTTAGGTAATTATAGGCCCTTCCAAGACTCGCTTAACTCCCCATTCATCGATAGAAGACCTCCATATATTCAATTGTTGCCTTACTTGATGTGTACTTCATTGTTGATAATGTTTGCCATGGTATGGTACCCAAGAGGCTCCATCACTGACTGGAAAAATATCCTCGTTATTGGTGGCTGTTTATTCTATAATATTAGAAGCTTATCTTACCTCAACGGGGATGGATATCAATTTGTAAACTGGCCAAAATTATGTCAATTAGATTTCATAAAAAAGGTTGATGTTTTTGATGGTGAAGGTAAGTTCACCGGGGTCAAATACGAGGAACAGGATAACTTCAAAACTATTGGTAAGAAGAAAACTTAGACTCGCAATAAATCCCACTGTTTATTTATTATGAATTTTGTTTACTAGATAGTAACTTACGTTATTTCTTTTGAATCTGTCATGTAGAATTCATTGACCCTTGTAAACGGGTATAGATAGATGTAGTATGTTCTTTATACTGAATTTCTTGATTTTGTGTCATAATACGTTATTATCAACAAATTGAAATTATTCAACGATTTCTTGTAAATTATCATAAATACTACATAATCTAACAATTTGGGACAGCAAAGTACAATAATGTCTAATCCCATATTAGAAAAATCTTTAGACGAGATTATTGGTGAGAAGAAGCCAGCCAAAAAGTTTTCCAGTGGACCCAAGAGAGGCAATTCCAGAATCAATAAGCCGGTATGTGAAGGGTAATAAAAAGACGTTACAATTCAATTTAAAAAATTACTAACCAATGTTAAATATAGCACCAAAAGGGAAAGTTTTCCAGAAGAAATGAAATACAACGACCTTCAAGCTCAATACCCAAAGAAATTGCAGCTTTATCGAGATCAAAGCCCATTTTGAGAGTTAAAAATATCCATCCAGATTTGAATGGAGAAGATTTATCGAACTTGTTTGACGGGGTTGCTCCTGTTGAGTTTGTAAAGTTCGATCCTAGGAAGGAAGACGTGGCCTATGTTTGTTTCCAATTTGACCATAATAAGCATAATTCCATTGCGATTTCAAAATTTGATGGTAGAAAGGCTATGGGTGAGACATTGGTAGTAGAAAATGCGACATCCTTGGCTGATCGTATAAATGTGCCATCTAGAGGAAACGGGTTAACAAGACCTACTGGTCCTGGTAAATCAAATTCTTCGAAGAAGAAGTCAAAGCCGCAAAAAAAATCCGTTGATGATTTAGATGACGAACTATCTGCTTATATGTCAGGAAAGACTGAGGAAGAATTAAAAAATGAGAGCAAAGTAAATAAGCTCGATGACGAAATGGATAATTACTGGAATTCTGGTGATAAACCAGAGCTGAAAGCTAGCGGCGATGTTCCTCCCGCTCATGAAGAAGGAAATCACGATGAAACCAACGATGAAATGAAATTGGATTAAATTGCTAATCTTTTAAAACATTTTGTAAAAATAACGTGTATTAGTATATTACTTGGTCAATCTTTAGAAAAATACATGTAAACTTATTAAATATTAATGACTGACGTACTATAAAAACTGAAAACAAAATGCACTAGAACAAGGCTTTTGAATTAGCCCATTCCTTGTGTTAATTCCACTAATTTTATGTAAAGTCTTTTGGTTTTCTTTCTCCATACCTTGCCCCAATAGATGGTTGGAATAATAAATGCAATTGAAACAAAATCTATAATTGCGAGAACAATATAGGTGCTAGAAGTACCTGCACCTTCTAACCAATAAGAACAAACAAAGGTAAAAATACAAGCTAATGTATTATTAATAATGGAAACTCCTACCATACCCTGAATGACGATTTCTGGATAAGAATCCATTAAATAAGACATAGACGTATCACCTATTGAACCCCAACCGAATCCAATGAATCCCAATCCCACATATATGGCCTCACTGGGCCATGACTTGGCTGCACCAACACCAAACATAATCAAGCCAAGTGGTGAAATTATCAAGGTAATGAATAAGAGCCATAATCTATATTCTGGTTCAGATACACCGTTATTACGTTTGGCTAGAAATAATACGTGTTTATCAGAGATAACACCAGACATAAAGCACCCAAAAACTGCACCTACTAAGGTTGCGACATTCATAATCGCTACACCGGTTTCAGAATAATTCCATGGCTCTTCTGGAAAAAAAGTATCTTGCGTGGTTAAGAAAAACGTCATGTAGGCATCCTGCAATCCCCACAATAATCCAGAGATCCAAACTGCGGGAAGGGTAAATACTTTAAAGTAAATAATAAACCGTCTGACATATTGTTTACAGCCAAATCCCTCTAGGTATGGAGCCGGTGTAATTAGAGCTATTCTTTTCCAGTAAGGTGCTACCGGTTCTTTTAAAGCTTGTGACTCATGTTCCACTGGTTTGATATTCTGCTTAGTTTTTTCTGTCGAAATATTTTGAACTGGAATTTGAGTCGATGTGCCCATTTTGCTTTTTATGGTTTCCTTCTCTTCCTTGTCATTGAGCTCACACTGGTTATTCATCGAATTAGAAGAAGCATAGACAGGATAATACTTTGACCTGTCAAAAACCGTCTCTTCACAAGTGAATATCAATACAATCAATGTGAGGGCACAGATTATTGCACCCCACCAACCTACCCATCTAAAAGTTTGAGATTGTGAAATCAAATGGGCAATCAAAGGAGCCAAGAATGAGCCCACTGAAGTAGCCAAAATATACACTGTCAATACTGACCCGAGCTGATGCTGGAAAAATATGTCAGATAGCGATTGTTGAACCTGGGCCTCAGCACAAGCCTCAGACATGCCCACGAACGCCTGCGACCAGATGGTGTCCGAAGTTTGTTTGGAAACAGCAAACCAAACCGATCCTAAGCATCCTGATAGGATACAAATTAAGTAGGTGATCCGCCTTCCATAAAGTGATGAAGCTGGAGCAAAGAAAATGCATGACCATCCTATGAAAAGGAATAAAACTCCAGCTCCAGTATTCATTGCATCGTAAGAGATTCCGTAGATGGCATTTAACGAATCTTGAGCTGCCCCAGCGTCGTTGGAAATTGCCGCAGTCAATCCTGTAATGAATGATAGCAATAAAAAGTGCCACATTTTGCGCGGAATAGACCAGTTTAATGGATCATTAGGTGAGTCCGATGGTTGCGGCAACAAAATAATTCCTTGCTTGTTCTTCTTTAATGGCCTGTCGCTAGATGATGTGTCGATCGACGAATCGTCTTGCGAAACGAATATATTAGTTGTACCTGGAATAAAATCCTCATCGTAAAAATTTGCAGTTATTGTAGTACCACTCATCGAAGAGACCCTACTCTTTATTTCTTGGAACGCTTATGTATTGCCAATAATTAAAAATTACACTTAACTCTGTAGCTTCAAAACTCGATTTACAGCTTGCTTCTCGGTCCTATATCCGTTAAACCAGCAAAATATACTCTTTTATAATTCCTATAGGTTACGTCAGAATGACATCGCAAATATAGAAAATTACTCTAGCAAAAAATCAAACCAAAACCAAAGCTCCGAAGTACCTCTGGTATCCTTTCTTATAAGAATTGAGTCCAAATAAATAGTGTTATTCCCACGGATAAATAATTTTTCAATTTCATCATCATCAAATGGACTCAACATGCCTTAAAAAAATTCAAAAAAACATTTTGGTAGAGTACACGACCGCGCTTGTTTAATCGATTTCAACCATAGCGATATTCTTAAGATACTCAATAGATATTGCAAGATTGTGGAGGACGAACGAATAAAACTAGGTTTAAACCCATATTGTATCAATGCCACCATTGATCCAAAAAGATCTTTTAACTTGGTGTGATGATTTACATCAAGTTAAGGGAAATATTTCTCAATTGCAAGCGACTCTTAGTCAAATCTTGAATAAAGCGCCGAGTTTGGAGCAGTTCGAACAACTATCGACGCATCTAGATAAGCCATATAATGCAGATTCGCAGAGCATTTTTGATAAGACCAAGAACTTCTTGATGTCTTCTCAGTTAAAAGTAGCTGTTCGAATGAAATTCTTGTACGACCAAGGCTTACTTCCATTTTTACTAGCATTATGCCAAATAAATTTTAAATCTCTGAAATCAGACAAGTTTGTGGGTTACTTGTTAGACTATGCACCGCCTAAGGATGTGGGCAGTAGTTTGGCGAAAGTTTTAAAGCAGCGAATCAACTCCCCCAAGCAGGTTGATATCGAATCATATCCACCACTGTTGCCTCCGATTACCAACAAGAGCCTATTAAGCAGGGTGATGACCGATAAGTCTTTCAGGCAGCCATCTGATTTTCTAGAGCTGTTTGATGCTAATGATTTTGCTCGTTCGCATAATGCAAAGTTGAGTTTGCGAGGAAAGAAATTGTTGGAGTTTGCATTGGTAGAGATTTTAGACGAAACGTTTCCTGATATACACGAAGACGACCTCTTCTACTTGCAACACAAGCTAATGTCTACTACTATTCTCACTAAGCTAGCATACGGTTACAATTTGGTTGACAATTACCGCTTCCATTTCTCGCAAGATATGAAATTGGACGATAAGCTTTCCAAGCTCAGTAATATATTTCTTGCGTACATTGGGGCATTGCCTTTGGACGACTATTCATTCTGCGAGATCAAGCTGTGGGTTGCCAAGTTGTTCGATCCAATAATAAAGGACGTCAACCGTGATAACCAGTTCTTGAAACCTTTGAACAAATTGGCATTGATCGAGTTGAATTTCTTGTTCAAGCAGGTGACCAACATATACTACATTCCTCCTAAAGAAACCGAGCTTGAGTTTGAGACATTGGAGTCAGATCCATACGTTGTCAAGCTCCTCATCAATGGCCAAAGCTTGGGTATAGGCACCAGCAGTACTAGCACCGAGGACGCCAAAGTTAAGGCTGCTGCCGATGCGTTCTCAAACAAACAAAAGATCGACGACATAATATCCATCCTCATCAAGTCATACGAGGCCAATCTGAAGCCCGGCCCTCCCCTGTCCCAGAACGACGACTCATCCACTGAAGAACCTCCATACTCGCCAACCCTCGATTTCGAGCCTGATTATGATCCTTCCCTCCTGAATGTCAATTCTTCTTCTGACGTTCGCGAAAACACCAGCCGCGACAAAGAAAATATCTCCTCCTACGAGAACCGCCAACCATTCCCTTACAAACCTATGCCGCAGGCTCCTCAGCCATACGGCGTTCCTCCACCACCCCAGCTGCTCCACAATCTGCTCCCTGCCTCCATTCCTCCTTATCCGGGCGCTCTCGTGGACAAGCTGTCTGTCGACAATAATGCCAAAAACAACTTGTATGCTATCCTAGGCTCCAACCACCTTACCCCAATCTACAAGTTCAATAAAGTCGGCAATGATTTCCAGGTGTCCATCTCCGTCAACGACATCATCATTGGTACGAGTCTGGACTCAAATAAGAAAATCGCCAGCCAAAGGGCTGCCATGAATGCCCTCTCCAATACGAACATACTCCGTCAATTAGGGATCCATACTTAGCCGTACATACTACATAAATGCTGCAAATACTATTTTCTTTGTAATAAATTACCAGTCAATTTGTGATCCATGCATAGAATCCGATGTCCTCGTTTCCCGTGCTGCATCTTTGTAGTATCATACTTAGAATTGGTACAGCTAGGTTATTCCGATAATAACCATTTGGTAGTTACTACAACGCAGCGTGCATTAGAATAGAATAAATGTGAAAAAAAAAAAAAAAAAAAAAAAAAAAAGAAAAAAATATTTCCGAATTTGACCGAGACTGAAAATGTCGACATTTAAATACTTTAGAATTTCCACCACTTAAAATTTTTTATTTACATTCTTTATAGATAAATACTAAATCTACACTTATTTAATATATAGAACTTAGATATTCAAAATGGCTACCCCACAAAGTCAAGCATTACCAGCATTTACTGTTGGAGATTACGCATCCTTTGCCTTAGCTGGTGCTATCGGATGTGGAGCTACCCACGGAGCTATGACTCCAATTGATGTTGTCAAAACTAGAATCCAATTAGAACCAACCGTGTACAACAAAGGTATGATCGGATCATTCAGACAAGTTGTCAGATCCGAAGGTGCAGGTGCTTTGTTGACCGGTTTAGGACCAACTGTGTTGGGATACTCTTTACAAGGTGCATTCAAGTTCGGAGGTTACGAATTATTCAAGAAAACCTTCATTGAATACTTGGGTGTTGACACCGCCAAGCAATACAAAAACTCGTTATACATTGGGTCTGCCGCTTTGGCCGAATTTTTCGCTGATATTGCTTTGTGTCCATTGGAAGCCACCAGAATCAGATTGGTTTCTCAACCAACCTTCGCCAACGGTTTATTCAGTGGTTTTGCTAGAATCTTGAAGGAAGAAGGTGCTGGTTCTTTCTACAACGGTTTCACTCCAATCTTGTTCAAGCAAATTCCATACAACATCGCTAAGTTCTTGGTTTTCGAAAGAGCTGCTGAAGCTATTTTCGCTGGTGTCAAGACTCCAAAGCCCGAATTATCTAACACTCAATTGACTGCCATTAACTTGAGTGCCGGTATCATCGCTGGTTGCGCTGCTGCTATTGTTTCTCAACCTGCTGATACCTTATTATCTAAGGTCAACAAGACTAAGAAGGCTCCAGGTCAATCCACCGTCGGTTTATTAGCTCAATTAGCTGGTCAATTAGGTATCAGAGGTTCTTTCGCTGGTTTACCAACCAGATTGGTTATGGTCGGTACCTTAACTTCCTTACAATTCACCATCTACGGTTCTCTTAAGAAGACTTTGAACTGTCCAAAGGCTGTTGAATTATAAGCGCCTTGATTCACATGTTTTCAATCCTGTATCAAAGGCTGTATTTATATGAATTTTATATATGTGTAAATATAAATACCTTGGTTTATGCCATATCGTAGCTTATTTGTAAGCGGCTCAGATTCGAAAATCACTACCGTCAAGTACAGATGAACTCGGTAAATAGCTATCCTAACGGCCGTCATCGTGAGCCAATAGTAAGGCTCCAAAATCATATCACACCCTAGTTCGACCCTCAGCCGAGATCATCATCGGGAATTTTTTTCTTTTTTTTTTTTTATTCAGCTTTCTTTCAAATGACGTCATCCTTTTAATACCTTGATTTAGTTATATAGCAATTTGATCTATGTGCTTTAGAGAATCGGCTGTTAAGGTAACAGTGCCACAGAGCTAGAGTATATTGACCAGCATGATCGTAAACAATTGGCTTTGAATCTTTGCGTTTTTCACTACAGCTTATTTTTTCGCTGTTCTTGTCTTGTTGTACTAAATAGAATGCATATGCAGCCTAATGTGGATGATATTTAATCATTTCTAGGTTATTCGAAGAAGATTGCGAAAGTGAGGTTGCTCAGGGTCCAGTAATAAAATTTTCCGAACGTGACCTTGAGCTTATCACTAAGCATACATAATGACCCCATTGGCTATACTCAGCAGACTTGCCGCTACTGCCGTCAAACTATATAAAAGCCGAATATGGATCGTTGTAAGGTAAAACTACCAAGATATAAGCACTAGAAATATTACAACACACAATGAGAGTATTCGCAGCCATCATAGCCATTTTCGTTCTATTCTTGCAGGTCGAGAGTATCGCTGTCAAAAGATTTTTCATGCCTACTTCGCCTATGTTCTCATTAATAGCTCATCACAAGGGTTCGAAGTTCCAATACAATTTGGTGAAATTCAACGGAAGTGACTTGGTATTAGGAGCAGATGAGCAGGCATTCTTCGGCAGAATTAAGGGCAACCACGGCTATGTGTTGAACCTACCATTAGCCAACGGAACAAATACCACATTCCCTTCTACCAAAAATGTGTATGTAAATAAAGATTTCAAGTTAGGTACTACGTCTAAAGCAAACTTATCGTCTGAGCATTTTGGAATTGAAGGCTCGTTGTTAACCTACAAGAATTCTAGTAAGTTTTTGGCATGTCCCGATTCCTCGCACAAGGGTGAATACGAAATTTACGCTAATCCTAAAGGTAAAAACATGACATGTCCTTCGAAGGGTTCTAGTTTTGATATCAGCTTGTTGGTTCAACTTGATGCTACCGTAAGTTATAATCCTAAGACAAATAAGGCTTTTTCGCAAGCACAATAAATCTTTTAATAATCTCTACATTTTCGCAGCTATTCGCAAATTTTGGTGTTCTTAATATATAATATAGTTCCTATGGAATATAAATTTTTTAACAATTAAAGTAATATATTTCAATATTAGTGTCTACGTTAGTTTAATGTACAGAACTTTAGATATCATTAATATTATTAAATATGATTAATGTAATTAAACTCAAACTCAAATCACTTTAAACTACTCTTATCCGACTCTGACTTAATGAGTTGCTCGTCATCCACGACCTCTGTATTCTTCTCAAGATAATAGTTTGAAATCATGAAGGTTGCAGCAACAAACTCAGTCGTTGTGGCTAGACAATATTCATATGCCACGAATTCCAGACCCAAACCATCAGCTGTGTAGTTTGAAAGCTGGAAATAGTTCATTTTCGTAATATAAATGGACAAAATACCGAAAATACCTCTTACCACCAAAAACGGACAAGCCGCAAATAACAAGTATACAGTACAACGACGAATATGTTCTTTGAAATAGATGTAGAATGTGAGACACACCACCACGAGTGTTTGTATGAGGAAAATGGCTTGTCCTGCAGTTCTCAATCCCTTAGAGGTATTAACTTTGTTTTTCTCTTCATCAAATTGGCTTGGGTCAATACCCGTTAGCATGGTCCCTCCACTTATAACGAGCGCATTAGCGGGAACCAATACGAGGTGGAATAGAGAGGACCAGTTAAAAGAAGAGGAATGTTTGGATTGACCGGTTTCCCTCTCTTCCTCACGCTCTTCCTTTGTGGGGTCCAAACTCGATGTCCCAAACCGTTTGCGATGGCATTGAACGATAAAATGGTATGCTTTTACAATTAATAGAGAGGAATGTTTGGATTGATTGGTTTTCCCCTCTTTCTCACGCCCTTCCTTTGTGGGGTCCAACCACGATGTCCCAAACAGCTTGCGCTGGCATTGAACGATAAAATAGTATGCTGCCAAAATTAATGAAAAATAGCCTTCCGCGCTGAATACCAAGTACGCAATGAGCCATTGATAATGCTCAAATCCTAATTTTGCAAAAGCGACCCCACAAAGCTGTCCGCTAACTCTGAAAATGCCGAAAAATAACAACGCTGTGTAGACAGTTTTCCATCCCTTGCGCCTAACAATGTTTATGACCAACCCTAGATACAAGGTATATAATACCAAAAAAATTGATGCAGCTATTCCTGAATCAGTCGACTTGAATCCCATTACAGTTTATTTTTGTTAAAATTATTTCCAAAATTTTAACTTGTTGTTCACTGTCTTCTCTTTCAAGTCTGTCAATTAGGGACCTAGCATCACATATTTATACAATTAGAGCATCCAGAGTGGATGAAAAGTAAAGTACTCTGCGCTTATGTAAGCGCAACCCCGAAACAATAAGTTCTCGATATCGTAAAAGGCGTAAAGCCAGGGTGGGTGTTTAAGCCGTAGCTGATCGTAACCTAACAAATAGTTAAAAAAAGGTTTACAGACGCACGTCTTGGACAGAAACGGTCCAGATCGAACCTAAGCATTATTCTTGACCAATTGGAATATTTCAGGATCACAACTAAATGATGTCAATCGATTTAGGCTATGGTGCTATTACGGTATTACATTTGGAAATGTTTGTTAGTGGCTGAGATTAATGGCAGCCTTGATGTCGTTGTACACAAGATTTAGAAAGTGGATTATAGCAAAAGCGATACACTAGTCACTCCAGCTCCAACACTAGACAGATGAAGCTCAGAAAAAAGTTGTCACGTGCGCGCTGTAAATAAAAAATTTCAGACTGATGAGCTAGCTAAGTATGATGAATTAAAGCACCTGGCACAGCATAACAAGGGAAATTATCTAAAATGGCAGGAAGTAAGTCCAATGAATATGTGGATGAATCGGATTCTGGATCTGAATTAGAAGTAGAATTTCAGCCACCAAAACATTTCCATAAGGCTAAGCCAGCATCCAAAATATCGCTTCCAGAAGATAAGGAATTATGGTTGATCAAGGCACCCAAGGGGTTTCCGTTGAAAGAATTAAAGGCCTTGCCGGTATCTTTCACGGCGACATCGGTTTCCAGCGGGCCCTCAAGCTTCAACTTGAACAAAAATAGTTTCCAAGTCAATGAAGAGATGTTTTCAACAGATATGGAGAGCAATAAGTACACCATTCTTACCAATGAAAACCAGAAAAACTTCAAAATAGCAGGGAAAGAGTTTAGCCGGTTTTACAATATTCGTGAAACAGTTGAAATTCCACCGGTTAATATGGACGAGGTAGTCAAACCAAGAAAAGACGTTAAGAAAATTAAGAACTTAAGAATGAGACACTTTGCTACCGGATACGGAGCCAGTGATTTTGAAGAAGCAAACCCTATTGGCAAGAGGGGGATTGATGATGGTGAAGGTGAAATACGAGGAACCGAAGATGACGATGGGAAAATAGTCAAGAAAGCCAAACACGATGACGAGTCAAAGAGTGAAAAGAAAGATAAAAAGGACAAGAAAGAAAAGAAGGAAAAGAAGGAAAAGAAAAGTAAAAAAGAAAAGAAGGACAAAAAGCATTAGGTTCCATGCCTTACGCCTACTGCTGACATTCTGCACTGGCTACTCAATTAGAGTACTGGAAATTCACATTTTTTCTCCGCATGTATAGTGACTCCAATTCCACATACAAATCTCTTCTCATCACCCTTTATATACCTAAAACATCCATATATATTGTATATTAAGTCGTTATTAAACATAGGTACTGAAAAGTTGACGAGCGCACGTCTCTATATAAAAATATTCTTACAGCTTTGACTTGATTTGCCTGGTTTACTCTATCAACTGGCAAAAATGGGAAATAAACTATCAAAACCGACAAGGAAGCTCGGGGATTCTATTTCCAAGAACGCAAACTCAAAAATCAATAGAAGTTCGAATATTAATCAGTTGCCATCGGAGTTTTTGAAGGAGAAATACGAGCAGAATGCCATTCAGAAAGAACTAGCCAAACAGGAACAAGGTACCCCTGACGAAAGCCTTAATCAAAATAATGATTTGCATATATTAAAGGATAAAAATGAGTTCGATCCTAAGTTTTTGAGTAAAAAACTCAAGAGTACGTCAAAAGCTAAATCTGTAACTCCACGGGATGATCAGCCTCTTAGCAAGCCTGAAGGTAAGGATGGACATGATCCCCAAATGGGTTCGCAGAATAAGGATTTTATTGATTCAGTGACCAACTTGGGTAGAAACATACGTTCAACAACAGCTGATTCGCAGATAAATCCTAATTTTTCAGCATTAAAGCAATTAAAGAATCGGAAAGAACTTTATGAGAAGGGCCAAAAGGAGTTGGAACACCAAATGGATCCATATGGGCCAGCAATTTCTAGTAACAGCAATGGCGGAGATAGTGTCTCCAGAACTATGATCCACCCTCGTACTTTGGGAGCAATTTTGAACGATCTCAGAGACCCCAGAATGTCCCCAGAGAGAATCACCCAGGATTATCAATTGCACTCCGATTTCTTGAAGGAATTAGGTTTCAGATTTAAGGTAGCCACCACAACCAAGGTGATAGAAGAGAAAACCAAAGATGACGAAATTGCACCAAAGGAAGCTCCGTCTAATAAGTCTATGATGGATTACAATGAGACTGATGGTGCTACCGAAAGTTTCGATAAAAAAAGATTGAAGACATTACAAAGCCGCTTGGGTATTAATGAAGACTCTGATGAAGTTGACAAGAGCAAGCGTTAAGCTACTTAGCATTTAGTTGTATATATTCTTGTAAATATGCCAAATTCCGTTCTCGGTTTGACAGATTCACAGAAATCTGGGGATAAATATAAATTGAGCTTGAATTTAAGTTATTTTTTTTTTTTTTCAATCATATTTTACAGATATATAAGTATACCTATAATCTTATAACTAAGGATGGCTTCAGTGACGAAAAAGCTAAATACTAAGGAAGTGATATCAATGTTGTCCAGGTTTACTCCTTGCGACGTCTCGGATTCTCTAGTTCAACATGGTATCGGTAACGGTGGCTATATTCCGAATCTACAAACCAGATCTCCTGCGATTGTATCAGAACAGACAAACACATCGGTTGGGCCAGCTTACACTGTTTTGTATGCACCAAAATCTGACCCAAGACCCGCAGTCAAAGAGTCATATATCGATAATATTCCCGAAAACAGTATCTTGGTAATTGGATTGCCAACTTCATGTCAAACAGTCCATGCCCCTTACACTACTGTTAACAATGCCCTCTATGGTGGCTTGATGTCAACTAGGGCACAATACCGAAAGGCAAATGGCTCTGTTATTTTGGGCCGTATCCGAGACTTAGATGAACACAATGACTTGGGCTATCCTGTCTGGTCATATGGCGTAGGCAGCACTGCACCCGGTCCTGTGGTCAAGGTAGTTGGAATCAATGTTCCCTTGGACGTCAAGGTTAGTGGGATCGAAAAAGATGAAAATCTCAGAATTAATCCGGGGGACTTAATAATTGGTGATAAAAATGGTATTGTTAGATTACCTACTAACAATCATGAAGGTAAGGAGGGACAATTGGACTTACAGTCTGTTTTGGACTACATACCTAAGCGTGTAGATGCTGATAGAAAGGTGAGTGAGGACATAAAGAATGGAAAGCCTGCGGCAGAAGCCCAAAAATTCTGGCGTAGCAAAATCTAGAGTGAACTATTTTGATAAACAGATACTTTATTTCATGCTTTATATTCTTAAGTACGTTTGTAGTAGTTATCTAGAAATTAATCACATATAAAAAAAAAAGTACTGTTTCTTTGATAGGGCTTTATGCTCCAACTTTTGATAATAACTCGCACAACTGCTTAGTCAATTTATAATCTGTTTCTATAAAGTAAATTTAAATAAAGCGATAATAATCGAAGGTTTTGGACATATCACATTATGCCTCTTGATTTACAACCGAACATGGACCCGAAGGCTATCCAGGATCATTCGATTGTTGAAAAAAGTGTCAATATAAATGATTTAAGGGTGATACTTATTGGCAACAATGATTTAAAATTCAAATTGATTGGGGACCGTAAGTTTATGGAAACCCTTGTGATAGAGTTTACTAGATTGGTTAATATTGTTGTTGAGGATCCAAATTATTTCTTTTCGAATGATATCAATGAGTTCTTGAATGAATTGGAGCATAAAGTAGTGGTACTTCGAATACTAGCATCATTTATTATGGAAATCAACACGAATAACGAACCAAACCTCGCTATTAGTCTGAATGCTTTCGAGCAGTTAGTTGAGCCAATGATATCGTTTATGGTTTACTTTATTGAAAAGTTTGTTCCTTTGATATATGGGCGTACATTAGAAGAAAATCAGATCCACAAACTAGAGCTTATCGTCGAATACTGTTTAGACATATTTGTCGCCCTCTTCAATAATAGAAACTACTGCTTGCATAAAAATGATGGGTTCAATAAGTTATGGAGATTTATTATTTCATTATTGATTATAACATACGAAGCATCCGAAATATCTGACTTGATATTGACGAAGCTGTTGAAATTGGTTCCTATTTTATTCAATAATGCGGGCCCTGATGATGACTTTCGTGAAATTCTGGTCACCTTGATGTCTACACTTTTGAAAAGGTTGTCCAAGGAATGCAGAACCATATACTTCAATAATTTTCCTGGTATTGATTTATCGCTAGAAACTATTCATCAGTTGGGCTTTAGAGACCCAAGCCTTCCAAATCTTGAGTTGAACCCTCATATATTTAGAACTAAGGTGAATTTGTTGGTTTTGACTGATTTGGTTACATGTACAGCGCAGGTTTTCAGCTTCCTGAAAGATAACGAGCATGATATATTTCTTAAGTCCCTGTTGCTGTCTTCTGACGATAGGGGTTCAAGTACAACACTATCACCTGATATTTATCTAACGTTACTCTTGTTGATCAAATACGAAAACAAGGCATTAAATTTAGCAGCGCTAAATTTAATTTACCTATACTTGAATAACCTAAGGCAGAATTTTGAAATACAGTCCAACAATATAAATGATGACATATTTACCAATGAAATGATATTCAGCAACTACAAGAAATTATGCCCAAGGCTTATAGAACTACTAAGTGTAGACGATGATAAATTCATCAAGCCAACAACGCTACCCATATTCTTGCTTTCGCCGAGCAAGATATTGGCTGATTTGAGCTCAAACTATCCTTTAATAAGTGATGAGTTGAGAAAAACGAACGTTGATCACAAAATTATGCACAATCTAGTTTCACAGTTTAAATCAAGTCAAAAGTTGAAATGCTTCAAGTTATTGAAGAGCAATTCGCACAAGAGTACTAAATTGGTTGATTTCACAGTCATGACGAACTGTATACAAGAAACCAAATTAAATAGTATTCCAGACTTACTTTTGTTGTTGAGTGTTTTTACGAGTAAGAAGGAAGAGTATCGTGAAAGAGTAGTGAACTTCAAGCCAGGAGACCCCAAAGCAAAGCCGCAACATCATACTTTATCGCAAATGGTTTTTGAATTGATTGATAATTATCGGTTCTTGTTGTTACAAATTCAACTTATACACAAAATTTTGTATTCTAAGGGCAACAAGAAAAAAGTTACCCAGCAGGAACTCCCTTGGTTTAGTAAGAATTTGGGTATCATGATCACATTGATCAATGACTCGAGTTATACTAACGTTCTATATTTGATTAGATCACTTTCGAGGTCAGTGGCATTATTGCGAACATTTTTTGTTGAGTGTAATTCGATTGTTAGCTCTATTGACGTTGAAACAAAAACCAATGAAATTGCAAGATCTGGTTTCTCTAGGGATAAGGTTCAATCGAGCGGTGGATTTATTAATAATATTTTACAAGTACTCAAAGGCAATGAAGTGTCTACCAAGATAATTCAATTTTTTTGCAACCTTAGCCCGATGCCCAATAGTGAAAGATTTCTTCAGAAATCGCAACTGGTTAATAAATCTATCACTTTAGGTACGATCGCGAATTTTGTACTTGATTTTAGCTCTTTTAGGTACAATATAGTTAACGATCAGGGATTTTTGAAGAACTTGTCTGTCATTTACAAGAATTCTTTAATTGAAGACGGTGGAGCTTCCAAACGTGATGTGGAGGAGGTATTTCTGAAAAACACGATCCAGCTAAGCATTTTACAAATCTTGAAAAATTATATGTACAATGAAAACCAAGAGAACAAAAAGGAGTTGATCGAGTACTTTCCCATCTCCATTTTGTTCGACAAAATAGTATATGGTGTTGGTAACAAGGATAGTGAGGGCCACAATGAAGAGATCAAAAAGTTGAAGCTATTACAAAAAGTTGTGGCCTTTGATATTTTGAGAAACTTGACCGCAGGCTCACCATACTTTAGTCAGTATTTGGTTGAAGCTTACGAAAGTGAATTCATTGTAAAGAATTCTGGGCGAGCTGAAAAATTTCCCATGAGCTGGGACGATTTCCTCATAGAAAATTTGACCAACTTTGAAAACTTTGAGATTACCGCTGAACGAATCGACTTGAACGGTAAATTGTTCTACGACGACGCCTTTTTTTTGGCACTTATGGATAACAATGACTATGTAGCATTGGTATTGGCGATCAACTACATCGAGGACCACAAATTCACGAACGTTGAGGAGTTCAAGGCGAAATTGCTACCAAAAGAATCAATCTTGAACTTGTGGAAACGGTTTCTCACGTTAACGGTTACAAAAGAATTTGAAAATACACTCGACCTCAACACAAAAATAAATATCAACAACAACCTTAATTCAATCAAACTAAGCATTGTTTGGATCATCATCAACTTGACGTGGAAAAACGATATTTTCGAGTACAGTTTCCCTGACGGTGACAACAGCACCGATCTGTATAGACTATATGATACGGTTGAGAGTGTCACTACCAGAAGGGTCAATGCAGGCAGTGACCGTATTGATATCGACCACTCAGACGACTCCGAGAATGAAAAGAGAGAGCTGGTGGCGGAAGCAGGCACGAGCGATGCAACCGCCACGAACGGCGTGGGAACTGATACTGATGCTGCTGAAAGAATCACTACACCCACAGAAAGAGCCCGGATGCTCAACCGCCTTGGTTTTCTCGACGTACTCGATGGGCTTATCGACAAGTTAACGGACTACGAAAAAAACAACCGTGCAACCCACATTGGCTATATTGGCCACCGATTCGACTATTTCATGAGCAATGATCTTCTTGAGAAGGTCAAAACGGCTCGCTACCAAATTCATTCCTTGCACACCGGTGGTACCATCAGAGTGCGGCCCAGGCACAGTCCGCCGGTGGGTGCAAATACCGTATCCGCCGCCCCGCCTGCAGCTGCTGCCGGCGCCTCGCCAGGCGTAAATCGCGGCGGCGAGGGGTTTGGTTACGATGATGATGACGATGATGAAGAGGACGACGACGACGACGATGACGATGACAACACCCACGATGCCCCCGACGTAGTTCCCGACCATGACCACGATATGGAAAATGCCGACGACGACGACTCCATCGATGAGGTATGGATTCACTAATGTGCCCATGTTGCAGTGGGCTAGTGCGCGCAGGGTTGCCGGCCCGTTTCTCACTAGATCTTACATACGTCTGTCTAGCACATATTACATGCGCACACAAATGTAGATGGACTGTCGCAGTCCGTCTTCATACTTAAAATTGCTCTCTGTATTATGCTTCTATTTCTCCCACCTATATTTTCATTACACAAATTTTTTAAATATCCGCTGTGACCTCAATGTACATAATAGCCCCTTAATCTGTACTTCGACAACAGATCTTGTTCATGTCATAAATTCGAACCTTCTTTTCCCATGCCTACAATCTATTATGCCGGTTCTCTCCAGGCCTATGCATCTCTGTCTGTAGTTGCTTCATTTTATACGCATGTATCCCGACAGCCCACCTTCGGCGTTCCCAGCAATTGCTGCTCGAATGTTGACGTAAATATTACTAACATTGATGTATCACAAAAATGTCAAGTTATCTACATAACGTCCTAAACCTTTACAAATGACGTATACCACTATGACGTGCACAGGAAAAACGTTAGAAAGAACGGTCAGTGATAAATAACTCGAACAAAGGGCCGGCGAATTGAACAAGGCACCTACGTAACATTTACACTGTATGGCACTAATAGCGCTATTGTTATATGCGCCAATAAGACAGATTATGAAAAATCGGCTCTGGTGCAGGGGCTGCGAATGGGCCAAAGTCGGACAGGCCGTCAATGTTAGTACTGATGTTTACGCAGACGAAGTACTGATATTTACACGGACAAAAACACCCAAAAAAAGAAAGTTATAATCGTTGTGTTTTCCCCAGTAAGACTCTTTTGACGTAGTAGGGTATTTTGGAGTAATACTATAGTAACACGAAAGTTTGCCAGTAACAGGGAGATATACAAGTTTGGGACCAGGTAAATTAACAAAATAGTACGGGTTCCGAAACATTCTGAGTGGAATAGTACAATAGAAGATGACGTCGATGGACCACAAGGATACGGGAGTAACGTCACTTAATGACATATCGCTAGAGGAGATGGCCCAGAGACAGCAAGAGCAGAACATATACGTGGAGACACCGTCGAACGAGGACAAGATGAGCGTGGATAAAGGAGAAAAGGACAGTCCCAGCACGGAGGGGGGCAAGGACGACTACAAAGGGGAGCGGTCGCTGGACCCGGCGCCGGAGCCGTTGACCAAGAAGCAATCAAGGCATAGTGATCGAGACACCACAACCAAGGGCAAATATACGTTGAACGACTTTCAAATCTTGCGCACATTGGGCACAGGGTCATTTGGCCGGGTGCATTTGACACGATCGATTCACAACGGGCGGTTCTACGCCATGAAAACGCTCAAGAAGGAGCGGGTAGTCAATATGAAGCAAGTAGAACATACCAACGATGAGCGGCGCATGTTGAAGCTTGCACAGCACCCGTTCATCATCCGCATGTGGGGTACGTTCCAAGACTGCCATAACTTGTTCATGATCATGGACTACATAGAGGGAGGCGAGTTGTTCTCGCTCTTGCGAAAGTCGCAGCGATTTCCGACCCCGGTGGCCAAGTTTTACGCCGCTGAGGTATTCTTGGCCATCGAATACCTCCACGAGTTGGACATCATCTACCGGGATCTCAAGCCAGAGAATATCTTGTTAGACAAAAATGGCCATATAAAACTTACGGACTTTGGTTTCGCCAAAGAAGTGAGTGATGTCACGTACACCTTGTGCGGTACACCCGATTACATAGCACCTGAGGTCGTCGCCACTAAGCCTTATAACAAGTCGGTCGACTGGTGGTCGTTCGGAATATTGATTTTTGAAATGCTCACGGGATACACCCCATTCTACGATCCAACCCCAATGAAGACATACGAAAATATATTGAATGGAACAATCACCTATCCTGACTATTTACCCCCCGACATATTGGATTTATTGCAAAAGTTGATTGTGAAAGACTTGTCTCAGAGACTAGGGAATTTGCAGGACGGTTCCGATGGAGTTAAAAATCATCCGTGGTTCAAAGAAGTCATTTGGGAAAGGTTACTTTCTAGAGACATAGAAACTCCTTATGAACCCCCCATTACTTCTGGGGTCGGTGACACATCTCAGTTTGACCGCTATCCAGAAGACAAGGATCTCGACTACGGTATTAGCGGCGTATCTGACCCTTATAGTTCTATGTTTGGTGATTTTTAATCGTCATATATTGGATTGCAACGATATAGATTTCATTCATGATACGGGTAATTTAGTGGTGCATCTTTGTATAATAGATTTTTTGTTTTATTACTTCCATGTTTGATATTACCATCATCAAAGAAACGCTTTTTATGTCATCTACCATTCATTTGTTTATTAATTCTCTTAATTATCGTGACTTGTCTATATTTATAAGTACAGAATTTAATAAGCAGTATATACAGCAAAAATACATAAACCTATTGATCACATTCATCAACCAATTTCATCCAGTCACTTTTCAAAAGCTCCCCAGCTGATAGCCGTGAATCAGGATCCGGATCCAAAAGTTTATATATAAACATTTTACGCAATTCACATATTTCCAATTCATCCTCGTCAAATTCGAGAAGTTCATCGCCGTCATCGTCTTCATTATCATCATCATTATCGTGCTTTCGGGGTGCAAATAATTTTTCTATTGGTTTAAAGCTTCCTTTCCGTTTGATTAACCACTCCTTCGTTGAATTGTCATAATCAGCGATCATCCGTGTTTTAATGTATTCGTCAAAAACCTTGTCTTTGTACTTCATTTCGTGAAACTTTTTCAAGTGGCCAGACTTCACATCAGAACAACGCCATAAGTAGCCAGAACTGAACTCATCAAAAAGACTCTCTTCACCAAGGTTTCCGGCAGTTGAGCGGTTATTTTCACTAAAGATAAACTGCTTACTAACATTAAACATTACTAATATTACGATTCCTAGCGCCCAGCAATCTTTTCTTTTTGCTGAGTACCCAGAAGTCTTCACCAACTTACCCAAATGCTCTTCGGGTGCCATGTAAGGTTCTGAACCAATAAGACCATCAGAATATGAAATTAATTGTTCATTCTGATCCCACTTGGTTCTGAATACATTAGATTTACCAAAATCAGTAATTTTAAGGATGATCTTAGTCTCCAAAGGGTCCTTTGGGTCAGGAGGTAAATAATCAACTAAAATATTTTCGAGCTTCAAATCACAATGTGCCACTCCATGCTGATGCATGTACCTTACCCCTTTCGTAATTTGTTTTGCAAAACAGTCAATTTCATCAATTGAAATATGCGAAATAGAATTTTTAGCCTTATCAGTTACAGTAGTCAAGTATGTGAACAAGTCACCACCTGTTGTACATTCCATAACTTGATTTATTTTTAAATTTGCACCGCAGTCATTCATTTGCTTCTTAGGCATATCTCTAGACGGTAATGTAATCATGATATCCACTGTTTCCACAATATGCTTGTAATTTAAGGTTGATGAAATGATAAATTCTGATAAGATTCGTTCGATAAACTGTTTCTTTGTTTCTTTCTGTTTCGTCTCACTTCCTGGGCGCTTATGTAGCTCCTTCACCGCATAAAATACATTGCCAGGTGCTATTTTCGTTGTCGATTTGATTGTTGCATCTCTAGCATTTGGATCAATAATCTTAATCAAACCATAGCTACCTCTACCTATTATGTCTCTAACTACCCCATATCTGTCGTAGAGCGTTCTACAACTCGAAAAGCATTCTGCTTGTGAAACCGTGTCCTCTATGCTCAAAATCTTATCTAACCGTCTTTGCAATTGCTCAATTAAATTCACTTGCTTGTCACTAACAACGGATTCCGTATGTCTAGGATCGTTCCGATTTGTAGTTGCTGAGAGCCTGTATATCTTCATATCATGTTCGAGTAAAGAAAATGTCCGCTTCAGCTCTTCGTTAGCTAGTATTGCTAAAGATTGGTGGTTTGTGGATGACAGAATACCACAATAGCCCATGATGCTGGATATTTGGGAAGCAAAATTATTAACATTTGAGAGACTCTTGCCTCTGATTTTTATTGCATGCTTATGTTCGTTTTCTTCTTCCTCGTCCTCATCATAAAAGTCTTCTTCATCGCTGTCGTCTTCTGAGTCAAAATCGCTTCCCCCATTACGGGATCCCTCCGCATCGGCTTCAACAATTGTGCTTACTCGTTTTTTTAAACGTTGACTTGATAGCACTTCGTCCTTATCATTATCCTCTATCTTTAGATTCTCCCCTAAATCTTTGCTCAATTTATCATTAGAAGATCTTTTCGGTTTGAGTAGCTTCTTTAGCTTGTCCTTTGATGATGATGCCGTCAAAGAATCTTTTGATGAATTCGAATTGCTAGAAACCTCAGGCTGCAACAGTTCCTGTGTGCTTACCGCAGATCTAGACGACGTCTTGTTTTTGGATGGTCGAAATAATGGCATCGCAGCTCTCTCTACAGAAATCTGAATCAGCATAGTCAAGATGACCAGCTTCGTATTTAGATGCTGACTGATGTGAAAATCATCACGTGCGAGCGCTTTTCTTCGACTAGTCAGGTCCGGCCCGAAATATCACCGTAAACGGTCTTGTGACCGGCATTGGCCCTGTGGGACCCTGCCGGAGTCGGTTGTTCCTAGTCTTAGGCCCGGTGCAGGGGGCAATCAGACACTTTTCAGACACTTTGTCAGCCGTCTTGCGACATACTTTCCATCACATGTATCATCGCCAAATATATCTGTCTGTCTGTCACCCAGCAGATGCCACCGAAACTCCTCTTAGCCATATCTTTCGCATTCATTCTCTGTCTGCGCAACTAACCTTGCACACCAAAGATCTCGTATCGAACCACAACATTCGATGTCTCAATGAACCTATTCGCCCGACACAAATAATACAACCCCCGGCTTTAGACGAGCGATGTCCATCGCATCGTTATTAGTTGCCTCTTATTCCACGTTTGTTACGCACTCTCTATTTGATTTGTTACTTTCAAACTCATTATAATCTGAACCACGTTAAATTTTCATGGCCTCACACTCTTACAACTTTGTATGTAGTCTTCCCATGTGGTCTCAATCAGTTTCAGTTGAAGAGTTCCTCGTACCTGAGAAATAGGATTACTGTGGATGTACACAAAAACGCGTAAACCATCATGGAACCTGTTGTATCATAATTTTTACGGAAAAAAGTTAAATTACACAAAAGCGACGAGGATTTTACACCCCAATACAAAAATGTTTCACAGTTCCTACAGGCGGTTAGACTTGATACTAAGCGATATAGATAATTATACGGATATAGGTATACAGTTGCAATTAATTGGGAGATAGAGGTATACTACAAAATCACGTATAAATCTAACAGAATCGAAGCAAGCCATTCAGATCCATGAGTAGCATTTATACATCAGACATAAGGCATCATAGGAAGGCACCACCTCCACCATCTAGCAATACCATGAGTAATAGCAGTGGTTCGAGCAATGGGTCGGCGCATGATAGCAAATCAATTCAGTTGAATATAAATTCAAATAAGCGACAGAGCGGGTGGGTACATATCAAGGACGACGGGATCTTCACGTCGTTTCGTTGGAACAAACGATTTATGATAATCAATGACAAGACGTTGAATTTTTATAAAAATGAACCTATGGGATTGCATACTTTCAGCGTTCCAGACTCCAATTCGGTGAACATCAACAGTCCCGATTTGTCGTTTCCGTTGAATTTGATTAGTTCTATCAACTTGAAACCTAACACTGGATACACCAAAACATCTCAAACATTTGAAATTGTACCTAAAAATAACGGTAAGTTGATGCTTATTTCAATCAAGTCCCACAATGACTACTTGGACTGGTTGGACGCGTTCACGACAAAGTGTCCCTTGATAAGCATAGGTAACGAAAACTCGTCTTCAGCAATGGTCAACGGTAACACTGGGGTTTCCAACCCAATCAACTTTACCCACAAGGTGCACGTAGGTTTTGACCCGGCAAGTGGGAATTTCACTGGGTTGCCCGATACCTGGAAGAATTTATTGCAGCATTCGAAAATCACCAATGAGGACTGGAAAAAGAACCCTGTAGCGGTTATTGAAGTATTGGAGTTTTACTCAGACATCAACGGTGGATCTCCAAACCTGACTCCAATTAATCTGCCGAATCAAAAATCGGGGAATCTTCAGGAATGGACAAAGCATCCATCCAAAGCTCAATCGCAGCCACCACAGCAACAGCCCCCACCACATTTCAAACCAAATAGAGCAGCCCCAAATCCTCCAATTCCATATCATTTGACGCAGCTGAAATCTCAAAACAATGTGTCACCATTAAATAATCTCTTGCAAAACACTAATACGAGTACATCGAGCGAATCAAAAAATGGATTAATACCGGTGAGAAAAGCTCCTCCTCCTCCAAATGTTACTAATAGGCCACCTATCGATAAAAATAACTCTACACCCAACATGCCTACAGGTTTAGGTATTGCGGGCTCGCAAGCATCCCATCCGAAGCAGTTGCCTCCCTATTTACCCAAGCAAAAGGATTTGAAAGTCCAAACATCAAATGAGAATGTCAGCAAATACCCAAGTCCTCCTTCAAGCGCTCCTGCAGCTGGTCCAAGCTATATAAAGCCATTTGGGTTAACTTCCAATCAGCAACAACAACAGCAACAAAGCTCTAAAGATAATGCTTATCTGAAGCCCGTTGTAGCTCCTCAGAAAAATCAGGAGCCACCGATTAAGCCACTTCAACCACGTCCACAACAGTCTCAACAACAACCTCAGCAACAACTGAGTAAACAGTTATCTTCTCTTGCTATGGGGCCTGCTCCAATTAAGACTGCTAAACAGATTAAACGTGAGCGTGAAAAATTGAACGAGATGCAGATTATCGCCAAATTGAAGTCTGTTGTTAACAATAATGATCCAACGCCATTATTCAAAATTATTGAGAAAGCCGGTCAAGGTGCTTCTGGTGCAGTTTATTTAGCTGAGACTAAGGATACAGGTAAAAAGGTTGCAATTAAACAGATGGATATGAATATTCAGCCAAGAAAAGAGTTGATTATCAACGAGATATTGGTAATGAAGGACTCTCAACACAAGAATATCGTCAACTTCTTGGACTCCTACTTGAGAGGCTCCTCCGACTTGTGGGTCATTATGGAGTATATGGAAGGTGGATCTTTAACTGAAATCATTGAAAACAACGAGTTTAAATTATCAGAAAAACAAATTGCTACTATATGTTATGAAACTTTGAAAGGTTTGCAACATTTGCATAAAAAGCATATAATTCATAGAGATATCAAGTCTGACAATGTCTTGCTAGACTCTAAAGGAAATGTTAAGATTACAGATTTTGGGTTCTGCGCTAAATTGACCGACCAAAGAAATAAAAGAGCAACGATGGTTGGGACGCCTTATTGGATGGCCCCAGAAGTTGTCAAGCAGAAAGAGTATGATGCGAAAGTTGATATCTGGTCTCTAGGTATCATGACAATCGAAATGATCGAAGGGGAGCCGCCATATTTGAATGAAGAACCCTTAAAAGCTTTGTATTTGATCGCAACGAATGGTACGCCTAAGTTGAAGAAGCCTGAATTGTTATCAAATTCAATCAAGAAGTTCTTATCAATTTGTTTGTGTGTCGATGTCAGATACAGAGCACTGACAGACGAGTTGATTCAGCATTCATTTATTCAGCATAAATCGACTGACGTTCAAAATTTGGCAAGTTTATTGGAGTGGAAAAAAAACCCACGTCCAAGCTATAGCGATGAAGAGTAGAGTTGAGGATTTTTTATATACTTATATTATTTATATACTTTTTGTTCATTAAAATATAAATAAAAACTTTCAATCAACTCAACAATATCTATATCCAGTTGAAAACTTCTTTTCAATTTGGATAGGCAATAAACCTTTGAAACTACTAATGCAGGATAAGATATACTTGAGGTTAGCTTAGTGATAAGCCAGATGTACCAAAAAAAAATTTTTCTTTGTTATATTTTGAAAGCCAGTAATCTATAAATAAATTCGCCTTGTTAAATTATCCAAAGAAAGCATAAAAAAGACCAGTAAATGGCCTATTATAAAAGTATGATCAAGAATCAATAATACAACTGTAAAGACAGTACTGTAATAATTCGATACTTCATGGTGAGATACAAAGATATTAAAAGTATCTGTGAAAGATGTAACAATCGCTAGTTGGAAGTAAAATTGGAGCCAGTTAGAAACGCTTGATTTGTAGTATCATTGGCGTTTGATGGGCTATGATGTAAATTGATATGATTTTCTGCCACGTCTTGATTTAAGGCAGGCTGAGGTGGCTGACCGTAACCAGGATTGACATTATTCGCAGTAGTGGTAAACCAGCCACTATTAGTATTGTGAAGAGCATTTGCTGTCCCTGATGTAACCACGGGTGTGGTATTATTTCCAATATTGCTTGATGGAGTACTGTTACTCTTATACTGCTTTCTCAATGGAAGCAAATTAGCCCCTACTGGTGAATATGGGAATTCGCCCCCGATGGAACTACGTAATTGAGATCCTTGCTGATGCAAATGTTGGGATTGTGGTCCTTGTTGATGCGTCGAGGCCATTTGCTGCAAATGTGGGTACATCAGATAATTCGAAGGGTAATTGGAAGAGTAATTCGGCTGATAGTTATCAAACATCTGGTGTTGGAGATTCAGATATTGCTGTTGTGGCAACATATAATTGTATGGCCCAGTATTATTTGCTGGATGTCCTAAAGGTAAATTCGGAGCCTGAGGCCCGCCAAGGCTAGACGCATGGTTCTGGTAGTTTGGATTGTTTGTAGCATTTGACAGGAATGGATTGATGAACGACAAATCATTTTGTTGAGGTAAATTGTTAGAATGGTATTCCTCCTTGTTCCCCGAGAAATGTAGCGGTTGATGGGTTGGGCGTGGTTGATGGGCCTGATGAGGTTGGTGATGTTGGGGAGATTGATGATGGGGAGGTTGGTGATGCTGGGGAGGCTGATGATGCTGGGGAGGCTGATGATGTTGAGAAGGATGATGATGCTGAGGAGGATGATGATGCGGACGCGATTGTGCACTCGAAGGGGTCTGTTGTAGAGGAACCGGTAACATGTGCAATGGGTCGTTATTGGAAACACCACTAGTGCCATACTTTGGAGTAATAAACTGTTGGGAAACCAGAGAATGGGTACGGGGTTGAAGCTGGGGTGGAGGTGGCAAGGAAGGTTGTTGTAACAAAGACATGTTTTGCAACTGATAGTTCTTATCCAAAAAGTAGTAAGCTTCATCTTCGATTGGAATTTTTCCACCCAACAGTGACTCTTTAACAGCGTTCCATAGACCGTTGGTTATGTTCAAATTTTTCAAATTTGTATCCGGGGGTCTTTGTAATTTGCCATTCAACACATCATCAACGTTATAGTAACTTATTAAATGTATCGTTTGACGGTCTTCTTTGTCACTCAAGTTGATTTCTTTCGGCAGAATGCTGAGTGACAATGTTTTCTTGATTAGGCCCTGGTCTTTGAATACGTACGATGTGGCTAAGGAGCCAACAAGCTGCTTATTATAATCGGTTTCAAGCATATCTGGATTTGGATTCACGGAGCTGGCTTGACCGAACGTATCGGAGCTCCCATTAGATGCCAGACTCAGGCTAGTTTTACGTTTTTTCTTTTTCTTGTCGTCCTTCTCGCCTAGCAGATGCTTGTCAAGTTCCCTATATATCAAAAAGCGGCCCAAGATCCTCGAGGGTGACCATGCGATTCCGTCAGTCCATCTCTTGATGCCCGAGTGCTCTTCGATAAACACAAACACGTTGCCCGACCTTATAAGACTTGTTCGCTCTCGTTCGTGGGGTCTCCGTGGTATCAATTCCAATTGCTTATCTAGTATGGCCTGAATTATCAACAACGCATCCTTTGTGGACCCCACGTACCCGTAGTATGAGGGACTGAGCTTTCCTGTTCCTGGCGTAGACGTTGTCGACATGGCTGCTATCACCGTTCCTCTTTACGTTTCCCGCTTCGATAACAACTTAGTCTGTTCCAGTATGGATTTATCCCGCTGAATTCGTGTGAACCGTATTTATTCGAACTACTAGGTAGCTAATTAATCCTATTGTTGTGGCTTCAATGGGTTGATATTTCTGTCGACCCAACAATATGATTTTTGAATGGCTTTGCTTAGTGGAGACAAGATTTCCTTGCCTAATCCTCGTGATAATTACCAAGCTTCTTACACCTCCGTAATGTTTACGTGTCCTTGTATTGATTTTTCAAACGATGTAGTTCAAAATTTCCGTGTCGAACGGAAAACCAAGGAGTTTCTCTTAAAATTAAAATTTCTGCAGGGCGATATTTATAATTTAAAGTAGTTTGTTTAAACCCAATTTAAGATTTAAAGTACTAGGTATATTTTCTTGTGCAATGTAACTGAAACCTTAGCCGTGCATGTAATTTAGGTTAAAATTATAATAGTTAGATGAAATACCGTGAATTAGCATTTGAACACATCATTTATGTTATAAGCTAAGTACATATTGCCTATTCTTACAGCGGCAAGCACTTGTGATTGTGTTTACGTAATACAATGAATTACGATCTTTATTGCGTATTCGCAAATGTGGTACATGTAAATGTTACATGGGTGAATACGACGTTGTGACCACCAATACCCTACTGGGAAACCCTGACCTAGAATGGGGAAGCCTAACCGCAAAAGACCCGTAAATAGAAAGTATGAGCTGCGCCAGAAGAAACGTCAATAGGACCGCTGGCTTAATATGATTCATAGGCGAGCGACCTAAACTTACCCTAGATTGCATCTCTAACGTCGGGGATACGGATTCTAGGTTCAGCTTTTACTTTATTAAGGGAAAGATATCGTAGACCACAATAAAAGTGAAGGCTATCTACGACTTTTAGCATGCTTTTTTATTTTCAATCCAGACATTGAGGGGCCGAATACAAAGTCTGACGAGCGATTACGGTATATAAAAGATGGGGGTCCGGTAGGTTTACGATGACACAAGAGATGATGAGGCGATTTTCACACACTTGGTTTGTGGCCAATCGAGAAGAAAACGTTGTATATGAGGCCAACGCCTTGTGCGGTATAGAATGGCTCCCTCCATGTCAACCCCAAGGCTATGACTTGGTATAGGAAATCACAGTTGGCTGCAGGGAATAGCAGATATGGGCAATGACTTATGTGCAGGAGATCGAGCAATGAGCCGTTGTGTAGATAAACGATTGATAGCGTAAAACAAGTAATTTTAGTATAATCGAAACTACTTTTATAGCAATTGATGTTAAAGACTGAAACAATAGACTTTCACTCATACCTACCTCCGTATAGGTCGCTCTTGTCCCCGAATGCTCGTTATGACTATCGAACGCACACTTTGATTCCTATTAGTGAGAATGACTTAAGGCCGATATCCCTGGCTAATGCTGTTGCCAATCCTTCCGCCACGTCCAAGATTAAGATGAAGTACCGATCGCTCCTAGGGGATGTTAGCAAAAGAACATCCATTTTGTCGTTGCGAATCGGGTCGTCCAGGACTGTGCCTGTGACTTTAAAGGGGATGCCTCACGAGATCTTGTACTACATTTTCCAGTTGGTGGATGATTTCGAGAGCTATATGAGCTGTGTGCTAGTCTGCAAGCAATTCTATGTGGTTGTCAAGCCTCTTATGTATGAGAATTTGTATTTAACCTCGACATACAGGCTTGCTCAATTTGTCACTTATCTCAGGATCAACCCTGATGTGGGGCAGTATGTGAAGCGCATTGACTTGTCTCAAATGAAGCCGGGCGTGCAAGATGATGATATCAACTTCGAGAATGACAACGAGGTGGATATGAATGATCTCAATGATGATGGCTTTGAGAGACGCAATGATGAAAGTGCCATGGTTAAAGTTTTGGCGGGGTGGAGAGACTGGAAGTATAGAAATAACCCACTCTACACTAACCACCCTAGTTTGCACTTGTCAAAGGTCAATTCTAACTCGCAATTCCTGTCAAGGTCCTCGAAATCTCAAAACTCGATTAAGATTTTACGCCTCTCGAAGACGTTCAATTATTTCAAATCCAAAAAACGTCAAAAGTTGGACGGCTCAAACGATAACCGTAATACCACTGGCCGTCTGCGCCGCTCCCAAGAAATTGGCAATGGGAAGCTGACACATCCATTGATCAATAAATTTTTGATGAAGTATTCCAATTCAAAAGATGTTCCAATTGGGTATGTCTTACATTTAATTGCATTGTGTCCCAGAATCATTTCCTTGGATCTCGGTAATCTATCCTTGTCTACTGATTATGAAATTAGTAAATCTGCCATGTATAAATACAAAACATTCGACTTGGTTAATAACTATCCAAAGGACCTCGTTGGTACTATAGAAAACATCATTAGCCACTACAATGGCTCTACAAGCGAATCAATACTAAGTCTAAATAAAGACTTAGAATCCTTAAAATCATTTTCTATGATGACTTCTATGGGATCTGCGAAACAGCAACAAGTACCGCAGTCGGCTCACGCTCAGTCACAACAAACGCAGCAGCAATCATGGCTGCAACTTCCTACATCATCTGCATCGTCCGCGTATTCAGTTGCTTTTTCCAAACCCACTAGGAAATACAACAGCTTACTACCCCCTCTCCCTAGCACAGTCATGGATATTTCTTATATGAACTTGGGAGATGGTAAAGTTTATTTGAGTGATTTAAATCTAAAATCGATTAATGAAAATTATTTGATCAAGTTAAATGAATGTGAAATCTTGAATGCAATTGCGAGGAACCATGGTAATAATGCAATGTTTTGCTGTTTTAGCTCTCTACAGTATATAAATTTGTCATCCATGATTTGGATGACCAAAAGATCGGCACAGTGGCTTTTAAGTCAATTGATAAGCCCCGAACTACTATTGCAGTCTCATGGTTCTGATGTTGATAGTGCCAGTTTCGATTCTCGAACTGATAATGACACTTTGGATCAGGACTTAGTTATTGACCTAACTGATTCTGGAATGTACAAGAATTTGAAATGGGCCAAATTGATCGACCTCAATACGTCCCAAGGTCGCCAGTTAGTGAAGAAGATTATTAGAGATGAACTACTTGGCGATTTTGATGAGTTCATGAGGAGAGAAGGCATTAGAAGAGGAAGGATTGGTGAGAATTACCTTAGCTAACTACTATATCTACATGTCCCTTGTATAATATGTATTTTAAAGCAGTTATTATATGTCCCAGACATCAGGTCATCACCATTTCATGGATCAGCCTGCCTAATTATTAATTAGCGGCGACCTCTAATGGCGATGGTTTTAAAGCTGGCTATTTTCTTCTAGAAAATTTAAACATACAACTCAAATCTATTAGCTCAATTACATAAAGTAATATAATGTTAACGCTAAACGTATCGACATGAGTGCTATTCAAAGATCCCTTTGATAAGGAAGAAAAGAGCTAACTGGAGGTTCATTTCTGAAAATTTTTATCCATTCTATTTCTGTGGTCGGGTAACATCTTGACCAAATACCCTAAATCATAGTTATCAAAAAATGCTTTATTAATTGAATTATAGAGCTATTCATTTTAGAATCATTTTATCATCATTAAGAGCGACTCGGAGCAAAATGTCAGATCTTTCGGCCCAGTTATCTGCTTTTAAAAGTAAAATCAGAAGCGGGCCTTCTGTTGCAGTTGCAAGGAGAGCAGTCACGCCTAAACCAGCTACCGATTTATCAAACACTTATAATAATGGGAATAGTAATAGTAGCAATGGTGGCCCTGTCAATGGGAACAACATGAAAAGACCTGCTACTGATACAGTTACTGAAACTATCAAAAAACAAAAAACAACGATGGGTGGTATGCTGGGATCGCACTTATCCACTCAATTGCACTTGGCAGTTGAGTATATCAAGCAGCATGATTTCCCAATATCTGTCACTAAATTACAGAACTACCTTTCCTTCGACATTTCAGCAACCTTGTTGCCTTTGTTGAAGGAAATAGACCGCATTAAATTCAACCCAGGTGATAATACATTAGAGTATGTTTCACTACATAATATTCGATCTTCTGATGATTTGTTGAATTTCTTAAGGTCACAGCCGACTTTTAGGGGTATTCCTGTAAAGGATTTAAAAGACGGATGGGCAGGTTGTCTTCAGGCCATCAATGAGTTGGAAGAACAAAACAAGATATTGGTTTTGAGAAACAAAAAGGAAAACTCGCCAAGGCTAGTATGGGCTAATTTAGGAGGTGAAATGGGCTTAATTGATGACGAGTTTTGTGAAATGTGGTCAAATGTGAAGCTACCAGAGCCGGATGACTTATACCAAGCATTAATAGATCAAGGTTTGAAACCTACAGGTGCCGATCCCCAATCAATTAAAAAGAAACCTCAGCAACAAGAAAAGAAGCAGAAGAAAGCTAGAAGAGGAAAAGTTACCAACACACATATGAAGGGTATATTGAAGGACTACTCTCAATTGGTTTAATGGATCTCAATACCTTGAAACATCTATATACTTTGAATACTAATTTTACCAATATACAGTGTAAATATGAGTACAGTTCACTACTAAAAATTTCTTGAGGAAATAAAGTCACCGCTAGTTTATTATTCGTTAAACCAAACAATCACTAAGAAGAACAAGTAAGATGTCTGGTATGTACACAAATTGACTCCTAAATTATTCGGCAAACTGATGTTCTCGATTGAGTTGCTGTCTTTTAATGTTTATTGTGCTTCAAAGATCGTAACCGCATTTATAAACCTTATAGACATGAGAAAGAACCCATCCAAATTCCTCACTTTTTAAAAGATGAATTTACTAATGCACGCAGTTGATTTCAATACCGTTGCTACTGAATTCTGCAACTTTTATTACCAACAATTTGATTCTGACAGAACACAATTAGGTAACTTGTATAGGGAGCAATCGATGTTAACGTTTGAGACTTCTCAGTTACAAGGTGCTAAGGATATCGTTGAGAAGTTGGTTTCTTTACCTTTCCAGAAGGTTGCTCACAGAATCTCCACTTTGGACGCTCAACCTGGCTCACCAAATGGTGATATTTTAGTTATGGTAACTGGTGAATTAATAATTGATGATGAACAAAATGCCCAACGTTACTCACAAGTCTTCCACTTGATTCCTGACGGAAATTCTTATTATGTCTTCAATGACATCTTTAGATTGAACTACTCTTAATCTCAATAGGATTTATTTCCACGGTACATATTTTATACTAAATTGTACCCTAATTTTACTCATTCATAAATAATAAATAAGCAATTCATTCATATGACCTACTAAATGAATGTATATGTAAGATATTGCGCTAAAAATTATTATCCTATATATATATATATATATATATATAGGCGATTCATTACGAGTCGGATACTACTTCGAGTCGCACTTATAATCACTATTCTCCTGATCCACATAAAACAATAATAATAATACGACGCTTCTGCCACTAAAAGATAACTCGACACATCAAATTATCCAATGCTGGACACAAATATACCTCCTTCTATTCCTAGAAGACCCAAAAAGCATTCAACAGATATTGAACTAAATTATAGCGATAGATTTGAAAATTCAAGATCTGAGAATGAAACAGAAGTGGAAATCGACAATGAACAAAATTTGAATCAATTGAAGGCTGACCAGGAAAGTAGCCCAATACCAGTCATTCCTAAAAGACCCCAAAAGGCAGACAAAAGTTCAAAACCTGACAGTACTCCCATTATACCAAAGAGACCTCAGAAAACGGCATCTTCAGTTCCAGAACCAGCAGATTCTACTGATCTAGACAAGGACGCTAAATCTGAAGGGACTAAAGACTTATCACCCAAATACACAAGCTCTTCGGTAAGAGCAAGAGATCCTTCAATCGAGGCTGACTCATCACCAACATCTGATCTAGACATAGAGCAAAAACTGTCCTCAGATTTAGATGATGGAGACGCAGTAAAAGTGCCTGGGAACTCGGAAGCTAGAGCTAAGTTTGTCGGTAACCTAGAGCAGGGGGCTTCTGATGATGGTGCCCATTCTTCGATTCCTAGAGAGAAATCAGAAGTTGATGAAACAACTGATCTAAAACCACAAGCCGAGCCTACTGCTACAGATATTGCTCATGAGGGTGACACGCCTGACAAAACTTTGGATCAATCATTGCAGAACTTTCTGCGGTCCAAAATCAGTAAAACAAATGACGAAGAGAAAGACAGTGGCAAGGAAAACTACCAATCCAGCAGTGAGAAGAATGAAGATTCATTTGAGGAGAATAACCGTGAAGGTACAGTAAAAAGTGAGAGCCAACCAATCCACGATGCGGGAGTGCCTTCAAGAGATTCGATTGAGCAAAGTAAAGAAATGTCTACAATACTAAGTACTTCTGATAATAGAGTGCCTAACGAGAGTGCTCTGCAGGGCTTGGAAAGCAATCTAACTCCCATTATTCCAAAAAGACCTACTAAGTCTAAGATTGCCTCTGTTAATACTGATTTGAACCCAGGAAAAGGTAGCTACCAATCAGAGTTCTATTTGAAGGAGAATAGCTCCCCCAAAACTGAAAATGAAATCTCGACTGCTATCCCGAGCTCTTCATCTGAAGCGAATTCGAATTCATCAGATACTGACAAAACTGGGAAATCAAGAGCTCCACCACCGAAACCAAAAAAGTTATCTTCTAAGATTGCTGCTTTCCAACAGATGTTTAATCAAGAGCTGAAGCCTCAAGCCTCGCTGCCTAGCTCCAAAGAGTCTCAAAATTCAGGAAAAGAATCAATAAAAGAGCAAGCTACTCAAAACACCAGGTCAGCTGGCCCTTCCAGATTGTCCTCAGATAAAGTGAAGTTCGGTCAAAGCTTACAGGGTATGATGGGAAAAGGAATTGCCATGCCAGGAATGGTTAATCCTAATCTCCAAGAACAACATGAAGAAAGAAAGTTTGAGCCTGAAAACGACACCGAACGTCTTAATGCAAATATCAGACGTAGTGTGAAAGGACCAAAAGGTAAGAGGTTGCCGAAATCTTTGAAAACCCCAGCGAATATAGAGGTAAAGCCCAGGTTTAACTGTATAGTCCTGGATTTGTGGGAAATTAATTTTCGAGGAAAAGGGGAGGAATCTTCAATAGAAGCTGGATTTATTACCGAATTTAGTGATCCACTAAAAGAAAGGTTAAGCTCGAATTCTAGTCAAAGTACCAAATATATTGCGAGATCATCGAATGATTTAGTATCTGAAATCGATTCATCGACTGCACATGATTTTCCAATGAATCGGCAATCAGATACAACTAGATTACCAGAACTGCAGGAAGTTGCAGGGGAAATTGTCACGGAAGGCGAAAGCGTCAAAGTCGATGTGTCTAGTGACGAAAGCTTGAATTTGACAAGATCTTCGAACCTTCACGCGTGTAATGAGAATAATGTTAATGAGGATAAAGTTATTGGAAATACCGAAAGTAAGGATGGAATTTTTGAAACTGTCGAAAATGAAGATCGACATTTTGATGTTGATGGCAAAGATATAGGAAAAGACGATGATATAGAAAAGGACAAAGAGCCTGAAATTAACCCTCATGAATCACTGAAGGATAAAGACTCAACTTTGACGCTGTCAATGACTTCGGATGATCTGGAAGAAGAAAGCGGGAAAAGCGCACATGGAGAATGTACCGATGATTCTTTAAAAGTAGAAGAAATCTGAATTCAAATCAGATGGTGCAGGTATAAAACTACTTGTGAAATTCAAGATATATTTTTTAATATTGAATACATTTGTTCATTGCTATTCTCTTTTGCTACATAATTAACTACTATCTTCGTATAGTAGGCCTAGGCCCTGCTGTATTTGGATCAGCATATCGACGTTTATAGTTATATCCTTCAACACTGCTCACATTTTCATCAGGGGAACTCAATGCCAGAAAACATTCGACGTCTTCGTACTTATTGTTACCAGACATGATATGTTTTCGCTTCAGTTTAGAATCATTGGTACCAGTTTGTAATGATTTTCTTAGGTTACCCACCTTCTTCTCTATTATTTCCTCCTCTTCACTATCATCTTCTAACTGCTCCCTTAATTCCATGCACTTCACCTCTATCTCTCTTTTCGATTCATGCTTCCTTATCTCTGCTTTAGCTCCATCCCGTTGAGGCTTATCCGCTATTTGTTTATCTGACTTTAGCTTTCTTTTCCGCAATAGTTGTCGCCTTTTGTAGTGGCCAGATCCGAGATCCTTTCTAGATTCATCTTTTATAGATGCAACATTCCTCTGAATATGACCGGTTGTACCAGAACCCCTTGCAGTTTGTAAGCCTATTCCATTGCTTGACATATTTATAACTCGAGCTTTCTAGTAAAGGGTTATTTCTTGAGATGGGTCTGTGCGCGTCAGAAAAGTAGGCAAAAATGATTAATTGGATTAGTATTGGATAATTCTTGCTGAATCAAAACGTATAACAATGTTTCCAGCAAGACTACCTCGAGCAAAACTCAGACTCTTTATAGCATTGTTATTACTAGTTGTAATCTTTTTCACTGCTAGACATTCCCAGAAACGAGGTTACCAGTCATTAAGTGAGGCCCTTTCAAAGTACGACAAGTATTCTCCATTTAGATCTAGCAATAAGCCAAGCTCGTTAGAACTGAACGTGAAGCCTAATATAGGGGACTTCAAGGTGAAGCCCCAGCATGATTTTTGGTCAAATGTTTTTACAATTTTAAACAACAATAAGTTGAATATTCCAGACGACAAAATTGATTCTGCAATACAATATATTGACAAATCACAACAAAAAGAAGGGAATAGCAAAGCTGCATTACTTTCCAAGGCTTTTATTTCGGACGATGTTCTCAACGAACTTAAGAGCAAGCATAAAAAGTTATTGAATGAGTTACCCTCAAAGATATCTGAAGCAACCTATAATCCAAACACTAACGGAATAGTTCTTGTAGGGGGAGGAAGATTTTCATGGTTGTCGTACCTTTCTCTCTTAGCTTTGAGGGAAACTGGCTCAACTGCTCCAGTTGAAGTCATGATGCCAACGTACAATGATTACGAAAAAGAACTAGAATATTGTACGGTATTACTACCAAAATTGAATGCTGCCTGTGTGGTTGTTCCCGATAGTCTAGGTTCTGATGTTATGTTATCTTGGTCAAAAAAATTCAAATCTTATCAATTCAAATCATTGGCCTTAATGACGTCCTCCTTTCAAAATGTTTTTCTTCTAGATTCTGACAATATCATACTCGATAACCCAGATGGCCTCTTTGATAGTCAATTGTTCAAAGACTACGGTATGATTTTATGGCCAGATTACTGGCAGCGTACAATATCTCCAACATTCTACAATATTGCTGGTGTCAAAGTTAATGAGAAAAAAAGAGTTCGTTACAATCGGTTCCCACTAAACGTTGTTGATTCTGAGATAAACTTAAATGATGATGAAATGAAGAGTGTTCCGTACCATGACTTGGAAGGTACTATACCAAATTTGTCTACTGAATCTGGTCAGTTAGTTATTAATAAAGCTACGCATGGCAGGACTTTGTTATTGTCTTTATATTATAACATCTACGGCCCAAAGTTATTTTATAAATTGTTTTCTTTAGGGGAACAAGGCGAGGGGGATAAGGATACATTTGTAACTGCGGCGACGGTCTTGAAGCAGGAATTCTATCAATTAAAGTCGTTTATTAAAACGCTTGGATATGCTGATGAAAATGGTAGATTTCAAGGAGTAGCAATGGGGCAAAAAAATCCTATTAAGGACTATGAATTATTTCACGATTCTGTTTTGGAGCCTTTCAGTAAACCTGAGAATAAGAACAAGCCAATCAATGATCAAATCGAGATGCTTCAGAAAATAATGAAAGATACCTTCGATTCACATAATAAAAATCCTGTTTTTGCAATGCATTGTAATTATCCTAAATTGGACCCATTGGATTTACTCAATCGGAATGATATATTTGACAAAGAGAAAAATCGATTGAAATACAGGCTTTATGGTGGTTTTTCATACGAAGTACGAAATGGCGCAAGTGTCATAAAAATTGATTTTGAATTGCAACAATGGAAGACTATACAAACAGTTTTGTGCAAAGATAAACTATATTTCCCTCATTTTGCAAATCATAATCGAAATGATCTATGCAAGTTTATAAACAACCAAGTAAAATGGTTATCTAAATAAGTGTTTCAGAGAGTACTGTCTAATAATTTACCTATCTGAAAGAAATTTTCTCTGATGCATGCAATTATATTAACTTGTAATGTTTATGTAGGTATTAGCTTTTTTGGTAATTTATAATATATGTGGTTGGGTCTTTCACTTCATCTAAGGATTTGATTATTCTGATTGTTTAGTCATATTGCAATGCATTATTTCAGGTGTTCCAGAATGCTGTATTAAACATATCTCCTAAATCTTTTGCTTACTCCTTACCCAACTAAAATATACAAGTATCTTTTTGAGCATGGAATGTGAAGAGACAATTGTGATGTAGCTTTGGAAAAAGTTTTTAATTTTCTTCGAAAGTTGCCAAATATAAAACTTTCCAAAAAACTGAGCATCATATTATAAAATTCACGTTGACGTATACAACATTAATTAATTGGTATATTTACGAAGTCTTGATATAGACCTATGCATGCAATGCTTTATCTAGTCTGATAGTTTGTTTGAAAGAAAATATCAAACTTAAGATTTGTGATCAGCAAATAAACCTATTTGAAATTGAAATATAACCCGATACTTTTTTAAGCTCCATTTTAAACTTTCTAAACATTCTCTAAGCTAATAAAATACACTAAACAAGAAATAAGTCGAACGTATTGAGTATTAGTAATATATTTCTATAGCGGCTGACTACTTCTCAAGCAGTAAACCTAACCTCGAATTTCTTAGAAACCATTTCCTAATCATTCAACCTGATGGTGCACAAAAAAATAACCAGCAGTTGTAGATGAGTAAAAGAATGCGATAGACAAAAAGTATGGCTATTTAGAGATACAATATTCCATAGATAGGTAGTCAGTAAGAGGACTAACAAAGAGCACATGCATTGAAAGATAAGAAAAATCAAAAATTAGAGCTCTATAATTTGAGGTAAAACAAATCAAGGCTAGAGGCAGGGTGGCTGGGCTTACAATCGGGAAGTCATAGTCCCTTTGAGTTGGTATGCAGCCACATTAGAGGTAGGCTTTAAAAAAGAATCAAAGTCGCAAAAACGTTTTTCTGGTTCTGGTAAGGCATAGATTCAGAAATGCAACAAGAAAAAGACTATATGCCAGGCAACATAATATCCGATAGAAAGCGATGCAAAAGAAGAAAAATATAATACATAACTAACCCTAAATACATGTAAGGCAAAAATAATTCTTTATTACTTTGAAAATTAACTCAGCCATACATAGCAAACTATTAACATGAAGAAATTAAAGATCTCGGAGACAAAAGTATATAAAACAGCTACATAAGATTATTATCAACTAGCCTGGTCACCTTTAATAGAAAAGAACTTATAAGGCTTGAATCCCACCTTAAAGCTTGTTAATATGACCTCTTATTTACATAGAATATCAGGAGATACTTCATCAAATCTCAGTTAGAGTTTAACTAATTAAAAGTAACTATACAAGCACTAAATATACCATGCCTTATATAACTTTTAACAAATATGATGCTCTCTGAATTGTGTGTTTGAACAGCAACTTACCAAATGTAATAGTGATCCAAAATTGAAGGAGAAGAAGCAGTTTAAACGGGGAACAATACGAAAAGTCAGCTTAAACGTCTCAAAATCATACAGAGGTCATACTCATGAAGTCTTAGTGAGAAAGGGTGGAACAATTCATGAAAGCCACACTGCATAAATTCAAAAAATCATTCGCCAAATCTACAAACTTCACAGAACCTCAAATACGCCGACTACTAAAGCAACGAATGCCGAATTTATACAAAAAGATCTAAATATCAATCACACCCATGACAGGTTCAGTCCACCAAACCCAAAAGCACTTGGAAATAAAAAATTCGAATGAGCTCAGAAAAAGTGCTGACACAAGAAGTATGATCAAAAACTAATTAAACTTTTGAATTAAGCAACGACTAAATCAAAGCCAAAAAAAAGAAATCACATCTAAAATAGAAGTACCTGGCTGCCTCAAGACGATATAGAGAGTAGGAAAAAGAAAATCACTACGAATGAGAAAGCTACAGATTCTGCATTGGGCTAACCCAAGAAAAATATCTCAATTTATCTAGTTTGTGGCTGTCAATATCATCAGGATCGAAACATTTTCAACAGCATGTCATAACTAGGTAACATAAAGATTACATATCTTACACTAGCATATATGGAATATACGGGTCTCAGCTTCAAATAGGTTTTCAAAGCCATAAGGTAATCTATCCATAAACTGTGAGGGAATCCCATCTATAACATGTAACTAACTTCTTAGATCGTGCTCAGAGACAGGAGTTCTACAAGTCTATTTCGTCCATGTAGTAATTAATTCTTCAAAAACAATTTGATGCATCTGGAAGCGCGTAAGTTCTAAGTCATCAATACCATCTTCCAAAAGATGCTGTATACGTATTGTATCCAGAACTTCTTGTCATTTATGATATGCCTAATCAAGGCGGTAATTAGATGATCGACTCCATAATAACCCGAACCACCTATAAATAGACACATCCAAGCTTATTAAGAATTAAGAGTATCCTTGAATCCGAATGTACTCCTTAATATAGCCGCAAGCACCCACCACACCACTAGAGAATTATCAATTGAAGAGGCAGTCTATGCTATAGAGATTGGTTGAAGAAATTAATAATTCGGTGAAAAGATGTTGCCATCCAAAGTCCCTCATCTGCTCCTGATGCCAAAGACTCTTATCTGGCATTTAGAAGTCCTTTTAGCAGTAGCATGCACACTTTTAGGCCGCTGGTGCATTATTACTGCACTACAACAGGCTAGTCTGTAGTAAAAGCCCAAAGTAAGATAAAATAATAATTATGGGAGAAAGTTTTAATAACTAATACTTCTAATAAAGGATAAATTGATTGAAAGACTATCAGCTTTTCTCTTTGCGTCGTGCTTACGGGTATCTACTTTTGAATAGGACGGCATCTTATGAATAGACGATGGAAAAGACCATGATTTGGACTCCACATTATTTGGCAAAGCAGCTTTGGTTGGAGTTCGAAGTACATAGAATGTGTGGATTCTTTGTAGAGACGTGCTTGATAATCAGCAAAAGATGAACATGTTCCATGGGTTCACTTCTATCTTGCAGTTAAAGTATGTCTATATTTGAGTTCTAATGGGACGAATGATTACTTTGAGCTTTTAGGTCTATCTATTCTAATACCAGGGGATCATCTAGCTTTCGATTTTCTAAGCCAAGCTCTTAGAGTCGCAACTTCGTCTTTTTCGTTTCAGAATTGATAAGATCAGCTTGTAAAACAACTGATCCGAAGGTGTTTTATATTCTTGATCTTTGTCTATCATGAAATTAGAGAGTAGGTTATCAACTTAACACCTGAGCACCTTAGCATTATTCTTATCGAATTTAATAACCAAGTATACTTAGAGGGTAGTTTCGTTTGCAAGAGTATTAATTAGATTCAGGTGATCCACGGCAGCACTGAAGAATTATTAGTAATGTAAAACTCCGTCAGTCCATCAACTATTCAAGTGCTTCTAAATTTTGCAAGCATGAGTCGAAGATTATCTTGCCTTACTTTTGTTTTAACCAGGTATATTGTTGTACACGAAAAACCAGTGAAACAATTCATCGATTTAATGAAGACAACTTCGATTTCAGCATATAATACGCTGTACTTCTGGTATGTTTAGCAGCTAGAGTTAAATCACATATTTGGCCTCATAGCCTAATAATGCTAATCTGCTGGTTATGCGTGCATTCTATTCTTTTAATTAGCTCGAATTTTCATTCATTAGCGTCTCTCCTTTTGCCTTGTACCGTATACTCTCAGTTCCTTATGTTAAATAAAGCGAGTATCATGTTTATGACATTCTCATCTAGTTATTTTTGACCTAATCCTGAATCGTGCCCTTTATTCTTGAAAAGCAAGATATCGCTGTTGAAGGAGTTTTGGTTATGACTTAGTTGGTCCCTATGACTGTTAAGTCATATACCATCTAACTCGCTTTAGCTTTACGTTAGGTTATGCTCTGAAGAAGATTCTTTTGGCAGTGATTGTCTATGTATACTGGAAGGTTTGTTCTCTTCTAATTTGAAGCTACGCACAGGAGGATGAGAGGTACTTTGGCATTGCAGTGAGGCCTCATTTTTGAAGGAATGATGGATGTGAATTAATATATTTATTTGCATTAATAGTAAAACTGTCTTACGTCCATCGTCACATTTTTTGTCGATCGAGATATGGGTGAAACAGGCTTTTTGAAAATGTTTACATAGAGGACAACAAGATACAAATAAGTCATAATTGTATGAGAAAAATGGAGTATATTATTTGTATTCAAACAATTTCTCAGGTACGTAGACTTTTATTTTTTGCTACAGGATCTAGTGTGCTCGATCTTTGAAGTTTCGCAGTCAGATTTTGTTCAAACCAAATCTATCTCGTTTTCACTAATGTTGCTGATAATATATTAGATATGTTATCTATAACAGAATTCGTTAAATATCTTTCTATAATTTTTCTTATAAGAGTTACTTATAATTATGATTTTTGATTATAAAAGATAGATTTTCAAATAAAGATCCATTTATATGTTATTCTTTTCAAAGGAAGAAATTATAAATTTAGTAAAATATTTATAATCAGATGAGCCAGTTTTCAATTCAATTTTTTATTCAATCTATTTTTAATTATATAGATATAGATTGTTTTTAAATATCTACAAGCTTATTTTAGTTGTTAGCAGATTGGTGACTAGCAAAAGAATTCTTACGGGCATTTTTGTAACAAAAGCATATTAATGAATCGTTTTCCATGACCTTTCTCATTAAGACACGGTTGAAATAGCGATTTCTCATCTAAGAAATTGAATTTATGAGAGTAGATTTGACTTTAAAAGTGTAATCCTACTGAAGCTTTAGTCTTAGCGTAATCAAAACTTGCTATTTCTATTAAAGAATAATTACGTATATATATTATCTTTTCAATCAAGTCTTTTTAAATATGAAGTTGTTTCAAAATTCAAGTAAGCATGTTCAAGGCAGAAATGATCTCATAAACACCGTATGCACCAGGATCTGGAGGAAAATCAGTTTGTTCCAATATACCGCCAACGTAAGTGGCACGTCCTAGCTTTGGTCTGAGTTTCCTGGTCCCTTCAGCTGCTTTTCTGGCAGCTTCTACGGCATTGCCTATACTCTTGGTCTCAGCGAAAGTATGGCAAAATGGTATTAAAACATCCATAACAGTCCTATGTCCTTCTCTAGCTTTAGTGAAATCACTCAAAGTGTTGATGCCATGCTTCAAAGCACTCGCGAATACTTCATTATTGTCATTTTCTCCTTCAGAAAGACCAACTTCAACTTTGTTAATGAAAGACTTCATAAAGATGAAAAGTATAGCACCTAAAGTACCACCCATATCTTCCTTCAAGACTTTAAGAATAGCATGAAGAACTGTCATAACCGAACCGTTCCTTGCGATTCCGGCATCTATAGCTTTAAGAACAGCTTTCGCTCCTGTTTCTAAAGTTGTTCCACAATCGCCGTCGCCCATCTTGGTATCCCAGTCAGTTATTTCCGGTTCTTTCTGTATAACGTTCTCAGCAGCTGTACGTACAACTTTTTCTAATACTGCTGCATTGTATACTATATCCTTTTTGAAATCAGAGGAATCGGTCTCTTCGTAGCCTTCAAAGTTTCTAATGATTCTATCTTCTATATTCAAGATTTCATATCCAGTGTAATTCCTTTTAGGAAAAGCTGTTGAATCTGTTGGAGCATCAAAAAGATCAAAGATATTCTCCACACTGAAATCCTTTGTTATTGCTTTGGTAACATTGAATAAAGAGATGGTAAATATTGGGGCATTAATGGAAGTAATGAATGTTCCAGAGCATACTCTGGTTGGGACGATGCCATATAGGTCCGCAAGATTTTTAACAACAGAGTGCAAAAGAGCCTTTTCTTCAATTATCGGTAATCCACCTAGATTGTTAAAGAGTAGTATAAATTTATCACTTTTATCGTACTCTAAAAATCCTCTTTCCTTGTCAGTTTTATCAAGAATTAATTTGAGCAAGTCAGGAATAAGCAGTTCGTTGCTTGGGATTTCACTAGTCTTCATAACACCTGGCTCATTATGAATTCCTAGACCGATTTCTATTTGGTTTGGCTTCAATTTACCGTAGTCAGTATCATTAGCATGGCCTGGTATATGCGTGTGATCTAGACCAGCATTCACTGAAGCAATGCATTTGTTTGCAGCAACACCTAGATCGTATATTTGATCAATATTAAAGCCCTTTTCACTTGCGGCCCCAAGAATTTTCATAATAAAGACACATCCAGCTAATGTACGACGTCCAACTAGACTTCCTGCCGTTCTACCAACCGCAACATCATCAGTTGTACGTAGCAATTTGATTTTTGATTCTCCGAATTTTGCTATAAGCTCTTGAGCCGCCATACCGAAGTAAAGATTATCTCCCGTATAATTAGTAATAAGGAAGATTGTACCAGCCTCGGAATGAGTGGCTTTCTCTGCAGTTTTGATATTTTTGTAGTTAGGACTAGCAAATATATCACCTTGAGCTGATGCAGTTAACATTCCTGATCCAACGAACCCGATCCATCCAGGTTCATGGCCAGATCCACCACCACTGATTAATGAAACTTTGTTACGATCATAGCGATTATTAAAGATAACCTTCTCTTTCTCTAAAAGAGATAGCGTTTCATTTTCATAAACATAAGCTTTCAAGCAATGATTAACGAGATTATTCGAATCCTCTGGTAAAAAGTGTTTAGGCATGCTTAATGGTAGGTTTAATTTTTTTAACAAACTTTTAAGTTGGACATAGGTTTTTATTTAAATATATAACTAAATTTTGAAGTCCATGGTATACTACTAACACAACTAAAAGTTTGGGAAAATATTCGGTAAAATAAGGGAATATAAAGTAATCTTTACGATGTTGGTTAGAATATCGGAATAAAATAAAGGAAAAATTATAATTTGTGATGACCCCACACATTTTTCTCCATGAGCTTTTATATACCCAAGGTATTTGCTAGATTTTAAGTTTCTTCTTGGGAATATATTCGGTCTATATCCATAAGCCAAATAGTGTATACCCTAAAGCAAACTATTTGAGAGCTAAAGATACTACAAAAGATGAAAATTGTGATTGGATCAGATCAAGCTGGTTACGAATACAAAGAAGCGATCAAAAAGGACCTTCAGAACAATTCTACTATAGAGAGGGTTATTGATTTAGGGGTGGAGAGCAATAAAGATTCGACACCTTATCCTTTTATTGGCATTAAAGCTGGTGAAATGATTAAGGCAGGGGAAGCCAGCCGAGCAATTTTAATTTGCGGCACTGGCTTAGGCGTAGCAATTTCCGCCAATAAAGTTTCAGGAATCAGAGCAGTCACTGCCCATGATAGCTTTAGCGTCGAGCGGAGTATACTTTCAAATAATTGCCAAGTCTTGTGTATGGGCCAAAGAGTAGTTGGTTTGGAGCTTGCGAGAAGATTGGTCAAGGAATGGTTGACTTATACTTTCGATGAGGCTAGTGCTTCGGCTGAGAAAGTCAAAACTCTTGTTGATTATGAAACTAGTGCTAAATCGACTGCAGTTTAATTTACGTATATTTTTAAATATCTCAAAGTAATACATTCTTGTTTATTTCGCAGTAATTAAAAGCTCTATTGAATAGAACAAACTAGTACTACAAGTAATTATGTTTTCCTTTCTCATTTAGTATTCATTTATTAACTTTCAAAACTTAGCAATTTACTTCCGAATACAACTTACTACAGTATTTATCGTCAGTTAAGACCATCAAAAGCATTTATTTAACATTAGTCTTCATAAGAATGCGGCGTGCTATGCTGCAATTTTCGCAACCAAAAGATTGCTGCGAATATTTCGCAACCAAAACGATTTGAATTAAACCAATTCAAAATCATCTTTAATCATTACCTTGATAGTAGGTGTTTTCCGGTCAACAACGCATTCCAAGGCCTTTGGTGCATCCTCTAATGGAAAAGTGTGCGTCACGAACTTATCAACATTGATCTTTCCTGAGCCAATCAAATTAATTACTGCTGGCCATGTATCAGTATATCTATTAATAAAGCGAACATCAACTTCCCCTAAAGAGAGAGGCATAAATGGGAAACCGTCTAATTCATTCTTACCAGAAACACCCAAAATTGTCAAAACACCATTTCTTCTAACAACGTACCCGCAAGTGTTGATTGAAGAAGCAAAACCTGTACACTCCAAGACAACAGGAGGCATTACATATTCTCTTTTGCCGAATAGTTTCCGGATGTTGGTGGCATTATCTTTTGGCGTAACTGTGGGATCATTCTTGTAGGTAGTCACTGAAGGAATTAACTCCTTAGCGAAATTTAATCTTTCCTCGGATATATCAGAAACAACGATAGGGAAAGCACCAGAAACATCTGCTATCAATAAGGTGGCCAAGCCGATAGGTCCGCACCCGGCGATCATGCATGGCATACCGGGTTTCAATCCTCCAGCTTTCCTTACCCCATGGCAAGCAACTGAAACAACTTCAGCTAATGCTCCTTGCTCGTAAGTCATATTGTCTGGCAACTTATGAACAAATTTTGCATCAGTACATATAAATCTTTGCATAGAACCATTTGTAGGTGGAACTCCTAAGAATTCCACGTCGGTACATAAGTTATAATGGCCATCTAAACACAAGTAGCACTTGCCGCATGGAACTTGAGGTTCGATGGCAACTCTGTCGCCGATTTGAATATCAGTATTAACATCGCGGCCTACTTCAACAATTTGGCCCGAAGCTTCATGTCCCAACACTAAGTTATCGTTCACTACCAAATCACCAATACCACCTTCTTTCCATAAATGAATATCAGAACCACAAATTCCTGTACACTTAATGTGGATTTTAACCTGGTCTGGTTTACAAACGGGAATGGGTGCGGTGCTTGAAAAGAGTTTATGATCTGGTGTGACGATTAAACATGGATTCGCAACTTGCGGTTTTTCGCAATCTAAATTTTGCTGGACTGGTGCCATTATGCTATAATGCTTACTATTAATTATTAAAGATACCCTTCAAATTCTATTTTAATATAGGATGTTGCTACATGTATATATAATAGATTCCGTTAGCCTTAAAAATATTTATATAGTTAAGTTTAGGTCCGCCTTACCAGCGGGTCATTTTTCGGTGAGGTGGGTTAATAGTTAAAATGTACCGCCAACCTTCCTTGGGCAGCAAGATTTTCCAGTTTTACGAACAAAGAGCAGCAAGTGTATGTGTGTGGTAATTTGCCATTAAGCTTATTTTTAGCGGAATTTTTCTCGGTCTGGGGTAGGGAAAAAAGTTAACTCTCCACAAATACGAGAGATCATCACTTTTGAACATCTCAGCGAAGTTTTTTTTTCCGTGGAACAATTAACGGCACATAGATATGCAGGAAAATTAACGTTTAAAAAAAATTATACCGATTCTTAGAATCTATTTGTCCGCCATCGGTAGATTACAAACTTTCCGAGTATATGAACACTTATTAAAGAGATAACCGAATATTTCCACAGAGATTATGAACAATCTGAGTTTAAAGGTATTTTTATTAACACTATTGAAACTATTAAGAATTGAATGAAACTATAATTATAATTGTAGCTAAATTTATTGTAGAATTAGAAAACGACTGAGAACTTCAATAGTAAACTGAAAAAGGTATTTTCAAGCAATTATAAAATTTCGTTTACTTCCTTGTCTTTGTTACTCAAATGACTAGAAACATCTTCGAAATGTTCCGCAGTACCAACATGTTTTTCAGGATCTTTAATACCTGCATGCATGAATGGTAAGTCCTTTGCAATTTGAACTGCTTTCCATGGCTGAGTAACCGGTGTTTGACTGAAAATGATATCCATTTCTTCCAAACTTCTACCTGCAGTTTCTGGGTATAAGAAATAAACGGTTGGAACCATCAAAAAATTGATAGCAGCGAAAACGGTGTAAGTATAAGGCCCTATATTGGAAAACGCGATTGGGGTAACCATAACAACCATGAAATTGAACACCCAATTCGTAGCTGTAGAAATTGCAGCACCTGGAGCTCTAATTTGCAATGGTAAAATTTCTGGTGGGATAAGCCACGTGACTCCTAAATAAGACATCCCAAAGCAGGTATTGAATCCGAAAAGGAAGACAGCGGCGCCAATGGCAGCTCCACCATCGTGTCTGGGGCTCTTTTTGGTACCGTATGTCTTCCAAAGAGGTTCCGCTTTCCATTGGGTAGCAGTCAAGATTGCCATACAAATTGCTTGACCAGCAGCTCCCCAAGTCATTAAAACCCTTCTCCCATACCTTTCAATAGTATAAAACGCAAACAATGAGGCCAAGAAATATTCAGTACCATTACATGCTGCCAATATTCTTGAATTTAAATCTGTCATACCGATGTAATTCTGAAAAATCGTTCCAGCATAGTAAGTAATAAGGTTGATACCACAAATTTGTTGCATCATTTGCGAACAGGCTGCAAGACATGTTCTATGAAAATTCCTGGCCTGTCCCTGCTTCAACAAATCTCTGACGTTGAATGCTTCTGCACCTTGCAGCCTTTCAAGTTCAATAGCATTTTGAATTTCTTGAATTTGATCGCTAACCAACTCGTCGTTCTCTGGTAAGTCATATAAAGCCGAAAAGACAACTCTCGCTTCCTTTTCTCTTCCTTTCTTCATCAACCACCTGGGAGATTCGGGAAACTTCATTACAAGTGGAATAATGATCGCAGAAAACACAATTTGGAAAGCAATAGGAAATCTCCAACTTACAGAAGGAGTAGGTGTACTTTTAGTAAAAAAAAATGCAAAGTCAACCCAGTAACTAATCGTGATTCCACAGGCAATAAGCGAACCTTCCATCATAATCAACTTACCTCTCATATGAGGTTTAGCTACTTCGGCCTGCCAAACAGGAACTGTTGAAGTGATAAAACCATTTCCGAATCCAGTGATGACTCTTGCTATCGCTAAATGAGATATTTTAAAAGCTGTCGCCTGAAGAATAGCACCTATAGTCATAATAATAGCACCAATTAAGATTAGCCTTAAACGTCCCAATTTATCTCCGAAGTAAATAGTAGATAAAGCTGTAGTCATGCATCCAATTTCATAAATCCCAATAACAGTCCCTTGCATAACCGATTTATGGGAATTCATTCCTGAATCCGTAGTATCAATTTCTGGAAATGTTTCACGAAAATGTTTCAATGTTAATAAAGAACCCATAACACCCTGGTCATAACCAAAAAGCAAGAAACCAAGCCCTGCAATTGAAGAAACCGCGAGATTCAATTTACTACCACTCATACCTAAGAAAGTATGCGTTTCTGACGTTAATTCATAATCGGGTTGCTTTTCATGACTAAGTTCGTTCTTTTTTTCACCACCACTAGGTGTTCCTGATACACTTGAAGATGACATATTTAAAAGCAGTTTCCAAATGAAATTAAACAACTGAAGATTATCAATCACATATAAAAAAACTCAAGAAATATCGCTCTTTAAATACATCATGAAACCCCGATCGGCAATTTCGTGTTATTAGATATTGTGTTATTAGATATTGTTCTATAATTTCAGAGTTTTTCCCAGATGGCTAACGCAGACTTGCCCCTCCTTCCCCCCACTATTACCTCTCAAACATCAAGGGCTTCAACCAAATGTGTATTGCATTCTGGTAATATTAGCCCATTTGAGTAATACCAATACACAATATGTAGGTCGCGGGTATGCTTCATGCATGCAAGCAAAACTTTAGGGAATTGTTGAGTGTAAAAATTTGCGTGTCTTGAGAGCAATCGTAATTTCTCCATAGCACAACTCAAAAGATTCTCGGATGTTTTCGCGTATGCGCTATTGTTCCCCAGACTTCTGTCCAACTAAGGGAGAAAATTCGGGAATTTTTAAAACTACGAGTTTTATACGGGAAGGTCCAACAGGATGAAGTAAAGGCTCCACCCGAATCTATTATATTCGTAACATACCCTAACCTGATTGGGTTGGCTGATTTTTTTCATGTAGTTTTTAGGTTCATCGATGTAAGAACTACCGATGTCAAAGAAGGTGAATCTGCCAAAATTTCAAAGCGTTGTTGGTCGGACTTGGATTGCCTGCTACTGCAGCTGGCTTAAAAATAATACATTTGCAACTACAGTTGTGTGGAATATATCCTTTTAGAACTTGAGCTTCATAGAGTATGAGAAGTGAAACGACTTACTTTGATGTAGTTGTAGGTGGAGAGACGTCTTTTCGTGACTATTAAGCTCGATCTTTAGTCATCATGGTTAGTATATGCTGTATATGCTGATACTAAGTGCGGTAGAGTTCATACTATATGCAGCTTTGTACGCACTATCAATAAGAGCCCTATGATACAACTGATCATTTTTTAACAAACTAATACTTCGAGGCTACTCGCCTGATGCTATATATGCTTGATGTATCGAGTGAAACCTTGGTTTGTATCCAAGCTTGTAGCTAGAAACTGAAAAGAAAGCTATGCGATAAACATACCATTTGAAAGCTGTAGGTTTTAAATTACACAACAAAGAATCTATTTCGGGGCTCTTAACACTTTTCCTAAGGTGTAGGTTACATTTGGTGAGCCCTGGCAATTATTTATTTTCGGATATGCCCTTCTTTTATGGTACTCAGAATTTGCAGCAAACGAATGCATGAAATAAGCTTCATAATAATCTATCGTTTAGGTCAACTTAACAATAAAGTTATTGAAAGTAGGTCTGTTTAACTATTAGACAATTAGATTTACCTAAGCGTATGAATGTTTTCCAACCATGATGCCTTTGAAAGAATCATCGAAGTCAAACCACAATACAGAATAGCCCGAGAGTTCAAATACAAGGAAATTTCAAAACTTCTCTTAATTCTTGCTTATTTTTGGCAATTTTTGGCAATTTTTGACAATTTTTGACAATTTTTGACGTATAATCTTATAAAAACTTTGTCATTTTTCAATCTTAAAAAATTGGAAGTACACTTGCAAATAACAACAGGTATAGCTCATACTATTCGTATATTTTTATCTGAACAATGTGTAAAAAAACGTATATAAACCATAAGTAAAAACGAATACTAGTCTAAAGATACCTAACTAGCTGAATTCTTTACTCAAAGTATCACCTTGCCACCATTTGAATCCAATGCCGTAACCCCATGGGTCATTAACATACCTTGTTGGCTTATCTACCCCTATTTGATACAAGGTTTGTAATTCCTCTTTAGTCAATTTTGGGAATCTGATATTTGTCTTAATCCTATCAAGATTGGATGATCTTGGCAACGAAACTCTATTCTGAGCAATGTGATACGCGTTGGCAATTTCGTTAATAGAAACTCCGTACTTATCAGCTAACTCGGTAAAGTAAGGCAATTTAAGTACTGGGGCACCAGTACCACCAACTGGACTATAAGCTTCAACTATTATATTGTGTTCCGAGCATAAGTCGACTAAATCTTGCTGAGGCAATTGTGGATGGTATTCAATTTGATTTACAACAGGAACGAATTTCTTGATCCTTGGCAACAATTTTTTTAATTTTGGAATTGAATAATTAGAAACCCCTACCGATCTAACCTTATTAGTATTTAATTTAATATCCTCTATGGCATTGTAAACTTCAATGTATTTGTCACCATCAACTGGGTCATCTGCATATTTCAAATTGCCATCCTTGTCTTTTGGAGCTGTTGGTAAACCGTTTTCATCTCCTGCGAGACATATTGGCCAATGTTGTAAGAACAAATCAACATAATCAATACCAAGATCTGATAACGACTTATCCAAAGACTTTTCAGGAGAATGATAAAAGGAAGGCCATACTTTGGTAGTGATAAACAAATCTTCTCTTTTGTATCCCTCAGCAAACAATTTTTGCAATACTTCACCAATGTATTTTTCGGTTCCATAGTACCATGCGGTATCAATATGACGATACCCAGCCTTAACAGCGGTAGTTACTTGGTCCCTGATGATGCTCATGTCATTCCCAGTAACAACTGTACCCAAACCTAAAGCAGGAATTTTGTGTCCGTCATTTAAATCGATGTTGAAATCAGTTGCGAATTTATTTTGCGCCATTTGTAAATATAGTTCTTTGCTTATGAACTGTATTGAGTTTTTTATTACATTAGGGATCAAGGCGGAAAAGCTACCCCCTTTATACTTTAGTGAAAATACCTTCGCTTAATAATTATTGTAACTACATTGTCATATGAGCAAGCAAGCAAAAACTCCGGTAGGAAGCAATTCGCGATATAGTTGCGATTATTTTGAATTAATTGTAAATCTATACACAAACGGTGAAAATTAATATACAGTTAATAAATATATTAAGTATGCAACAGGGTATAAATTGAATTATAAATAGCAATTGCTAATTGAATAGCAAGAAATAGTAATACAAAACATCGAAAGACACATTACAAGGAAAAGGTTCATAAAGGTGCTAAATCTCCATATCCCCAACAACATCGTTATCCATTTCAATATCATCTTCAACTAGCACTTCATCATCAATGTAGTCATCCATGTACATTTCGTCTTCAATATCATCATCTTCGTCATCATTTTCATCTTCCTTATTCCCATTACTACTATCACCATTGGCATCACGCTTGTTGCGGCTGAATGAAGAACTCCTGTTCCCATTTACCATTGAGTAATGAATCTTATTTAAAGCAGTTAGATAGATAAACGAAACTCGCTTCTTTTTTTTATTGTATATGAACCAATAATAAGACCACATAGTTTGATAAGGGTAATTCAAATCTTCTAAAATTGACAGGTCAGAAGGCTGAAATTCATATATCTGACAGTTTTCGAAATGGTTCGGATTTAATGGAGGTGAGATATTGTCAGGAGATATCGATCCATGTTTTGAAACAGAATTCGAATTTCCATGTAAAATACTGTTATGTCTGGATTCACTGCCATTAGGATTAGACAAATTCAACTTTGAGGGTATGAACTCCATATATACATTCACGGTATCCCATATCCAGTTCAATAAATCTTCCTTTTTTCCCAATGATACCATGATATTATTAAATCTATGGATTAATTCCTCGGCCGAGCCAATCTTATGGAAGTTTTCGGTTGTGGGTTGCAAGTTAGAAAAATCGTGATCCGGATAAGTACTATTCAAAATAGCGATTAAATAAGCAAACGTCTTTCTCGTAGTGGTATTCTTCAAGGGTCCGAAAGGCGACTCATCCATATTATTGTCCATCGAGCCATTTCCATTAAGAGATTTTGAAAGGTTAGAATTCAAATTGTGAGACGATGACAAAGAACCCCCCTTACTGAAATTTATCAGTGAGTTACTAACCCGCCTTTCTCTTTCTGTTATATCAATGTAGCTCCCGCGACGCCCAAATGCTACTTGATTGAGGCTTCCTCCATTACCGTTATTTATAGGAGATGCGCTACTTCCAAGTAATGGATTAGACTGCTGGAGCTCACGTTCTAGTGATTGAGACAATTGGTTATCCTCTATTATTTGATCCAAATGTTTATCAATGGTTTTGAAAAGCTTTCTATCAGAACCAATCGGTTTCGTGGTGAATAAATCACATCCTCCTTTTATAACTAGATTATTATCCTGAGACTGAAAGTTTAGTTCCTGGTTGACCAACTCAATGTCTACCTCATCAATAAACTAATAGATTCACAGTTAGTAGCTATACTTTTTTACCGTCATTCCCATTTATCGCGTCATGGTCATAAGATATAAGTTTGACCATCACAACATACCTTCATCTTGACTCAGATATTGCTTAAGTATCGGACGTATGCAACTAGGCAAGATCAATAAAAATTATCGTAATCAATCGAAGCTAAGTTGATCTCTATAATGAACATTACAAGTCCTTTTCGTCAAAGCCATGCCTATTATCTTTCACAAATATTGAACTATACACGACCAAAATTATCATTTGACTCGTGGTATCAGTATTCTTACAATGGTTCGATCCCATGCTTTGTTATTTCAAAAGCTACTTTTGGGGATTCTTTAGATACGCCAAAGGAATTTGCTTCCGACTGGGTGGCGACAACTTTCATATATCTCTCGACACACCAACAGTCTATGAGGGAGTCGAGATCTGGAATGCTACTAAGATTGTTAGATTTTCTTTTGAGCGACCCAACATCCTTTCCCTTTTGTATAGACACATTGAATCCTTCGCATAGTTCGTCATAAGTCAAATTAGTTTCTGGATCTACGGTTTGTAAGGAATTTATGTTATCTTTCTTTACTTTCATCGCGGGCCTGTAGGTTTTCATAAGCATAATGCGAGATACCATATATTTGCTCCACTGATATCCCAAAGCAGGAACGATTTTTTTTGTCCAGCAATTTTCTAGTTTGTGGAGCTTCTTCAAAAAATCCTCTTGGTTTGTGTATTGATCTTCGATGAAGGCGACATGGCCATTCTTCTGATATCTTGGATCAAAATTTGGTTCTTGGGGTTGATCTCTCTTCACTCGCTTGCTTACATTATTCATCTGTTGGATTGATCTCATTAGCTCAGAATAAGCTAATTCAGATTCCCTCAATCCAAGAGTTTGCTGGTTTCCCAGATAGAGTTGCTGGTGCTCGAATATTACTTTGTTATCCCAACCCGTGTATTGTCCCAATTGATATTCAAGATCGAAACTATCACCACTATCTTCGAATTGACTTAAATCTAGCAGACTATCAGGGTGGTCGCCAACTTGATTTGATATGATGACCGCAACATTGTTTTCTCTAGCAATGTGTATTAGATGGCGATGTAGTATTATCAAATATCGAGATTTTGCAATTCTGCTTTGATATTTAGCCGTAGATTTGAAAAATGCTTTCAACTGCTGTTCGTGTTTGGCTTTGACGTCTGCATACTCTTTATATTCGGAAAGCATAGTTTCCTGCTCTCTGATAAGGTTGGACAAGTAAGTAACATTTGTAATAGCATCATCTATTCTCAAATGATGGGATATGCTATCGATTATTATGGTTCTAAATTTACCCTTCCCTTGAGAAAGCTTAACCGGTAGTTGAGTGAAAAGAGTATGATCTTGACTTTCAAGATCCTCGCAATAGATGCATGAGATGTTTTCCATCGATGCTTTTTTTTCTTCTTTGGAATTGTGGTAATCTATCATATCTTTTAGTCTTCTAGTTTCTAGTGGAGATTCTGTGGAAATGTAGATACATTGATTACTTGAAGGTTCTCCAACCAACTGCGAGTTTACGGCTAGTTGAAGAAGAAACTGTGACTTGCCACAACCGCTGGCTCCGAATATTTCTGATATTTGCCCTACTGGAATACCTCCTTTTAATTGTTGATCCAACGCATCAAGCCCAGTGGGAATATTGATTGGCTTGTTATCGATAGCCCTCACGAAAAATTCCTTGAGGCACTGTTGCTCCGATGCATTTGTGAACTCCTGCTTGATGACATTTATGTATTCTTCTACTTCTCTGATGGATCTTCCTAATTTCTTAGACAATTGTGAAAGGCTCGTACTAGACGAAAAATGTAAAGTAGTTAGAAGGTCAACCACAGTAATGCCATTTGCTTCCATAGCGGAAGTAAGCATACCAAAGCTATTTCCTATGTTGCTGTTTTGTGGAGTTAGTTGCTTAAATATATCCATATCTGCCTATCTACTTCACGTAACGATCATTTTTCAAATATTCTATCTACGCGTAGTTATGAGATTGATGAGTAACCTTATCGAAAATAGTGCTTATTATTAGTCACAGTTTCAAGATACTACCTATACAACAATAAATACTTCATAAAAGGGTAATTAATAGAATTAATGTCTAAAATTTGAATTAAGTTAAGTCTTCACCAGCTTTGGGGATCATGAAATCCTTCGATTTAATAAATTTAACAAAAAAGTTTGGTACGCTCCAACCAAAGACACGTCCAACACCACCATTTTTGGAAACCGGAACAACCAAAGTCTGTTTGGCAGCACTATACAGCTTGAGGTTTGCCTTTTTGTTTCCAAAAATTTCGTAATCAACAGTAGCTTCAAAAATAGACTGCTGAGCATATTTCATATCAACTAGAGATTGCTCTCCTAAGGAAAGAATGTCACCTAAGCCTAACACATTAGAGTAATCTTGAACACGAAGATGCTTGTCTGTTATCAAAAATCCTTTGGAATCAAGATACTTCTTATCTAAGAAACTTGAATTTGGAGTCAAACCATAGGCTGGAATGATGAGATCAGCTTTATCAGTCTTTCCGTCGTCAAGGGTCACTCTATCGGATTCGATAGACGTTGATTTCACGTTGTTAATAACTTTAACGTTCAACTTTACCAACTTTTCTTGGGCCGATTTGGCTACACCAGCACCTAATACAGAGAGAGGGCTAGGCTGGCCCGTGTACAACACGATTTCTTTCTCCTCGCCATAAAAGTAACCCAATTCACCAGCGGTTTCCACTCCAGTGGGGCCACCACCTACAACAATAATCTTTTTAGCAGATTTACTCAAGTTTCCTAGATTCTTGATAGCATCAATAGTCTGCTGGTAATCGCCGGCCAATTTGAACGCAGGATCGTCGCTTCTAGCACCAGAAGCTATAATTAGGTTGTCATACCTAATAACCTCTTCGCCCTTTAAAGTTTTAACAACCAACGAATTGTTTGCGAACTCAACAGATTGAACTGTACCATGGATAAACTTATAGTCCAAACCTTTGGATCCACGTTGCAATGCCTTCTCAACCGGAAAAAAAGTTTTCTCAATGAGTTCAGGTTCCACAAGTAATCTTGGTGTAGCTACCGTCCAATAAGCATGAGTTGAAGCAGAGATTAAAGTTACTTTCACTGATCTGTCATTATGTTTAAAAATAGTTTTAGCTGCGCTAAGTCCAGCAAACGAACCCCCGATAATGACAATATGCTTGTCTCGCTTTGTCATGGTTAGTCCTTACCAAAAAAGGCTGCTAAATTAAAAGATGCTTTTTCACTGCGTTATATAATACTGACGCGCTTAGAAGTAGAGGAACGTGATTTGTAAGAATTAATAATATCTCCGTCGCTACATTACTAAAATCGCATATAAGCCGCGGCGGACCAATACAAAATGACATATGTTGAAGCTACGTAAAACATATACGGTTTTAATGAGCACCGGAGATAAAAAACCATTTATCAACGGACTTATCAATAGGTGCAGGAGGCTGAGAAGAGCCAGCTGGGACTTCTTGAGCAGCAACATCAGAATAAGTGCTGGTCGAAGACAAGGTGGTGTTGTCTAAAGCGATACCCTTTGAGTCGCTAGCCTCACCCTTGATTAATCTTTCCCAAGCCTCACTACATTCGTTAATAACTTCTTCAGCGTATTTTTTGTTCTTGCATTCACCGGAGAAAGCAAATTGATTTTCTGGTTTACCGTCAGGAATCTTGTAGATTCTAAACCATTCGTTGGTGGCTCTCAACAAACCAGGCAAGTGAGTTTCGACATCCTCGATATCGTTCAATTTAGGAGCCAAAGCATCATTGACATCAATAACAATGACTTTCCAATCGGTTTCACCTTCATCCAATAAGGCCATCACACCCAATACCTTAACTTGCTTAACTTGACCTGTGTATGCTACTTGTTCACCAATTTCACACACATCCAAAGGATCGTTATCACCCTTTGCCTTGGTCTCTGGGTGGGTTTGGTTTGGATCTTCCCAAGTTTGAGGGAAAGCACCATAGTTGTGAATGTAACCGTGGTGTGGGAAACAGTTACGGACGAATCTCAATTTGCCCTTTTTGGTATCTTGAAGAATTGGGTTCAATTTTTCCTCCTTAGAAATCTCCAATTTGGCGTTGGTCCATCTAGGAACTTCAACAACCATGTTTAAAATGGTCTTTTCTTCATTAGCATATAATGGAATGTCATGGAAAGAAGAAAGTGGCTTTCCATTTTGTTCAATAAAGACCCTGTAGTCCAAAGTGTTAGGGGCACCAATTTGACGAGCTGTGAAAGACATTATTGCTAATTTAATTTAAGGATAGCAGTAGAGTTTAAAGTATGGAGTTTGAAAAAAATACATAGGTATTAATATTTCGTCGATCTCGAGGGAGGTTACCCGGCTCACGTGGTATTATGTTATTATAGCAAGCGTGTAAGCCGTTACACAATACTCATACCGATACATATCAGATGGTAAAATAGCATGTACCCATAGAAAGCTATTTAATGTAATCCTTGATTTTATTCAAGATATAATTGTTAGGACAAGAATCAATTATGTTCATTTCTGATTTTTTGAAGAGAACAAGGCCTCGGGTGAGCTCTCTATGCCACTTCCGTAGCTCTTGCACCTCATCTTCATTGGTTCTTCCAGACAAAATGATATCTCTAATAAAGTTGTTCATCATTTTCCAGTCTCTGAGTGAGATATCTAACCACCCCTTTGTGTATTCTAGCAAGAACACGCCTGCAAATTTCATTTGAGGGCACGCAATGGTGTCGTAGTTTGTGCCGTATTTGTAGTTTTTGCAGATACTTATCCCATAAACGTCAGAATCCATAAATGCCAAAACTGGCACTTTTGGGTACATAACACACAAGGAAGCTAAAAATCTCTTCGTGAGATGATCAGGAAACCCTTTGCCTGTAATTGCAACCAATTTCAAATCCGCAGAGATAATATACTTGCTAAAAGATTTGAAGACCGCTTCCTTTTCTATTACAATTATTGCATCAGGAATTGTTTTCATGGACAAGTTCGTAATCCTAGGTATCAATACAGGCTCCTGGAAACTCCAAATTGTATCCCCATCAGAAATGGGTATATTTCCGAATATCAATCCTTTTTGAGATGCAAAAACCTTGAGGTCTTCTTCTGGCGATAAATTGAGCGACCCTGAAACTAACTCAATCATCTCATTAGCCTGCGCTTGCGACCGCTGGAACAATGCTACATCCTGATAGTAAATATCTCTTTTTGTGGTAGTTTTGTCCTGACTAAGGTTCACAATAAATATATGCAACATTTTAATTACCGCCGAGAATCGTCTAATTTCAACCTCACTGCTACCGAACTGACTTACTTCAAGTTCTTTATAGCTTCCTGAAATAGTTCGCTTTCTACATGCGCTACTCTGCTTACGCAATACCAACACTACCTCTTTGTCGATGTTATCTCGAATGATGTTCCAGAGACTAACTAGCTTCTGCATGGGTGATCTATCATATTAGTAAATAAGTCTCCCAATTCCAGAGATTTTGATTTATAAAAAGTTTCGCTTACATTAACTGTACTTCCGGATAGAAATATACCTTTACTTGGGGACTGGCATATTTCTTGTATTTCATGTTGGTAATAAAGAGTAAAAGCTATAGGCAGAGCATTATCAAGCGAGAAATTATATAAGCCACTGTGCCTGCACCAGAAATTGAATAAATGATCCCTTCTTTTTAAACAGCCTTGATTAAAGCATTTACATAGTTCCTTGCCACAATTCTAAACATTGGGAGAAAAGATATGCATATAACAAATGTAAATAGAAGAGACTGGGAGGATAATACGTGGAGCACAGCAGGAGGTGCTAGGTGGGCATTTTTTGCTATTTTCATAGTACTCATTATCATCGTAATATTGGGTACTATTCGAGTTAACAAAAAGAGAAGCCGGCAGGGTATTCAGCCTATCTACGGAACTCGGTGGATGACTCCACCATCATATATACAATCGCAATATCAATACAATCAGCCCAATACTAGGGACCCTGACATGCCTAATAATTATGTTCCTGCCTACACGGCCGAGGCCACCGACGTTGATATGGGATACTACGATAGTACGGGAAAGTTTCATGCCAACCCAAGGGCCAAGTCATCATTGCCGCTGGACGTTCCGTATCCCGAAGATGTCCATCGGCGACAGACCAGTATGGGAGAAGGAGTTGCTGTAGGTAACATGCCCACAATGAGCGATGAATATACCAATCAGCATGATAACGAGTTAGATAATTTATATAGGCCGCCTGCGGGACCACCCCCTGGGCCTATTCCAGGGCCTCCCTCAGGGCCTATTCCAGGGCCTCCCTCAGGGCCTCCTCCGTCTGATTCACGGCGACTGTCGCATATAACATCACCAGGTTCAGGAACTTTGCCAGGGTCTCCTAGAGTACCAGGCCTGTTCCCTGCCGATCGAGTATAAAAAGGTTCATACATGTATAGGATTATATTAATAAACTAGTATAGGATAAACGTGCAGGTAAAGGCTCGCAATACGCAAGGACATGCCATCCCTTTACGAACGTAGAGATAGTGGTTAAGTCCGATACGTACAACTTCGTAATGCGCCACGTTCAAGCCACTTCGATACCCTATGTGAATGATTATCATCTCCTCCAACCGAGCTTCGATGACTTCAGCATACATTGCGCAAACCTTGATGTGATCTCCTTGATTCCCACTTGGGTCCCCTCAGCCCCAGTGTTCACCAACTTAATCGCAATCTACAACCTACTTGGCGCATTGTGCTTCACCACGACACTATTTTCTTCGACTTTAATGTGCGACTATCTGTAAAATTTATTATGCTATCACTTATTTTCAGGTCCACCGCCTCAAACCACGCCAATGCTTTCTCCCGAAGTAAACAAAACACTAAGACTTTCCTTTGTTTATACTATTGGTATCACAAGAACAATACCCTAGACGTTTATCATCTCTGCCGTTCTATACATAGACATATCAAAGTCTTTGCAGAACTCATGCACTGAAGCTTTCCATTACGTCATGATCATGTTGTCGGCGCATCTCGTCACGGTGCTGGTAAACAACACCGTATTAAAGACAATTAGCTATACATGTTAATCACTAAGCCTCGATTGTTTAGCCAATCGTGGATGCTAAAACAGGCTGTGAGATTGTTTCGTTACTTCAGCGGTGGCACATGACTTTGTTGCGCAGCCGTGCTTGAGTCTCTTTGTCTGAGAATTTCAGATGACAAAAAATAGTTGTTATTGTTCAATATTACTTGCAAAAAGTTTATTGTTTTTGCATTGCTCATCCAGTTTATTTCGTGACTTGCACCAATTTATATAAAGCAAGTGTATGTTGTTTTTTTTTATTTAGCAATTCTGAAGTCTTCATAATTGATTGAAAGTAAGATGAGCAGCAATTCATCTGTTTCCCAATTTTTATCAGTTTTTATTCCTACGTTCATTATTGCTACAGTTTTTTTTCTTGCATTTGTAGGAATTAGAAAGAAGCAAAGGAGAGTTTATGAACCAAGGAATGTGGTTGAAACCGTATCGCCAGATTTAAATCCCGGTGAATCGCCTACTGGTATGTTTGGCTGGATCGGGCATTTGTTAAAAAAACCAGAATCGTTTATTATCCAGCAAGCCGGCCCTGATGGTTATTTTTTCCTCAGGTACCTCTTTGAATTTGTTGTTGTATGTTTCCTTGGGTGTTGCATCTTATGGCCAATTCTTTTTCCTGTCAATGCCACTAATTCGCTCAATAAAGAGGGAATGAATAAATTAACGTTTAGTAATGTTAAGCAAAAATGGAGATACTTAGCCCACATATTTCTTAGTTGGATTTACTTTGGAATGGTGATTTTCTTGATTTACCGTGAATTGGTCTACTATACTACTTTCAGACATGTCCTCCAGACTACTCCATTGTACGACTCTTTATTGTCATCTAGAACATTGTTGTTAACCGAGGTTCCTGAACACTTGTTAAAGGAAACTGAATTGAGAGGTTACTTTCCCACCGCAACTAACATATGGTACGCACGTGATTATACTGAGTTAACAGAGAAGGTCAAGGAAAGAACTAAATTGTCTAGCAAGTATGAAGGTACTTTGAATAAGGTTATCACTAAGGCTGTTAAGTTGAGAAACAAGTGCTTAAAAAAAAACAAGGAACCCCCTGCCCCAGCTGATGATTTGGACAAGTATTTGAAGGACGGTAAGAAGAGACCAACTCACAAGTTGAAGTTTTTAATCGGCGAGAAAGTGGACACATTGAACTATGGTGCCCAGAGATTAGGAGAGTTGAATACTGAAATCAAAAAAGATCAGGCTCAGCACAACGCTAATAATCAAATCCCATCAGTTTTCATTGAATTTCCAACCCAATTAGAGTTGCAAAAGGCCTATCAGGCTGTTCCTTACAATAGCGAATTTGGGAATTCTAGAAGATTTACTGGACTTGCACCAGATGATGTTATTTGGGAAAATTTGAAATTAACTCGTTCGAAGAGAACTGTCAAGAAGACTATTGCTTCTACAATTTTAACTTTGATGATTATATTTTGGTGTATTCCCGTTGCTGTTGTCGGTGCTATTTCTCAAATTAATACCTTGATTCATTATGCTCCTTGGTTGAAGTTTATAAATAATATGCCTGGGCCAATAATGGGTATTATTACTGGTCTTTTACCAGTGGTTGCCCTAGCCGTATTGATGTCGTTGGTCCCTCCTTTTATCAAGAAAATGGGTAAGGTAAGTGGTTGTATCACTGTTCAAGAAGTTGAAGCCTATTGTCAATCTTGGTACTACGCTTTCCAGGTTGTTAATGTTTTCTTAGTCTTCACATTAGCCTCCGGTGCAATGTCTGCAGTGCCTACCATTGTTGGCGATCCATCACTGGCTTTAAAGTTATTGCAGCTGAATTTACCACCAGCTTCTAATTTCTATTATGGCTACTTATGTTTGCAAGGCTTGAATGTTTCTTCAGGTTTGCTTTTGCAGCTTGTTGGATTAATTTTGGCCCAATTTTTGGGTAAAATTTTAGATGGCACTCCAAGAGCTAAATGGAACCGTTGGAACACTTTGGGCCAACCATTTTTCTCGGTAATTTACCCAGGCTATCAACTTTTAGCTGTTATTGCGTTATCGTACTCAATAATCGCTCCATTGATTTTGGGATTCACCACAATCGCCTTCTTTTTGATTTACTGTGCCTATATGTATATGTTGATTCATGTCTTGCAACCTAACAAAAGCGATGCGCGTGGCAGAAACTATCCAAGAGCAATGCTTCAATTATTTGTTGGGATCTATTTGGCCGAGGTATGTCTTACTGCTTTGTTTGTCTTCACGAAAAACTGGGTTTCTACTGCTTTGGAAGGCCTTATGATTGTGTTCACAGCTGTTTCCCACATTTACATTAAACACAAGTTCCAATCATTATGGGATGTTGTTCCAATTTCTGCAATTAAGTATGCTGCTGGTGACTCTACTTTCCAATACCCCATGCATGACCAGGGATATAAGGAAATTAAAACTGAAGGTGAGAACTACTGGCATGGTGGTAATCAACTAGGCTTGGACGGTGAGCATGACCAACAAGTCTTGCCAAACCTCAACGAAAAGGATGCTTACGCACTTAATGGATCAGACGGTTCTGAGACTCACGATGGTACCAACCAATCCAAGTTCACTTCTGACTCGAAGCAGCCAATCAACAAAAATGCTGAGTCAGGCGACGAGAAAAATGCTGAGGAAAAGTATGTTGGTGAAAAGGTTGATTATGAGAAGCATGCTTCTACTCCTAAACCATCAGTTTCTTGGTTAACCAGATTATTCCATCCTAAGTCCGAGTCTTTCGATTCTATCAGAAGTAAGATGCCATCAAACTATTTCAATTACATTGAATATAGCCCAGACTTCATAAGAAATGCTTACGAGGATCCCGTTGTTAACGATGAAGAACCTCATATCTGGGTAGCTAGGGATGAGATGGGATTGTCAGAAATTGAAAAGAACAAGGCCTTAGAAAATGGAGTCGACGTCTCTGATGAACAAACCAGATTTGATGAAAAGGGCTCTATTGAATACACTGGTCCCCCACCTTCTTATGAAGAGGCGTTAAAGGTTTAGATCGCTTTATTGTTCTAGAGTAGGGCGAGTACCACAAGCTATTCAATTTTATCTGTGAATTATTAAACATTAGTACAACTTCTAATCGATAGTCTATAAATTTGCTATGTTCAATACGTTAGTTATATGACTATTTCTTTCAATTAATTTCTTATTTCTTTTATTTAATACATTTATATTATTTTACAATATTTGTAGAACCTCTAAATGAAATAGCATGGGGTAAGATGTTTTGAGCGTAGTCTATTTGGTCCAAGGGAAATAATACATCCAATACACCCGTGTTTGGGGTTGCGAAAAATAAATCCTTTCAGTATCCCATAAACTCCACTCTACTTATATAAGAGGGTCATTTCATTAACCCTTTTTATTTTTCTTTTAAACTAAATAATCCAAGTATGTTTAAAACAGTGTATCTCAAAGCGAAACCAATTCAGGCGGTGTTCCGTCGTAACCTCATGGACTTTCAGATTGGAAAACCAAAATTTAAGCGATTTCAACTTGTTAACGAGGACAAGGACCATATCAATTTTACAAGCATTGGTAATGGTTTAAAAGGTATGAAATCGTTCGAAGTAGCAAAAATTGCTAAAAATTTTAGATCAGAGGTCCCTAAGGCCATTGCTGCCCTTCTAACTGTGGGAACAGCTTTTGTGTTTTGGCCAATGGGCACGGTTGTGTTTAATAAAGTCTATAATTCGATCCCATTTGATAAGACCGCAGCTGTTGAATTAGGAGCTCGCGGTGCTCTGCCAATAGTCAGGATACCCCAGGCATATCCTCACAAAGACAAACATCATGAGGAATGAGCTAGTAAATTGCTTACGACTGAATTGTATGTGATATTTGTATTCTTCATGAAATTTTGCAATTATAGTCTTTTGGAATTAAGTACTATTTTGAATATACCTCTAAAATGTATAGTTCTCTTTTCATCTTCCAAATTGCTCTCAATATTGAAATTTTGAACACTTAGTGACCTTAATTATTACAGTTACTAATCATGTATGATCTATTGCTAATATATCTAACATAAGCATTAAGAGATCCAACCAACTCTAATCAGATGATAAACATCCGTACACCCAATAACATTTAGATTGCGAAAAATACAGTGAATGCTGATAGCAACTGTACAAGCTGCATTATATATGGCAGTGAATGCACCAAATTTCTAGCTTTTCTTCTCATATTTAAAGTCTTTATAAATAGAAGAATGTTCAGAACAATCCCTAGGACAAGACCAATCCATGCTATACTTCGCAGAAATCTTATGAATCCTGGCATGGAAAAGCCAAATATCAAACATGTTCCCAAGACTAGTTATAATAAGCCAGCCAGTGGAGCTTCGTCAAGTGTGGTTGATGGTACGAGGAACACAGATTCCATGAAACCAGGAAAAATGTTCAAGACTGCTAGCAAAGAGTTACCGAAAGCAATTGGTGCACTCTTGGCCGTTAGTGCCATATTTCTTTTTTGGCCTGTTGGGTCAGTTGAGTTGAGCAACTATGTCAGGTCAGTGCCGGAAGATGATACCGCAGCTGCTAAAATACCTTCATACGGAGCTCAGCCGGTAGTCGATATTCCTCAAACTTATTCCCACAAAGATAAAGGAGAGGATGATGATGAATAAATTGGTTATTATATATGTAGTGATGCAGATATAATGTACGCTTTCTAGTAGATTTACCAGACACGATTTGGCGAAATTATGTATTGAGAATTAAAAATGAAATGTATACGTACGCACCCGACTCTTCTGGAAATAAGGGTATTGTATAACTATGTTAAATATAGACAAGCATGGACTACAGATTTATTTGGACTTGATAGTCGAGCTAACTTGAATTTCTTCTTCATCGTCATAGGTATCATGCTTAAGCCCAAATTCACCATTCCAGCCATTGTCAATCAAGTAGTTTTTGAACTTTATATCTTCTTCTAACAAATCATCTTCTCTCAAGTGAGGAATGAAAATCCATGCAACCAAGACACCAGACAACCCACAAATGGCTGCAATTATGAAAGTCCATTGCTCTCCGACATGAATTTGGATGGGAGTGAAAGTTTTAGTGCCTACTACAGCACCAACCTTTCCAATGGCTGCACTAAAACCATAACAAGTGGCCCTAATAGGGGTAGCAAAGGACTCCAGCGATACCAATCCCATCATGTCCCCCGGTCCCAAGTTACCAGAGCTCATCATCAAACCGTAGAATATAATAAACAAGGGAGTAATGTTTTTTATCTTATGGTAACCGATTCCAACGATCAAGCCAAATATAATATATCCACAAAAACCGGTGATTAGAGTATACTTTCTACCAATCTTATCACACAAGTAGGCACCAACTAAAACACCAGGAATTGCTATGATACCCAATAGCAAGTTCCACTCTGCGATCTTATCGAGATTGTTTGACTGGTGCAATACATCCAGAATAATACCCGCAGAAAAGATATTATTTGGAAAGGTAATGAAATCGTACAAGAACCAACACCCACAAGTACCAAGAAGCCTTGGCCAATAAAATTTGAATGCTAGCCAGTAAGGAACTCTTCGTTTGATTGCACTCTTTTTATATAACTCAGATGTAGCCATCTTAAGACGGAAGTAGAAAACTGACAATGGCCAGAACGCACCGATAGCAAACATAGTTCTCCATAAAGCGTCATGATCGGTTTTCGTTATTTGATGTACAATCAAGAATATGATAAGGGCAAAAGGTCCCCCGAAAGATAATGGCAAATTGGTACACAAGCAAAACGCACCACCTCTTTTTTTAACTGATTCATTTGCAGCTTCATTTGCGGAAACTGAAGAAGCAGGATACTCTGCACCTATCCCGAACCCAGTAACTCCTCTTGAAATGATCAACATCCAAAACAAGCCCTCGGTAGTAGCGCCGTGCGAGGCCGCACACATGACAGTTCCTAAGATCAAGAAAACTGTTGCAACTATAATAGACCATTTACGGCCAATATAATCAGACGTGAATCCAATAGCAACTTGCCCGAATATAGTAGCAATCAAACTTGCATTGGAAACATTTGTTTTCATGTCTGGGGTGTATATTTTCTTAAACTTAGAACTGACAAGCGGAAATACCACGTTCAACATGGTCATTACATTATTTTGGTACCCATCAGATATCAAGGCAAACCCAGCACACAAGATAACTAAGATATCCCTGATTTTAGTTCCCCCCGCTAATCTTTGCTTTCTTAACTCAGAATCATACACATAATGCCTTTGTCCTTCTTCATTAACAGCTAAATCGTCCGAGGATTGAAGAGATTGAGACTTAACGATGTTTACAGTCAGCTTTTGAACTCCTTCTTCTTGTGGATCCATGTTACTTTAAAATAACAAACTCAATCCCCAATATTCGTTTAGAAAGGACCATTTATTTTTTTAAAAAGGTGCCATTATATTCTTATTTATACGAAATCTTCATAACCCGCCCTCACCAGAGGAGTAAATTAGATGCCAAACGACTTAAAAAATTTCGCTGCCACTTTCACGAACTTGCATGGTTCAGGTTTGCATCTACATCAATTAGAGCACGTTTTACGTGTGTTATACTTATTACAGGCCAATTAAAGGCATATTCGAACACTATAATTCATATTCAGGTATTCGCCACGTGCATTAAGCCTACTTTCGGTTGTGTAATCACAAGTATTATGAAGCTTCTTGAAACGCAGCTTCACTCAATAATGAACGCCTATTTTTTATTCAGGTCTAATCTTAGCGTCTTGGTTGATCCCTGCTTATATTTAAAGTGTTCATGAATATAACTGGCTTCCGATACTAGACGATTGCCATTGATAAAAGAACATGTATGACTACTTTTATGGAGTATTTCCTAATTGGGAAACAATCAGGCAGCATATTACACGCTGGAGTAGTTTACACGTTGAGTATAGATTTACCGTAAGTTAACAGATTTATCAGAAGGAGTTCTAGGAGACACTACAACACTGCAATACGCTTAGCAGATATTCGAGAACACGACAAAGATGGCATAAGTTGGTAAACAATTCTTAAAATTTTACACTTCGGCTACTTGCGTGAAGGTTTCGAAAATATCTGCAAGGGAGCCGTATAAGGCATGGTGTATGGATGCTAATTTTCGCAGCACATTATGATTATTGACACAGATTTACATAAGCAATTGACAAATATAATGATGTGTCGCAAACTATCATAAGCAACATGAATAATTAAATTACTGGAATTACTCATAGTTCACTATATATGTGGACAATATTTGCATCCTTTTGAAGAATTCAAGAACAACAACCAAAATGCCAATGCTTAAAGATCCTTCAATCAAATACCAAAAGTTTCCAGACGTCAATTTACCTAATCGTAAGTGGCCAAGCAAGAGTTTAGATAAGACCCCACGATGGTTATCTACTGATCTCCGAGATGGGAACCAATCGTTGCCAGATCCAATGTCGATTGATGAAAAAAAGGTTTACTTTAAAAAATTAGTTGAAATTGGGTTCAAGGAGATCGAAGTAGCGTTTCCTGCTGCATCACAGATTGAATTTGACTTCACAAGGTTTGCTGTTGAGACAGCTCCTTCTGATGTTTCCGTTCAGGTGTTATCCCCATGTAGGGAAGACTTGATCAAGCGGACGGTTGAATCATTGAGAGGGGCTAAAAGAGCAACGATCCACATCTATCTTGCGACGTCGGATTGCTTTAGAAATGTGGTTTTTGGAATGTCAAAAGAGCAGTCGCTTGATTTAGCAGTGAAATGTACACGGTTGATAAAATCCTTAACAAAGGAGGATCCTAGCCAAAAAGACACTATATGGGACTTTGAGTTTTCTCCAGAAACATTTTCAGATACTAGTTTAGAATTTGCGGTTGAGATCTGTGAAGCAGTAAAAAAAGTGTGGGAACCCTCGACTGAAAGACCCATAATTTTCAACTTGCCCGCAACGGTGGAAATGTCGACACCAAATGTGTATGCAGACCAGATTGAATACTTTTCTACTAACATATCGGAGCGTGAAAAGGTATGCATTTCATTGCATCCGCACAACGATAGAGGTTGTGCTGTTGCGGCCGCTGAACTAGGACAAATGGCAGGAGCAAACAGAATCGAGGGATGTTTATTTGGTAATGGAGAAAGAACTGGCAATGTTGATTTAGTGACATTAGCCCTTAATTTGTATACCCAAGGTATATCTCCATTCTTAGATTTTTCCAATATCAACGCAGTTATTGATATTGTGGAAAAATGTAATAAAATTCCAATTCATGCGAGAACTCCATACGGTGGATCATTGGTTGTTTGTGCTTTCTCCGGATCTCATCAAGATGCCATTAAGAAAGGTTTCAATGTGCATAGCAAGCAGCTTGAGAAATCGAATGGCAAGAACGTGCATTGGAAATTACCTTATTTACCTTTAGATCCTGAAGATATCGGAAGAACCTATGAAGCTATTATCAGAGTTAATTCGCAATCAGGTAAAGGAGGCTCTGCGTGGGTTATTTTGAGAAACCTAGAATTGGACTTACCAAGAGGCTTGCAGGTCGACTTTTCTAGAATTGTGCAATTGGAAGCGGAGGTCAAAGGCCAAGAATTGACCAACGAAGAATTGTGCCAGTTATTCAAAAAGGAATATTGTATTGATTATGAAAATGATAAAAAGCTCGACCAATTTTACAAGTTAACTGATTATGCATTGTCTAATTCTAAAGATGGTCTTAGATCCATTGAGGTAGATTTGCTAGTAAATGGTGAAAGTAAAATAATAAAGGGTCATGGTAACGGTCCAATTTCAGCTTTTGCGGATGCAATCTGCAAAGAGTTAAACGTCAGCATTGATGTCAAACATTATCACGAACATTCCTTAGGTGGTGATTCTAACTCTAGGGCTGCCACGTATATTGAGGTTATCTTAGCTGACAAATCTACTAAATGGGGTGTTGGTATTCACGAGGATGTGTCACAAGCATCATTCTTATCATTAATTTCCATTTTGAACGGTCTCCATAGATCTAATCTGATCTAGCCTACACAGTTTTCAAGTTATTTGTAGTATGATAATTTATAGTATCTATAGCTGAAGTTAGTATTTTGTGTAACTCGAAATAACTAATTAATATTTTGTCTATTTTCTGTCAACGATTTTTTATATCAACTTGATCATGACTCAAGATACAGAATTAGACTTCACTCAAGCTTATAAACAAATAAATGAAGCTGAATTGCAGGCGACAAACTTAGAGAAAATGTTAGACCAGTTGGATGCAAAAATGGAATCAATATTGAAAGAAACTGAAAATATCAATAACCCCGAAGAAATGGTTGATGTTTTAGTCAAACCTGAAGACTCTCGAAATGATAAATCAGAATAAACGATGAATATCAGTGTAGCGTTATCAGATCAATGGGGCCATTAAATTAAGAAAGAATGAAATAAGTTTGAAATTGCTGCTTTCGAATCATTTTAGAACTGGTAGCCTAGAAGTAACAAGAGAGAAAAAAACCCCTTTTGGTCACAACTTATTAAAAATGTCCGATGTCTAGTGAAATCAATGTTGACTATTAGGAAATCATAATCATAGAAGATAAATGCGAAATTGATCAACTTAATCGATAAGCGTTTGACAACGATACAATGCAACAGAAGCAAATGAAGCCGAAAAGGTGCCTATACCTTTTTTTATAACTTTTTATCGAATTCTCATATTTTCGTGGGTGAATATTTCTCCTATTATGTACACTCTAGTTTATGTGGTATCTTCTCTTTGACTATCAATAGTGCATTTTAATCTATGGATTCTTTAGGGCCCAGAGTTTTACAATAAACGCTACGAGTGCAAATACGCAACAGAATGAAGCTGCGAAAATACTTCTTGTAGTAACTACATGTCTGATAAACTTGAATTATATTTTTATATGAAATTAGAAAGACTCAAAAGCGACCAAACTGATATGATTTGTCATACCCACTAATTAAACCGATAGCATCTCTTAGTTTAATCTTCAACAGTTTAGATTCACTTGTTTTAAAGCCAACATTGTATCCCTTCAAGTACATTTGGCACTCAGACTTGGTGAGTGCATCAATATTCTCAACGGATTCGATAGGTGGTAACAGTTCTCGAGATGTTTCTTTACTCAAAAATGGTACAGGAAGGGCATGGTAGCCTGAATTTCTTCTAATTGAATTATTCGTACACGCACTTGTGTATTTCAAACTGGTAAATCCCTCATCAAACGTCGTCTCCAAGTTAGCAACATTCTTCTCTAAGTTACAAACATTCTTCTCTAAGTTAGAAACATTCTTCTCTAAGCTAGAAACATTTTCCTCCAAGTTAGCAACATTCGTCTTCAACCCATTGAGATCTGCTTTTAAAGCATTGAAGTTTTCTGTGAACCAAGAAGGTGGCAGGGCCATGGCGTCATCAACTGCTTTCTTAATCAAGTCTGGAAATTCCTTTTGGATTTCAATTCTACTAGCCTGACCATCAGTTCATCAAAAAATTTAAGAGTTCATTGAAAAATTTCTTCTCTTGAGATGATGAGTGATTTAAATCCATGCGATATCAATAATAGCAATAGCAATCCTAGAAGCAGAGGCCCTTTTATATTGCATAATGTTAACATAAGTTACAAACAGAAAAGTACAAATACGCAACAACATGCGCGGCTGCGAAAAATAGTACCCAGCTTTGTGAGCTTACTCAAACAATTTTTTTTTTTTTAATTAAGGTTCCGTTCATGCAAGTGGCTAAGACTACTTAAATAGCCTTTTGGGAATACAAAACAAATAGGTAAAGATATTACCATATTGGATGTTAGCTCACAGTGCTAGCAATAAACTTCCTCGACTAGTGGAATATTTGCTTAATGCATTCAGCCAGAATTAACCATAAAGCCTCAATGTTGAAAAACCTAACCAAATATTTTAATCAAAAGCAAGACATGATCAGGGCGAACTCGATGCTGACTTCAGCTAGTTACATAAAGCAAAGGACTTCAAAGTGCTCTTGGGTGTAGCCTCATTACGAATTGGGATTCGGAGTTCGAAGCACTGATGTGCGTTTTCCATGAACTAATCAAATGAAACTCCTTTAGCATTATCTCTATGAATATTGGATGATGGTTGTAAAGCAGGTTCAGGACTAAATTTAGCTACTAACTCCTTAAATGGAAAAGATAACTGATTCTAAAATCTTTGTAAAAAATGGTAATATTGATCAATATCAAATATGTGTATAGCTGCATCGATGAGTAACCTTTGGCATTTCCAATGCTACTTTGCCTGCTCTTTCCATTCTTTCTTACCGCATTTTCTACTCCTGTATATTTATAAATCATTCAATGTACTTACCAAAAGCTTTTTACTAACAAATTCTGGCTCGTCGGTTTTTTCAAAAGGATTATGAGGTAACTTAGGATTAATTACGTTGACATCAGCTCCTTCCGGACTATTCAGGCTACCAAGTTCAGGTATGTAGATTTTTGCGGGCTTGCCACCTTCAAGCCACCATTTAGTAACTTCGGAACTTGGAACTGGCAATGCTTTGTTATCGAAGTCATTATCAAATAAGGTTAAACTGTTACTTGTGATTAATGACTCATTAATGTCCCCAATATTTTTCCTATAAGACTCATATAAATCATTAGATAACTTCTTTTTTATTTCCTCATTAATGACGTTAACAGACATGGAAAAATTTGCACTAACTGGCCTATGATCAGAAAAGATCAATTTTTCGCAAGATGTATATGAAGTCTGTTTAATGATCTTATTTCTTGACAAACTTAAAATTCGGTCTGTCCAAGCTGGAACCCTTTGCTTTTCAGATGTGTCATAAGTTGTAGTGCCGTTATCAAACTTGTAAGTTGGAGGGAATGTTATTTCCATTTCATCATAAAATGGAAAGCTTTCCCCATCGGCCATTTGCTTATTCAATTGGTCATGATCAAAGAGCTTTGAAAAGTCATTCTTTTCAATCATTGGTTTCACTTCTTCATTTGGTAAATCAATTCTATAATTAAAATCGCCTAGCCAAATTACAGCATCATGGTCTCTAATTCTCCTGTTTTTAGAAAATTTGATACCTTTAGCAATAGCTTTATAGTTTTGGTGTCTTTCCTCAATATTATTTAAACCTGCAGCTAAGTGGGACGCAACTAGGCAAATTTCCGTATTGAAATAACTAAAGCTAACAGCCACACCGCCTTTATTAGCTCCCATTCCACCGAATCCTGTTTTTTTGAATGAACCTTCAACGTTGCCAATATTCACTAGCTTCGATTCTTTAACAAAAAGTAAAATGGCGATACTGCCAATCTGGCCACTCCACAACGAAACATATTTAGTACTACCTGTGGAGCCTTGCTCTAAGGTGTCTTTAATTTTATTCTCCCAAAAATACCGATTATAAGAATCCGCATTCATCATTTTCCCTGCGGTCAATTCAGTAATCTCTTGAAATCCGATAAATACAATATCATAATCTTGATTTCGTTTCTTATGGGAAGGAAATATCCATTCGCTTATATCTCCTTTATAACACAATCCATTAATATTGAACGTACTTGTGAAAATCGATATCTCCTCGAAAGAACTAAATTGTTTATAATTCTTATTCAACTCCCTTGTAACATAATCATGAATTGGATTATGTAGCCTGATATCTACCTGATCTTGTAGTCGCCCCAATAATTTGAGCATCGCCATTTCATTAGGCTTTGGATTTACAACACCACTCAAATATTTCTTTGACAAATGCGATTTAACTGAGCCTTTGGTTGATGAACCACTGGATGCTTGCAACTTAGAAGAGTTCGAAATATAATTAGTGGTGATTTTCGATAAGCATTCATCGTTTTCAGACCATAATCTAGCATGCTTAACAAATAGATCGGTATAGACTTGAAGCCCAATATCACGAAAGGCCAATTCAATAACCTCTTGACTTATGATTTTAGAGATAAAATTAGCTTTCTTTAAACTGTCAAATGAATTCACTCGAAACACACCTAACTGCTTACCAGTTAGATCGCTTTTCGAGCTATCATAAAAAAGAGCACCGAATTCAATTATGGAATCAACTAAAGCATTCGAAATTTCCCGAGGATTTGAGGCTGTATAGCCATACTTCTTCATTGTAGCTGTGGTTAAAGGAATATCAGTATACAATAAATTGTAGCTCAAAGCGGTATTGGAACTTGAGCTATAACCAAGTTTTTTATTGAAATAATCAATATGCTCCTTAAAGTTTCGGTCTAGCTCACCTTTATAAGTCCTGCTGTCCGACGATAACGCATCAACTATATGGACATCACCAAATTGATTGACAATCTTATCAAAGTGTCTTGTAAAAGCATGTTGAGATGCTTCAAAGGACCTTGGAAATGAAATTTTTTTACTCTTTTTCGATGATAAGAGAGACTTCTTATATGGATTTTCTAATTCCCAAAAAGTAGGAACATTTCCCCTTATTATAACGTAGGAAAAGCATATCTTTTTGGTGTAAATAATGATCTCTGTTTCCACGGAATTAGAGACAGCGCCCTTATCATCACATCCCCAGTCACCAAATAACGGCCCATTCTTGATACAAGCTTGTTTAGAAATTATTGTCAACAACGCATCTTCGTCAGACAGAATTGATGTGTTGATTGTTTGGGCAAAACCCCTTGTTATAATAGTCAAAAAGCCCGTCAAATCAAATTGGACTCTATCAGGAGGCGATAGCCTATTACGAAATTCAATAAACTCCGAATTCATGTAAGAGTTCCACATTAATTTTTTAAAGTAAGGTGAATCAGCCATTAGTGTGAATGAAGGTTTATTGACATCCCGAAACCCCCTTTCTTGAATATTTGAAGTTATGTCAAAATCTTTGGAGTAATAAAATGATCCCAGTTCAAGCAATTTTCTAACTGAAGCTGCTGGATATTCGGAAGTGACTCTATCAGGATCATAATTTGTCAGATGCAGTTGTTGTGGTTGTTGTTGCAGAACCTTTTGCTCGTCTATTGTTGTTCTGTTAATCAAGTAATCAAACTCATCATTATTCAAACAGTAAAAATCAACGCCTGTTATCTTGAAAATATCTTCATCCACCATAGGCGATGCAACCTTGGTGTGTGCCGTAATAAACCCTAGGTAAATGTTATTGTTAACGCTCAAAAGCCCCAAAAACCCAAGAAGCTGTCTATTCAGTTTAGTTTTATTAGGCGTAATGTCCTTGTAATTTGACAATTTCAACAAATCCTTGCGAACAAATTCAACAATGACCTTATTGGAGGATGGTCCAGCTTTATCATTAGGCCTCAGTTCACTATTGCTTCCCGCCTTGTGGCCATGGTGATTGCCATGATGATGCAAATGTAAATGGTAGTGACTCGCGTTCTTATAAACAGGGAAAGGGTGTCTGATAATCAACGCATAGTTGTTGCTTACGATTATAAGGGTTCTTGGCCGTTCATTGAGATACAATCTCATTCTATGGTGCTAAGTTAAAAGCTTTTAAGTTGATGTATTATCTTTTTCGATCTAGTAATGAATGCTGTACAAAACTATCACCTCGCACTAGTACACGTAACAATATAGAGTAAATGAAGAAATTTCGAATAGAAAACAAGTAATAGTATAAAGACTAAATGAGCCGAAAATTACATATTTGAAAGCACTTGTACTATTGAAATTATATAACTAGTGGAATTTCGGTTTCTTTCTGCATTTTTGTTTCAAAAAAATGTTTTGCTAAGAAACTTACAATCACAGAATGTTCAGTAAGCTTTTTTAGATTTCTTTTGCTTCAAATGTCCTTCAGGAAGCCATTCAGAGCTATAGGATTTACCAGAGGCGACCGAGGAGGAGGGTGAGGAAGCCTTCTTATTGTACTTAGTGATTGGTGCGGTACCTTCGAAGTAGCTCTTACCGAAGAATTCATAAGCCAAGTAAAGTAAACCTCCAAATGTAGCCAATAGAATGGCTTCTAAGAGTAATAATTGGGGATTGAAGAGTGAAAGAGGTACATCACTGACAGTGGCTAACTGACCTCTTGCATTGATCAATCTCAATTGATCATCTATTGCAACGAAAACTTGAGGGGTTAACAAGTAGTTGTCTGGAATTAAGTTAAGATTGATAGCTTGCTCGAAATCAGCAGTTTCACCAGCACCTACTATAAAAGGACCAACAGCTGTTGAAGTCAAGTTGGTTTTGATATCATTAGTAGCTGGATTACGGAAAGCACCACCTACACCAACAACGGAGATATCTTTATCTTCATTGTTAGTGACAATATACTTCAAAGATATGTCTTCACCATTGACCAATTCTGCTACGTCAGCTTTTGAAATATCTGGAAATTCTGAGATAGTATAATCAACAATAAAATTAATAGTAGTTGATTGTTGTTCTTGTTCTGGAGCTGCTGAAACAACAGAAGCAGCAGATGCAACCAATGCAGTTATGAATGGAAACGAGAATTTCATCTTTGATTTGTAAAAGCAAAGGACAAGCGGAGGTGTCGATTAAACACGCTGGACGTAAATAGGCATCAAGAGTCACATGACTCACAAACTTTTTTTGAAAATTACAAGCTTGAAGATACCAAGATCAACTTTGAATTAAGTCTCCGGTAGATGGTAACTTCTTGAGCGAATTGTATAAGGCGAATGATAAATACTACGAAGAAAAAGCTATTGCGGATCTTCCTGACTAGGAGTATTCATTTTCTTTCCCATTCACGTAAGAATGGACGCACAGTGCTGAGTATACGAAACAGCATATCAACTCCAAGAATTCTACAGCATACCAAAAAAGTAAGCCAAAGTACACACAGTGTTTTCATTTCATTCTTTGGTCATACGTCGAAGGCACCGGATCTGAAGAGTTACAGCACGTTGAGAAAGAGAAATAATTATCTTAAAGATACAGTATCGCTTGAAGAAGTAGATACCTCAATGAACAATCTGGAAAAAATAAAAATGCCTAGGTTACATAGAGCACATAACACACAGAAAACATTTCTTGACCAGAAAAGGCTAGTACGATCCCAGAAGAGAATGCCGTTGGAAATCGCAAGGAAAAAAGAAAACAATGAATTGGCCAAAGCTTTCCTTAACCAACGTCACAATATTGTTGACAACTTGAGTAGACCTGGAGATGCATACGACATGTTCAAAAAAACGGCTGCCGCTCAATGGAAATTTGTTGCTACAGGGACGACTGACCAGACTCCGACATATAACGGAATGATAAACCGATTAAATACCAAGCCCAGGCTAAGCTACTATAATTCTGTAATGCAGAACACATTGAATTGCTTAGTGACACATTTCATTAATTCAATACTTGTGGAGATCAATATAAGAAAGCTATTGAGTGACAAGAATTTGGATAAATTTCCTGACTCATTTTTGTACAGAGAGTGTTTGATGAGCAACATTAAAGATGAACAAAAAAGAGATGAAATTTTAAAATTACTTGTTCAAGTGTACAATAAAGGAGAGCATAAAGATCCAGCATCTTTTGACGAATTCTTTCAGCATTTAGATCACAGAGCAATCAATGAGATTATAAACAAAAATATCTTAGAATCAGATGATTTCACTTCGGTAGAATTTTACAGGTATAACTTTAACGATTTCAAATCGTCACAATATTTGAATTATGATCATTCGGATACGCTTAGATCTATAAAATCTTCTCAGCCTATTCAATTTGGTAGCACTCAAAAGAATAATAATGAGTATTATGAGCACCTAGCACAAAATTTTCAGGAATATAAAAAGGGTATTCCTATGGACCATCTAAACTTAATTCTAAGAATTGTCAAGACAATCGTAGGTTGCCGAAAATATACCCCAACTATCAGTCTTTTTGGGTATTTGTTAGATAATCTTGGCCAAGTTGGGTTGTATAACTATCAGTCGATAGTATATGATAATTTACCAGAGTTTAAGTTCAAGCAGACTCTACTTGCGACGCCTAATGGTGATTCGATAAAAGCGCCTAAAATAGCATATCATTTTCAAGATTGTATTGAAGAAGACCCTCAATTATTGAGAAGCCTTATTCAGTATCAGGTACCACGAGAAAACAGCGAGCTGTTAAGAGAATTACTATTATTCTACAAACTAGACGAAATTGCTGACCATGAAAGAGCACTAATGAAATCAAACTTAAGGAGCTTAGTCTCTAAATCAAGATTCACCAAGTCAAGATCGAATCTATTCAAAGCCATAACATTCAGAAGTCAGAATCCGATTTTTGTCCCCACTGAATCAATTTATACAGCTATTAGTGCATGCATTGATTTGAAACAATTTGAAGTTATCGATCTTCTAGTCAATAAATTAATTTTGCATTCGGTCATTAAGAATGGCACGCTTGAAGTAGCTTTGACATTTGGTAAACTAAATAGTATAAAGAGTGACGAGTACAACCTATTGATTGCAGAAGACCTTTCACTTTACGATCTATCACGAAGAATCTTTACTAAGGAAATTTTCAAACTATTATTGAGAGCTTGCCGAGAATCTGACGACGTGGGGAGGTTGATGTGGTTAACTCCTCACTTGGACTTGTATCTATCTTCAAACTTGGAGCACTGCCAAAAGCATTTGAATGACATGAGGGATTATTTCACTAACATAATTATTCACCACTCAATTGATGATAGTGCGATCAAAGAGTTCTTGCAAGTAGATTCGCAAGCAAATATTGATTGCGAATTAGTTTCCTCCATATATGATACATTCTCATTGTTTGGAATCGATGGTAAGCTCTTGAAGTACGACAAGTTACTAGATTTTAAGCATACTGTGGCAGATCAAGTCTACCATACTAGACAAAGAATAGACCAGGAACGTGAACTTATTAAAAAACGCGGAGGTAAGCTAAACTTGAACCACTACCTGAATGATAAGTACTTCACTCTCAACCCCACAGCTGAATATGATAGCAATGAGCCAATTAAAAAAAGCCTATAGATCATAGCATTAAACTCACATAGTGTAAATAGTTTTTATAGATAAATCACGTGATTACGAGCCCATCTACAATTTTTTTTTTGTCACTGAAACATTCGAAGAGAGTCTGCTTTAAATCATATAAATCTTGAGAATTTAGTCGAAAGGGTACTGTTCGATCTCTACCACATAATACTTTAAGGCATATTTCACGAAGCCACTTACCTATTCCAAGAATTATAAATACTTACTATGAAATTCTTGACGACTAACTTTGTCAAATGTGCAGTGAAGACCTGTGATTCTTCTACTGAATCGTTTCCGTTACATTACTCAGAATGTCAATTGGTCCAAGAAGAACAAGAATACAACCCAGAGTTCATAAGTCATATATTGGAAAGATTAGATTGGGATGCCATGCTCAAGGTAGCAGCTGATTTGGGGAACACTTCCTTGCCTCCAAACAAACCCGAGGACATTGACCCCATTATGGAAGATAACCAACCGATTTTAAAGGATTTGCATACCTTGTTGGTGGAAACCCAGATTTCCGAAGGTACAATGACTTGCCGTAATTGCGGGCACATTTATTATATTAAGAATTCTATTCCAAATTTTCTTTTACCTCCCCATTTATGCTAACCAAGAAGCCTACTTAAGCACTCTGTACATTACCAATATACGTTATGTAAATACCGCTGTGTTCTCCATAGCATTTCGCCTGCTGTAGAAAGACTTGATATATCACGTGATAGAAAGAATGTCCCCTCGAGGCACTGAAAGATCGCAAACATCTTGCTGTAAGGTAATATATATTCCGCTGACAAGAAACTCTTAAGCACACCAGAGCTCAAATCTAAGTTATAACAATCTACAGTAGGAGACAATATCCCATAAAAGTAGATAACTAAATTCATAATTCGAAAACGGAACTATTACGCATATTATAGACCTGGAGAAGAATCAGGAGTCATATAATTTTATCAGATCATACAGTAATAGATGCATTCAAAAGAACTTGAACTAATAGAGGATCAATAAAAATGGTAAATTTGACATCTTCGAAAATTAATGGAGCTGATCAGAATGGTAATGAAGACGATACGTTACAAGCCCCGCATGGTAGAAGTCATAAGCATCCAGACGAATCGAAACCAAACAGCAGTTCAAAATTTGTACCACTGTCAATAACAAGATACTTGTTTAGTAAGGAACAGTCAACTTCTCCAGATTTATCGAATACTGAAAGTGAATTTGAGAATAATGCCACATCGAGTTATCATAACATTTCCAGCAACGAGACGAAGGACGAAGGAAAACAAGTTGGATTAAGCAAGTTAAAAAGTTTTTTCAGATTGTCTTCCAGTTCTGTTCTGATACAAGGAAATAACACTTTCGGAGATACCAGTGAAAGCAACTTCCATAAGCAAGCATTCTCGGGGACACCAACCCTGAATATCTCAGATGTACCTACACCCCTTGAGAGTAGCGATGAATCAAAGAAAGAATCCTCGAGTAAAGCGGACGATGATCATATTAAGGAAAAAAAAGATAACGAAACCTCAAACGCATTTCATAAACAAGATGCAAGTGCTAGTATGATGAAGAGATTTGCCTTAGGAAGAAAGAGGTCAGTTTCGAGTCCAGTTAGCCCGGGTCATGGTAATAGAAAAAATGAAGCCGGGTATCCAAGTGTTGGACAAAGGTCGAAAGCGGTTCCTGAAATCGTCACCGAGACAGCAAATGAAAATCCAGTTGTTTCATCAAATTTATATTTTGCCCATCAAGGCTTACCACCTCACTTGAATGGAAACCACACCCACAGTAGCCTAGTTGAAAACACAAACAAAGAGGATATTTCTATAGCATTGAGGCACAATGATTCTGTTCTCTCGATCAATGATAGCGGAGTACTCAAACCGCCCAATGTTTATCAATCTAAACTATCAACTAGTGACGAGTCAGCATCTGAGAACGAGGCTATTTCAACCTATACACCAGAATCTGATAGGAAGCCTGCAAAAGAATATAGCTTTTCACCAGATAAGAATGATTTAGAGGTACCTCAAAATACGTTGGCGCCTCCTGGCCAAGCAGGATCTTTTCAAAGAACTCTCCGAAGGGTTGCATCAGCACCACTAGTGAATAGACTCTTGAATGAATCAAATACTAAATTACACCAGACAAGGCCAAACAGTAATCATGAAGATGTATTCGATATCAACAAGCATATTGGAGAATTAAAAAGTGGCAGGCCTCGTGCTTTAAGCAGAGGGAGAATGTATTCTAGCGCGTCTACTAAAATTATGGATGCTCAGGTGAATCAGGGGTGTTTCAAAAAAATCAGGTTATTAGGTAAAGGCGATGTTGGAAAGGTCTATTTGGTTAAGGAAAATCTATCAAATAAACTTTATGCCATGAAGATTTTATCGAAAAAGGAAATGATAGAGCGAAACAAGATCAAAAGGGCTCTTGCTGAACAGGATATTTTGGCAACCAGTAATCATCCCTTTATTGTCACTCTATATCATTCATTTCAATCAAACGATTACTTGTACTTGTGCATGGAATACTGTATGGGTGGGGAATTTTTCAGAGCTTTACAAACAAGAGAGAACAAGACTATTTCCGAGAATGATGCTAGATTTTATGCAGCAGAGGTGACCGCGGCTTTGGAATATTTGCATCTCATGGGATTCATTTACAGAGACCTAAAACCTGAGAATATCTTGCTACATCAATCAGGCCATATTATGTTGAGCGATTTTGATTTATCAAAACAATCAGCTAGTACGAAAAACCCTGAAATTTTTTTCAATAAAGCTTCCCACGGATTGAGCTCAACCAACAGCCATAATGGGCCTACTCTAGACACAAAAGCATGTATCGATGGTTTTAGAACAAATTCGTTTGTCGGTACTGAAGAGTATATAGCTCCAGAAGTAATCAGGGGAAAAGGACACACTAGTGCTGTTGATTGGTGGACACTAGGTATTTTCATCTATGAAATGCTATTCGGCACTACCCCATTCAAGGGTAAAGATCGAAAAAGAACATTCGCTAACATTTTGAAAAAAGACGTTAAATTTTTAGAAAGTAGATCGATATCATCAAACTGCAAGAGTTTAATTAAGAAGTTGTTGATAAAGGATGAGGTTAAGCGATTGGGGTCAAAAACGGGCGCATCTGATATAAAAAATCACGCCTTTTTTAAAAATACTCAGTGGGCATTATTGAGGCATCAACAACCTCCAATGATTCCAGTTTTGAGTAAAACGAAGAAGAGTGAAAAAATTGATAGGTATGATAGCGAAGAAGATCCTATCAGGACTAGTATTAGTGCCGATCCTACCAATACGAATGGTCTTAACGATCCATTTGCAAACTTTAGTTCTGTCACATTGCATTATAATGAAGCTGAGTCTGCCAGTGATCAAATGATATACAACGAAGTTGAGAATAGTTTGTACACAAGTGTTGCATATACAATGACCGGCGATAGTTCTTCGAAACAAAAAAATTTTTTAAGAAGATAATTTTTGTATTAAATACAATAATAAATACAATATTCTTGGTTTAATATAATAAATCATTTATTGTAAGAATCGAATCATGCGAAATTCAGTAATTAAACGTAGAAGAAAATTTTATATAGGTCATAATAGTATACAAGGCAATGCAAGGTTAACCTTAACATTTAACTAAGTCAATGACTTTCAATTCAACTGCTGAACATTGGGCAGCGATACTTTCATCGTATAAGTTGGAGAAGTCACCAGAATGGCATTCGTAGAAAACGGTGTTAGCACCTAAAGCTAACAAACCCTCTTGAGTAATAGACCAACCAGCACCATAAATAGAACCAGCTTGTGGTGGTGGACCATCGAATTGGAATTGTCTGTTGGCAACAATAGCACCGATTCTACCCTTAGCATCAGTCAAGACTGAGTTTTTCAAAGTCATACCTAATGAGTTATCAGTAGAGCATGATTTGGCCACACCTTTAGAGTCACCACCAGAAGAAGCGCCACCAGTTGGTTGTTGAACTTGACCATCATTGATTTGGGAGGCAACAGAAGCAGTCTGACTTCCTTGTTTTTGAATTTGACCATCACCAATTTGGTTGACAACCGAGGCAGATGGCTGAGCAGTTTGGTGTTGGATTTGACCATCACCAATCTGGTTGACAACAGAAGCAGTTTGAGCAGCAGCGGTTTGGTGTTGGATTTGACCGTCACCAATTTGGTTGACAACAGAAGCGGTTTGAGCAGCAGCGGTTTGGTGTTGAATTTGACCGTCACCAATTTGGTTGATAACAGAAGCAGTTGGAGCTGCTGATGTTTCGCCAGTTTGGTGTTGAATTTGACCATCGCCAATTTGGTTAACTACACCTCTCTTGGCATTACCAGTGGCAGCACTTTCAGCAACACTAGAAGATAAAGCAACAGAAGCTTGAATAGTCTTGACTTGAATACCAAAGGATTGTGGGTGGTCTGTAGAAGCACCACTTGGAGCGGAACCCGTTGGTGTCAAAGTAGTCCATGGTTCAGATGGAACTGTAGCAGCTAATGCAGTTGCAAGTAAAGCACTGGAACTTAAGACTGTTGCGTATTTCATTATTCTTTATCTGTGTATATGTATATTTAACTTGATGATTTAAAAAAATTTGTATGATCTTTTGGATGCTTCAACTACTTTATATACTTTTCCATCCAGTACTTCTCTTTGAAAGGGGTATTTGCGAATAAATTTTGCACCAAAACAAAAAGCTGGCAGTTCAATAACATATGTAGGGGCAATGATCTCGATACATGATTTCTGCTGGTTATTTTGGTATAAATTTAGAAATAATGATCTTTGCTGGAGGAATACAATAGCTGATGGCTGGTTGTGCTGGCTATCGGAAGGCTGCGAAAATTTCGCAAATAAATAATACGTCATACAAAATGCAACTATATCTAATTTTAAATATATGATTGCGAAACACAAAAGGGGGTTATTGTAGGTGAGTTTATCATAATAGACCCCAGTAATCAGGGCTATAATGCAGAGAAGGTATATCTGCAATCAATAACTATACCTGTAATAGTTTACATATAGTAACATATGTACATGACAAAAACTTATTTAATGACGAAGATGACGAAAGGAGAGACTAGGGTATGACATAAGTACGCGACAAATTCAAGTTTTACGACATAGAAGTGATAGATTTTCAACAAATCAGAGAAGATAGCTTCTATAAATACATGAATTTGAAATATTAGTAGTTAGAAGAAAAAAAAAATCACTCTGTTATCAATTGAGACATGATCATGCAATAATTTGAACTGCTGCATGTAGCTTGAAAACTTTATCTTAGAGAACGATCATGACTAGGCTCTTAGAAGAAATAGACTGCTAAACTTGATCACGAAGTCAGGAAATAGAAAGAGAGATAGACATGATGTGAATCATGAGGTCCGGTGCATCCACGGGTAATTATCTCCTATTTATTGGTACATAAAGGATCAAAAAACATATTTGGAAATGACAATAGCTGAAGTTTAGTGTTGTGAAAACGTGAGTTTTACCACACATAGAGCATAATCAATATGCTTATAAAGGCCATACCGAGGCTAGCTGCTTGAACTAGTTTTGCATTTGAATCAGATGTATCCATTGTGATTTTTGGCGATACCTTTATGACAAGCTGGATCGACAGTCCAGCTAGTGAATATAACAGCTTTACGCAGGCCATCACTTACCTGTAAGCTACAATTCCAACAACTTTCAGGGGTCACCTTAGATAATTAATCACATGAAGCATATCTATATTTATTTTGAGGGATCCCGACTGTTGATTCTGTATTGTTCAGACCCAAAATAAGCTGCATAGCAAGGTTTGATAGCTTCATTTGGTAGAGATAAAAACATTCTATAGTGCATGAGGATATACTTTACAGTCAATTTAGTAAAGCATAGTCATGAAGATAAGAAGGCATTTCAGTAATAAAACAGGAAGTAGTCGTGTATGAAGCACATTACAACATAAGCATAAAATATATGCTGCAAAATATGATAAGTATCCAGTTTCCCCGGCGCCTAATAAAATGGTGGACTACGGATGGCTCAAGATTATATATGGAAGCTTCAGACCTACTATTGCAACATCCATTACATCGGATTGTACAAGAAAGCATCAATGGTGAGGCCACGGATACTTACGATTATCATGACTTCTTCCCGCTGTTTAGATTGAAGTCCGTGACTTACAAAAGTTTGATTCAGCAATTGTTCAGAATAGACTTCGACACATTAGACCAGTTTATAAATGAAGGAGATGTCTACTCCGAATATTCAGACTATCTTTCCTTTGTCAAACTCGGTAGCATTCATTTGAGCAAAGAGCTTTTTCGATTCGTGTTGGCACTTCCTATGTGTGAGTATGAGATTGACAACAGGCACAGTTGGACAAGCAGCAGTACTGTTGCATCAGAAAGTCAATTTAGCAAGAGTCTAAGTCAGTTCATGTACAAAGATGATTGTTTCAGTGAAATCAAAAACGAGGAGATAGCAAATACGATAGCTAACGTAATAACGTCAGTGCCAAGCAAGAAATTAATTGTGAGTCTACATGGCTTTCTGTTTCATTACCCTTACCAAATTATACACTCTCCTGGTGACTTAGAGGACACTTTTATAATGGCATTTAGAGATTTCCTAGTGACGCCTGTATCTTCGTTATTGGCCAAACTTTTCCAACTAAAAATTAAGCTCGTACAAGATTTTTCTACTCAAAATGACTCTGATAGAACTAAATATAAGGTTCTGTCAGATATACTTATTATCAGGAACGATTTTCTGGTATTTTGTACTATAGAGGTGAAGATGCCCACTATACTACCGACCAACAAATACAGGGGTATATCAGGACCTGGAACTCAACTTTTGGCTCAGAAGAAAGTTCCTGAATTTATGAGACAACTTATTGGCCAAATGGTCTACTTCAAGACAAACATGGGTATTCTTACAGATTCATTTGTGGCCATCTTTGTCGAGATCGACCTTGATTATTTTGAGGAGCACAAGAGTGAGCTTAATAGCGGTATGAAAAAAAAGACTATACCACTTAAATATAAAGTATTGGATTGTCACTCGGCTGCACCCACATTGCGAGAAGCACTTTTGCACCATATTTTCAAGGCTGTTGTCGACGATGAGAAGTTGAAAGAAAGACAGGAAAAGATGCGCGATTTCAGGGAATATTTGCGTGCGTCTTCGTCAGAATACGAAAATGCACTACTGGCTCATGATTCAGGAAGTGAACGAAGTGACAGCTCATTTAGTCACTCCAATACTTCCTTCAGTCGTCCTAGTATTGCAGGAACCCAACCCTCAACTCATATGGATTCTATTCCAGAGGATGAAGAAGAGGAAGCTGAGGAACATCTCGATTTCGAAGAGGATGACGACGTCTACATGCAAAATGGTGACCTTTACAATACACAGCTATTCAGAATCGATGCACAGTATATGCAGAAATACTTGATTAACGCTGCCGCAGATAAGGAGAAACTTGTCGTGAAGATTTACGACCCTCGAATGGCAAAGAGAGTGCACGACAAGTATGTGTATACTTACGAAGAGATAGTAACACAATGTGTTGAAAGCTACCACAACGAGAGGCGCTTTTGCAGAATATTGTACGAGGATCCGGAGTTCAACAGCTGTTATGTGCGACACAGGCCTGGATATTTGAAGGTGACGACAAACAAATGGTATCATGCCAAAGGTTACTTCAACTTGTTTAAGTACGTAGATACAATTCCATTACCATGCAACGAAGAAACATACTTGAAAGCTAAGAAGCAATTGGAGGTTATTCATCGACACGGAATTATCCATGGGGATATTAAAGAAGACAATATTCTCTATACTAAAGAAGGAAAAGTTTTCATAATTGATTTTGCATTCTCTGTCAACGAAAGTGAATCGGATAGTTGGAGGGATAAAGAATATGATATGGAAAGCTTGCGAGACGTTTTTTGGGAGGTGTTCGATGTCACAGCAAATTGAGTATAATACCTGATATTTTATGAGAATTCGACTGCTTTTTCTTTGGTTTCAGCTATGGCAAGTTCAACTGATTTGAAAAAGTAGCACTAATTGGTTTGCTGAGTTTTTATTTAGCAACCATGACATAACATTCTTCACAACCTTGAATGCATTTAGTTGTAAGGTTGTTCATGTAAATTTTCTAACTTTCTTTTGCTCGATTCATTTATTCAAAGGAAACTAATGAGCTCACTCCAGTTTTCGAAGATGATGATGAATGGCTTTCAACTTCGAAAGGGATGCATTTACTCAACATGAAAAGAGAAAAATACATTGGACCAATGGTTTAGTAAAGCTGGTACGAAATTGATTGAAGCTGCTACAATCCCTTGATATACGAGTGAGATTTGTGCTTGCGAAAGCTCGTAGACGGATGGAATTGAATACTATTAGAAATAATCCTTTATGGTATATTGAGCTCTAATATAATGAATAGAGACTTCAGACTATATAGCGAAGCTAAAGTGCAAGCATGAATTCATACAGATTCTTGTAATAATGAGTAGCATTCATTTATTAGTGAGCTACTAATATCATTGGTGAAAGCGCTGTGCGCGAAGGATGAGATTTCCGTAACTCGGGAAAGTTGTATTATACAACAATGCATACTTTATTGTTGCAAAATAAAAGCTTATTCATCAGCAGAGATAAAATAAACCGACAATAATAGCCATATTTACAAAGGCTCAGCATTACTTTTTGTTAAATGAATAGATGACTTGAAACGAAATAATGTAAGATGAGTTCGGTTAATAGTTACCCCATTAGTGGCATAATTTTCAAACACTGAAGCTTTAAAGTACTACAGAATCGCATCTGAAGATGAAATGTTCTTTGAAGTGCAATTCAAATGGGTTTTTAGAATTATTAGTATTTTCTATGATTGAGAGTTGTTATGTTGAAATTGGTTGAACAGTTGAATTCTAGAGAGAAATATCTTTATCGCTCGCAACAGACTGAAGGCACTGCCACTACGATAAGTAGAGTTCGGGTTGGATTCAAGTACAGTGGTATGTCATTTGACCGCATCTTCACTGCATCACAAGCATATTCTTGGGTAGGTAAAACTCTATCCTACATTTCTGAAGTAGAAACATCATTAGATGGCCTCAACAATAAGTGTTTATCTTCAGAAGGAGTGATATCGACAGATAAAGTGTTTACAGAGTTGAAACATCTGGCAGGTGTCCAACTTGATGCTGTCTTGAAGCATACAAATAAAGTTGTAAATTGGAAATGGTATGATAACCATATAACCTTATTGGTAAATTTGCTTAGATTTTACGTAATGACCGATCTCAACGAGAGAACCAACTTGACGACAGGAAAATATCCGATTTACGATGATGGGCATGTTCTCATTGATTTGAATCATACTTTGGCGTTTGAAAACGAGGAAATAGATTGGACTTGGCCAGGCGGAAGCTTAAGTGAAAACTATCCATGCTGGTATCCAGTTCTTGGATTTTTTCCTGTAAGCGAAGATCCGCACATTGATTTAAGATCATTGACTGAAGAAGAAGCAAAAGTGATCTTGATGATGACCGGTGAGTGGAAGTCTCAGACCAATTTCAAGCTTGATTTCTATACACCACGCTTAGCAGACAAGGTCATGTACAGATACAAAAGCTCCATATCACCTTTGAATGAACACCTGAATGTGAAAAAAGGAGCATCTAATTTTAGTTTACCGAAGGCTAAGGTCATTTTGCATGCTTTACGTAAATATGTTGCGCGTAACAATCTTTACAACCAGTTCTATACAGCCACCAATATCATTGCTCAGGTGATGTTGACGGTATACCCAGATACAGCAGAGGGTATGACATGGTTGACACACGTTCCAGAAGTCCATTTACCCAGGTTTGGATCAGTACGTGGTCGTTATACATTCTTGAACTCAGGCAAAGGAGCATTGATCCGAGCAAAGGCATTGGAAGACTGGGATGCATTTCTAGCAAAGCCAGAGCTTTTATTCACCTATGGAATGATGCTAGCATCAACATTTAACATTGGATTAGCAGTGAGAGATGCGAAGGCGTCGATTTTGATTGGGGAAGATAAATCCAGCCTTGACGATACGGTATTCCATCAACCAGAGACGTTCTTTGCATCAGCGGTATCGCTAGCAACCGGGTTAGATGCACCATTGAATGGGATGGGAGGCGTGTATGTGTTTTATCCAGAACTTGTCAAGACCAAGAAGACTTGGGAAGTCCCAGCAATAATAAATGAACCAAGTGGGTACTTGGTAAAAGATAATCATATTATATCTAAAGGCGTTCCATTTGTTGGATCGCCATACTTGGTTTATCCTCTAGCCGTCTTTGATGAAGCCAATCCTTACTCAGGTAGGTTTGTTTTACCCGAACCATTAAGGCATACCAGAAGAGGGGCGGTTTACAAATTCACCGATGCATGGAAAATGGGGTGGGCAGCGAGGATTGCAGGCTACGATTTATCAATTAGTATACTTGGTTCTGAAGTGAATTATTATAAGTATTTCAGCGCCAATAGTAATTCTTGGTGTCACTTATTAACTAATGGCATTAATGATAGCAATGAGGGTGTTTTGATCAAGGAAATGAGCCAAAGGCAGAGTCATTTTGTTGACATTCCCAATTTTTTTGTACCTGGCGACCATCCGCTAACTGAAATATCAGTCGACGTTGTTAGTATGTACATCACGGACACAGCGGGCCAGCGCTACAAGGTATCGAGTACTCGAAATCAGCGGCTGTCACGAATGTCTTCGGATATAAAAGTTTCCTCCACCAGTGATTCAAGTGGGTTTTGGGGTTATATAAAACGGAGCAAGCGGGGCCCAATAGTGCCCAATAAGAAAAAGGATATAGGAATACGATCTACATAGTTACTAAAGGCAGAACTACAACCCAAATAGTCTACATAGTAATGTCCTTGAGAAGCAAATCGTAAAAATATTTGAAAAGGGAAACATTTTTCATTGCCTCTTCTTCACGCAGTTGACCTGTTTGTCACTTTAGAAACAATAATATCTTTACTTCCTTCAATATACTACCCTACTATTAAATTAAATAATGAAGAGCTTCATAATCATTAACGGGCTTCCTCTTCAGTTACATAAAAATGGAATATCGCACTTACATACAGCAGCCCTAGTAGCTGCGCTACGCCAATTTCAAAAAGGTACGAATTCATGAGGTTAGCCTTCATATAGTTCTTGTTTTATCAAATGAAAAATAGCTCGTATGCTATTACAATATACAGCTGAAATTACAATATTAGTCTACCATTTGAGACCGATTTTTTACAATTTAATTTTAATTGGTGCAAAAGTTAACAATAGTGATAGAGGATTACCACAATAGGCAAGTACGATTTCTTCAAGTAGTTATATATATATCCAACTATAGTAGTCCTGGTTTTACCATTAACGAACAATTTGATTGTCTTCCGTCATAACGCAAGGTGTAAATAGTAGTTCTGATACAGAGGTTATGTTACAAATAGTCAAACAATAAAGACTCATACGAGAAGTACTCGCCATGGTAATGCGATGTCGCTTTGCTTTAATATTCACTTCGTTTTTTGGAACCATATAGCCATTTTGAGTAAATCTCAGAGGCGTAAATAGTATCACAGTATTTTTTTTAACGCGCGGGATTTTAATGAGTTTTTTGTTTCTATGTTTATTTAAAGGAACTTTATAATCTATTACTATCAAGTGTACGAATAAAATAATCCTAATCAATTAATCGTGTGGACTTATAAGTAACAATACCACAACAATTACCTCGAAGACTATAATTGACGATAATAATGTTAAAATTCGTTAATCAATTGAATTCCGGAGGGAAAAATAACCTCTACCATTCTCAACAAACAAGCGGGACTGCTACTACCGCTAGTAGAATCCGTGTCGATTTCAAATATGACGGTTTGACATTTTCACGTAGCTTGACAGCAGCACAAGACTATACGTGGGTTGGAAAGGTGTTAACAAGCATGTCGGAAGTTGAATCGTCTTTGGATGGTCTTAATAAAAAGTATTTGACGCTCGATGGAGCTATTTCTACAGATAATGTGTTTTCAGAATTGAAGAACACAGCAGGTTTCCAGACCAACGTGATTGCAAATCACGCATACAACGTTGCAGGGTGGAAGTGGTACGATAATCATGTCACCTTGTTGATAAACTTACTTAGATTTTATATATTGACGGATCTTAACGAGAGAACTAACTTAACGACAGGAAAATTTCCGATTTACGATGATGGGCACGTTCTCGTTGATTTAAATCAGAATTTGGCATTTGATGACAAGGAAGTGAATTGGTCTTGGCCAGGTAGAAGGGTAGACGAGAGCTACCCATACTGGAGTCCAGTTGTTGAGTTCTTACCTATGACTGATGATCCACATATTGATTTAAGACCATTGACTGAAGAAGAAGCAAAAGTGATTTTAATGATGACCGGTGAATGGAAACCACAAACTAATTTCAAGCTCGATTTTTATACACCACGTTTAGCAGATAAGGTCATGTACAGATACAGAAGTCCTATCTCATCCTTGAATGAATGGTTAGACGTAGAAGGAGCAGCCCCCACATACTTTGTACCAAAATCCAGGGTTATTTGGAACGCTTTGCGTAAATATGTTACACACAACAATCTCTACAACCAGTTCTATACAGCCACCAATATCATTGCTCAGGTGATGTTGACGGTATACCCAGATACAGCAGAGGGTATGACATGGTTGACACACGTTCCAGAAGTCCATTTACCCAGGTTTGGATCAGTACGTGGTCGTTATCCATTCTTGAACTCAGGAGAAGCAGCCTTTATTCAAGCAAAAGCATTGGAAGACTGGGCAGCGTTGACAGCAAAGCCAGAGCTTTTATTCACCTACGGTATGATGCTCGCATCAACATTTAACATTGGACTAGCAGTGAGAGATGCGAAGGCGTCGCTTTTGATCGGGGAGGATAAATCCAGCTTTGACGACACATTATTCCTTCAACCAGAAACGTTCTTTGCATCAGCGGTATCGCTAGCAACCGGGTTAGATGCACCATTGAATGGAATGGGAGATGTTTATGTGTTTTATCCCGAGCTTGTCAACATCAAAGAAACTTGGGGAGTTCCAGCAGCAGTTACCGAACCAAGTGGTTATTTGGTGAAGGATAGTCACATTATATCTAATGGTGTTCCATTCGTCGGGTCGCCATACTTGGTTTATCCTCTAGCCGTCTTCGACGAAGCCAATCCTTACTCTGGCAATTTTGTTTTGCCTGAACCATTGAGACGTACAAGAAGAGGTGCTATCTATAGCTTCATTGACGCATGGAAGATGGGATGGGCAACCAAGGTAGCCGGGTATGACTTATATATCAACGTACATGGATCTGAAGTTGAGTACCAGAAATATTATAGTTCGAGCAGCAATTCTTGGGCCCACTTGTTAACAAATGGAATTGACGACGATGTAGAGGGTATTTTGATTAAGGATATGATCAGGAAGCCCAGACATTTTGTTGACATTCCTAATTTCTTTGTTCCAGGTAAACACTCTCTGACGGAGGTGAGTGTAAACGTGCTCGATACATACGTATTGGATGCAGCCGGAAATGTGAACAGGGCAGCCGGAACCGCAAACGAATGGGTCACACCTGTGTCACTGGGAATCCAGGTTGTCTCTAGTGGTGATTTACGTAGATTCTGGGGTCACATTAGACGTGGAAGACCGGGTTTAACCATGGTAGGTGTGACAATACCAGCAGTCATGCCTACCGTAGAGGAGAGCGGAAGAGTCGAAGTCAATTACGACCAAATGACAGAATCCATGAGTGCTGGTCAAGAATAAGTCTACTTGAGTCACAAGGCGGCACTAGACCAAGTCGTTATATTTTGAACGATTCTAATACCTTCCCAACTTGGGTTAGATTCAGGTCCAGAATACAGGCTGTATTACGTCAGAACGCATCACATATGTTGGTTGACGTTGTTCCCGCCCTGGATGTTTCGAATTATGGGACGGGATTGTGTTTTTCAGCTGCTTTCAAATGGTATGGCGAAGCAAGGTACTTGACTCTATGGCGTAACTCGGATTACTACGGTATGTATATGCGGATTGATTTGGATACTAATTTGATGGGACCAGTATTGAAGCGGAACATATCAATGATGTACAGTATGGTTAATAATATCGTTTTCAATGAAAGCGATATTAGTTGGTTTTTGCAGAAAGTTTTCCATGTTAATAGAACAATAAGACCTACTAAGTTTTTGAATTCATATTTATACGAACGTAGTAAAGTTACGGCCCAACACCATACGCATTTGAGACCACATGAGGTATTGGAAGCAGCCAAGGAAGTTTCTGAGGAGAGATACTATTATGCCAAATGCATACAGCAATTACTTTACCAATCTAAAATAAACATTGAGTCCACTGTTTCTTCCTTCATGGTATATGTAATCTCATTGTCAGAAACTTGGGTGCCAATACTCTTAGACAGTGCGACGTTGTGGTCAAACTGTGATGGGGAGGATGACTTGTTGTCACGATTGAAGACAGTCTCAACCCAATTGAAAGCCGCTCATTCGGTTGACTTGCAACCTTTGACTGAATTATTTGAGCTACCAGTACTCATGAATAGAGGTATTGGAACAGTTGACTGGAATACAGAAAAGTTGAATAGAATCAGACCAAATTGTGTAAACGTCTCCCCAGAGAAGGTTTATGAGTCTGCACTCAAGGTTTTCGACCTATCTCATGATTTGGGATACAGATACCCTAAGATGGAATTGGAAGATTACCTCAAGAATAGATGGGAATGGGTTCCAGGCGGTAGTGTTCATTCGCAGTATGAAGATGATGCTCAATACATCATTAAAGGGTTGTATACTAGAAATAAATTCATTACAATGAATATGATGCCTAAGCATCTAGTAGGCAGGTTTTTCAACAGCGAACCGGAAATAAGGGCATGGACATCCACCAAATACGAATGGGGCAAACAAAGGGCAATTTATGGTACGGACCTACGAAGTACCGTTGTCACCAATTTTGCTATGTTCAGGTGTGAAGAATCGTTAAAACACATGTTTCCCATTGGAGAGCAGGCAGAGGCCAATAAAGTACATAAACGTATTAATCATATGCTAAACGGATATGATAGTTTTTGCTTTGACTATGATGATTTCAACTCACAGCATTCGATTTCATCAATGCAGGCAGTACTAATGGCTTTTTATGATTCTTATAAGCTAAATATGAGTGAGGATCAGCTCAAGGCAATGAAATGGACTATATCATCGGTTGCAAATATGTTTGCCCTAGATCCTAGTACGGATGAATGGTACAAGCTTAATGGTACACTCTTGTCTGGATGGAGATTGACAACATTTATGAACACTGTTTTGAACTACGCGTACATGGATATCGCTGGAGCGTTTGAAGTGGCTGGGTTCTCTGATTCTGTGCACAATGGAGATGATGTTATGATTAGTTTGAATACAGTTAGTGCAGCTGTGCAGATCATGGAAAGAATGCACGCCATCAATGCCAGAGCACAGGTTACGAAATGTAATCTTTTATCTATCAGTGAATTTTTGCGTGTTGAGCATGGTATGAATGGAAACGAGGGAATAGGAGCGCAGTATCTAACCAGATCATGTGCTACCATAACGCACAGTAGAATAGAGTCAAATGAGCCAATTTCAGTAATTAGATTGATCGAGGCAGATGAAACCCGGTTACGTGACCTTGAGGATAGGACTACCGTCAAGGAAGTGATAAGTGCATTGAGAAAGCAATTGCAGAAGAGGGTTGAGAAAGTTTTCAAAGTTCCTGTAGAAGATTGTGATATTATTAGAAAATCACATCCCGTTGTTGGTGGATGTTCTAAGAACAGATGGGCATCCGTTAAGTATAAGATACATGTCGATAGTGGAGCCTTCAAGATTCCCGAAGAGATTGATGATCCTTCTGTGTGGCCGGGAGTGTATGACTACGTACATTCTTTGTATGCGAAGTTGGATGGGCAGATAGGAAAGAAGAAAATAGCTGATGCCGTTATAAAGGGTAGTCGACTTACGATAGCAATGAGTCGACTGATCAAAGTGTCCATATCGTTAAACAAAGAAGTGAAGAGATCCCAATGGGAAAGAGCCATGTATAAAACGTACAAAGGATTATCAGTGAGTTATTTCGTTAATCTTTCGAAATTCATGGGATTACCACCTACATTTAACCTCGAGAAAGGTAAGGCTCAGTATTTGATGGGGGCTATTAAAGAAAGTTCAGATGAGCTAAGAGCTCTTCAGCTTTTATTATGATAAATTTGTTTTGTTATTTCATCTTCGAATGAAGACTAGTATATATAGCTATTGCTTACTTCTAATTTTTTTTTTTTTGCCTTTCTAAACTTTTTTTTTAACAAAAAATTTAGTTCGTTTATAAGTAGTAATATATTGTTTTAACTAATGGAGATCAAGGCATCAACTTTCTAGATGTATTCAGTAAGGTCCACGAATGTTGGTATCTGATGTCGAACAGAGGATTCAGTGCTAGAATTGAAAGGCACGTGACAATATATTTGTGTAGCTTTGTTTTTTCAAGCGAATTTCTACTAGCCAACCATATTTAGTCAATAAAAGCAGACCTATTGATAGAGATCTGATTATATATTGAAATATAAAATGGCAGGGCATGCAGCTAAGTATATTCGCCATGCAGCAGTATCGGCTCCACATGTTGATCCTCGTATGAAGTGGGCATCGAAGTTATTAGGAGCAACAATGTGGTTTTATATCATGTACAGAGTTAAGGAAGATGGTCCAGTTATGTTTGGTCAAAAATTACCATTTGAACACCATTAGACTATTAGGTTGAAAAATTTCATTACATTTAAAGAGGAAGATTATTTTGTTGTATTAGAATAGTCAATATATTTAATTATAGTACTGTTGGAGTTAGCTTTGATGTAGAAACATGCTTTTGAGCAATAAGGCCAAATTTGATACTTTCAAAGGGAGGAAGGAACGGACATTTCATCTAACCCTTCCTCTTGATTTTCCCCTATAAATTCTTCCTCTACCTCTTCCCCTTCCTCTTCTTCCACGGAAGGGGAGACGTCTTCTTCTGTCATCATCGTCATCATCTTCTAGATCTTCGTTATTGTAATCACCATCAAATGCATTGCTCACATCGTTGTACTCATTATCTGCATCAATTATTTGGGGGAATACTACCGCTTTCTTAATACCCGTTTTTGGAGAGTATTCGATAGCATTGAATGAGTTCTTCAAATCATCATCATCATTATCTTCAACGTCATAATTATCGTCTAAGTCGTTTTCTCTATTTTCATCTTGCAATTTGAAGTTAAAATTAAATCCCTGACTATTGCAATAGTCAAGATTCAAGTTGCCGTGCTCGTTTAGTTTGAATATCATTATATTGTAACCCATTTCTTGAGAATTAATTATATGGTCACATAAATTAAAATGCCACAAGTTGTAATATGCTGAGAAGTAATAATCGTTGATTTTCTTTAACATTTTCTTGCTAACACTTGGGTCTTCGATAACGGAATTTTCCAACGTCAAAGGTATAATTTGGTCAATAGAATCATTAATTGAAATGGGAATCTTGTCGAACAAACTCAATCCCATTTCAACAAGTTTGGATATATCCTCCCTTCTAGTTTCATCTATTTCCTGTAATAATGCATTTAATTCTGTCTTGATGGCCAACCAGTATTCCCCCAATATCATTCGTAAACGGGAAAATTTAGATCTATAATTTTCGATATAGCCGGCACTGCCTCCCATACTGTCTACAAAACTCATTCCATTGCCCATAACTGGATACCGGAAATGTAATCCTTGACTTATGGTGAAGTCTGCGTTAGTCAAGATTGCTAAGTGCTCTAATAGTGGAGTCTTAATAACAGGTGAATGTGATATAAATATATTGATTGTTCGTTTGTTCCCATTTTTCATGACATTAATATACAATTCGGCTATTTGGATCAAAGTAATCCATAGATCACCTACCTTTCCCGAGGTCGAACCAACCAGTAAATTGCCATTATCGAATAAACTATGTATTTTTAAATTGCCCCCAAGTCCATACAATTTGATATTTGGTTGCGACTCTAACGGGCTGCGAATCTCATAGTTATTAGTATGATCAATTAAGTGTAAATTAGGGATAAGAAACTCACCGCTGTGAAACTTCTCTATAATGTTTGGATCATCTAATGGTCCGTATATGGTGTAAACAGGACATGGCAATTTGTAGACTCCTTCGATGTAAGAGTCAAGCTGTGAAATACCAGCATTGGTGCCTCCGAGCTTCAGTTTAAAAATGTTGATGTCGTCGACAGAATTAACGTTATTATTATGTGCTTGTATGGTAGATAAATCATTCAACTCATTGACTGTATTTTTGTCTAAAACTTCCAGAAACGCAACAATTTGCTTCAAGTATTGCAAATCCTGACATCCATTTATAGTCTCTTTATTCCAATATCCAAAGTTTCCAGTGTGAACTATGAAGTCAATTGGATTGTGATTACGTTTCTCTCGATCATATAGCTCTTGTAAGGAATGTAGATTCCCTTGAATGTCAGATACACTCAAAAATCGAAGAGATCCCTTGTTGCTAGTCATTGGACGTCTGTGAGCTCCTCTTTTTTCTATCGTTAGCCACTCTTTATCTATTTACCAGCAGTTTTATAGTATTCTTAACTCTTGTGAATAATTGATTAATTTTTCTAAGTAATGCGATATCAAATAGTGCAAATATATAATCTTATGAAAAGCAGCCCCCCAACTATATAGATATAAAACGAGTTATGAAATGCTTGAGCCCCTGGAGAGACTTCGGAATGCTATTAAACAAGGCAATTTGCCCATAACAAAACGACTATTATTGAGATTTCCAGAATTGTGGTTGAATAAAGACTCCTCGAATAACGGATGGAGCAACTTACATTATGCATCGTATAACGGAAACTACTTGATCTGCTTTCATTTAGTATCATTTATAAATAAAAAATTGGAAACCATTGAGGAGGAATATTCAAAATTGGATTTAGTAACATTTGACGATTTGACTGTGATTCATTTATCCTTGATTCATCACCATGCTCAAACTCTACATTATTTGTTACAGGAATTTCCTGGAGAATTATGGTTAGATTATTCTGGAGGGAACTTGAAGCAAACACCTTTGCATTATAGTTGCGTGTATGGGTTCAGGGAAGGTATAAAGTTGTTATTGGAGTTTGGTGCCGATTGGAACGCAAGGGATTTGAATGGAAATACATGCTTACACTTAGGATTTCAGTATGGGAACCTCGATTGCATTCAGGATCTACTAAAGTTCATTTTAATGTGCTGCAAGGATAAAGAGGAAGGTTCTGTTGTTATTGAGAAGTTTGAATCAGTTAAAAATAACGAAGGATGGTTGGCCATCGATTACGCTTTTTCGTTCGAATTCATCAAGAACTATCGCTTTTTGAGACAGGAGTTGTTCGTGTTCAACCAAGAATTGACCGATGCGATGCCTTTGGCGGTTTCTGAGTATGATACATCAAACTCTTTATTAACGCTAAGCAAAAACCATTCCCAAGCCTCAATCCCAGAAAACAAAGTTCTTTCAAGTCAAATAATGCCTATGTCTCAAGCACAGCATTCGGCCACCAGCGACCACAACCCTCAGAATACTACCACAGCAGACAAGACAACCAGAGCACATTCTCAATCATTACCTAGTTCAGATCTAATTCCTGAATTCAATTCAAATAAAAACAAGCCCCCTACTGTACGGAAAAGATCCAACACTCTATATAACTACAGGTCTCCTAATAACATTACAGTGGGTTCACCGAGAAATGCGTCTGGCACTCCTCACACTCCTTTGACCACTCAAACAATATTGAACAAAACACCGTCATTAAAATCAATAACTATATCTCCTCTGGTCAGGTGTAATAACGACAACCCAACATCCCCACAATCGGTTGTATCGATGCCTTCCACTTTAAGCATGTCTCCAATTCGTCTGATATCTCGTAGAAAGAGCACAAATAATATTTCAGGTATACAGTCAACAAACTGCCAAATAGAAGAAGATGGAGGAGGCATAAAGTCTGTGTCTGCTAGCTCACTCGATACGAAGACAAGTTCTTCCGACAAATCTCAAAATAGATCACAGTCGTCTACTCCGTCGCCTAATAAACAAGTGCAAGAAGAAACGAGATTGCCCAGAAGCCCACCATCTACTACTTCGATTGCTGCGAAGCTCGCCTCAAACAGCAGCAGGTCATCGCTAAACCAGGAAGAATTGATGCAGCAAAAACCAGCATTACCCAATTTTGAACCTGTCCCTTCGTTGAAAAAAACAGGGTCAACTTCGACTCTTTCAAGAAGAAAGTCTACGCCTTCGTTAAGAAACTTGCCTGATACCGACAGTGATCTTTCGAAAAGGTCAAGTATAAATAGTATTAGTTTCAGCAGAATTAGATAAGTAGAAGATATCGCGCTATACTGAAAATTAGATAGATCCACACGATTTGCTTTTCAAGCGAATTTGTTTAATACTATAGAATGGCACCTAAGACTCAACCATCAATAAGCCGGTTTTTCAAGAGCAAGGAAGAGTTACTGATAGGAAATGTCCCGAACAATGCTGTCAATCCTAATGGTAAATCTGATGAGAACGTGAAGTCTCTGAGAACTCCAGGTAAGTTAGCTGGTTTTCAGCATCAAGTGAAAAATGCAGAAGAAACAGCAAGCCATTTAAAACTTTCAAAAAGAAAAGCTTCACCGGAAAAAGTTCAGCTGGAGACAAATGCAGAAACAAATGCAGAGTCAATGATCAAAAAGACCAAATTCAATGAACCACTCAAGAAAGCTGCTATAGGATCTTCAACTAAGAAACTAACACCGTTGGAAAAGCAATTCATTGAAATGAAACTGAGAAATATGGATAAAATACTTGCAATCCAAGTGGGATATAAATTTAAGTTTTTTGGAGAGGATGCAGTTATTGCGTCGCAGGTATTAAGCATCATGTTGATTCCAGGAAATATCAAACTTGATGATCTGCGATATGATAGGTTTGCTTACTGTTCAATACCGGACAATAGACTACACATACATTTGAAAAGACTATTAAATCAAGGGTTGAAAGTGGGTGTGGTGAAACAAACTGAAACTGCAGCAATTAAATCAGTCGACAGCAGCAACAAGAGTGGGTTATTTGAACGTCAAATGACAGGAGTTTACACTAAAGCAACATATATGGGTGATGAGGTGTTGACTGGGGATCCCAGTATAAATAGGACGGCTATTGCAGATGATGAGATGGGTGATTATATCTTTTGCATCGATGAACTGAATCCCAAAGAAATCGGAATTGTTGCTGTACAGCCCATAACAGGCGATATTATATATGACACCTTCCAGGACAACGTTGCCAGAGATGAATTAGAGACGAGATTAATATATTTGAATCCAAGTGAAGTTCTTGTGATTAGTGATAAATCAGGAATATCCAAAGAGACGTCCAAAATTATAAGTGTTATCAGTAATAAGGTCAATGTGCGCCATATACCAAGGAGACAACAATCGGCAATTACCAGTGAGATTAATGCATTCTTTAATACCATTGAATATGGTAAATATACAGGCTTGGGAGAGTATTACTTGCTCAACTTTTCAAATTCAGTTCAAGCATGTATTAGTGAATTAATAACCTACTTACAAGAGTTCAAGCTAAGTAGTATTTTCACAATAGAAAGGAACGTTAGCAGCTTTTCAAATTCTAAGAAATATATGATTTTACCAAGTGCCACTATACAAGCTTTGGAAATATTTCAAAACTCGACTGATCCGAACTCAAGCAAGGGCTCGCTACTATGGCTATTGAATCATACTCGGACAAAAATGGGTAATAGACTACTAGTTAAATGGATTTCGAAACCCTTAACAGATAAATCTCTGATTGAGGAAAGACTTGAAGCTGTGAGTGATTTGACTAAAAAGTTCAGTCATTTCGTAGATTCTTTGAAAAATCAATTGGAGAAAATTGGGAAATCAAATATTGATTTGGAGAAAAATTTAATCAAGGTACATTATGCATCTACCTATAAATTTGATCGAATCAGCAGGAAAGATGTTTATTTAGTACTTAAATGCTTTGATGACCTTTTAAGAATGATAAACACTTTCGGAGATAAATTAAAAATATTAGAGTCAGTTCAATCTCCCCTACTAATTGAGATATTCGATGAGTTGTTTCAATTCTCACAACAAAGTATAGTTGGAGATCTCCTTAATATGATATCAGTAAATGCATTAGACGAATCAAACTTGACGGAACAGAAAATAAAGTTTTTCAACTTGAACTACTTCAAGGACGATGGTATCATGAAAAAATTGGAAGAAATAAAGGAAGTTGAATCCTCATTGCATGACCAATTGGTTAAGGTCCGTAAATTTTTGAAAAGACCACAGCTCAATTATGTTAGCAATTTAAAAGAAGCTTATTTGATTGAGGTTAGAAATGGAAAAATGGTTGATTCATTACCAAACGATTGGGTCAAAATTAATGGAACTAAATCAGTCTCAAGGTTCAGATCTCCCGAAATTACACAGCTATATAAAAAACTCCAGTATCACAATGATGTACTAATCAAAAATTGTGACAAAGCTTTCAATGCATATTTGAATGAAGTGGACAACAATTATGAATTTTTCAGTAAAATTATTAGAAATTTGGCTATCTTTGATTGCTTAATGTCATTAAGTGCTACTAGTTTCATTAATTCGAACTATTCGAGACCCAACTTAGTCGAGAATGAACGGGTGATTCATATCAAGCAGAGCCGGAACCCAATTACTGAAAATTTATCTGTTAACTCTAACTACATTTCTAACGATATAATAATGTCTAATGATAAGCATAGAGTTTTAATTATTACAGGTCCGAACATGGGAGGCAAATCAACCTATGTGAAGCAAGTAGCATTGTTGATTATAATGATTCAAATTGGTAGCTACGTACCTTGCGATGAAGCGACAGTAGGAGTTTTTGATACGATTTTTATACGAATGGGCGCTAGGGATAACATATTACAAAATCAATCAACATTCATGACAGAGATGTTGGAGTGCAGTACTATACTCAAGAATATGACGTCAAGGTCGCTCGTAATATTAGACGAAATAGGAAGAGGTACTGGCACAAACGATGGAATTGCCATAGCCTATTCTATATTAAACTACTTGATTGAAGACTCCAAGCAACCATTGACTTTGTTTATTACTCACTTTCCCTCTTTGCATGTGTTGGAAAAAAAGTTTGAAGGTATTGTGACTAATTATCATATGGGGTTTCAAGAAGTTTCAAAACCGAATCAAGAGTTCCCTGAGATCGTTTTCTTATACAATCTAGTTAGGGGAGTTGTGAGCAATCTGTACGGATTGAACGTTGCAAGACTAGCGGGAATTCCGGGTTCTATTATACACAATGCATTAATTAAGTCTACAGAAATAAGAGACGCAATTGAAACACGAGGCTGGCCGACAAAGTTTATAAGAATGATCAAGTTGCTTGCAGATGAACAGCCAATACAAATCAAATCTGAAGAAATTGAACAATTGTATAATTGCATAGAACTGTAAATAATGAGTATACAAATAGATGAGTAAACAAATCAATAATTGAATCTTTACGTCTAGCTTAAATTAAAGAATTTCAAGCAAGAATCATTGAAATCCAGGGGATTGTCTAAATAAATATGATGTCCAGCATCGCTTATAAATTTGAATGAGCTTAAAGAGTTAATTTTTGATAGTTGTTCGAATATATGGTAACCGCCTTTTGAATTCATCCAATCCTTATCACCATAGAGCCATAAAGTTTTAACATTTGAATCATGCAAGTAATTGATGAATCCCCTATCACAAAGTGGTAGTTTGGCCAATATCTCATGGTTAATTAGCTTTGTTATAGCTAGTTCACCCGATCCTTGATACTGATTGAAGATAGAGTACGAATAGTTATGTAGTTTTAAAATTAAGTCAACGTTTGGCTCCCCTTCTTCATTATTAGATTTCAAATTACCAAATCTTTGAAATGACCAGTAGGAAAGCAACTTTGAGTACAATGGACCTAATATTTGCAACATTTGGAACGGAGATTTATTCCATTCCCATAATTTTTGCAAAACAAAGTTCTTTGGGAATCTAGGCTTGCCTAATCTTTCCCACAATTCCTGAAACTTTTCGTCTTCAACAATGAGCTTGTCGTTAGATTGTACTGTTAATAAATCTTTCAAAGGATTGCTCCCTTCTTGATAATCCTGACAATTGATTAAACTAACATAATTTGATTCAGTACCCATAGGACTAACTATGACGAACTCTTCTACAATCTTAGAATTGTCCGTTTCTTGCTCGCAATATTGATTGTTATATTTCATCAAGTAGCAGCTCGACAAATACCCTCCCATCGAATGTCCTATTAATTTAAACCTCCTTAACTTTCGGCATATCCTCCAATCTTCAATTTTATTAATAAACCAATCCTCGATTTTCAAAATCTGGCCGATTTCTTCAAGCTTGGTTAATGGTTTCGTCAAAAACTCATTGGGAAATTTGGGTCTCGAGGAATTTCCAAATCCTGGCAAATCAATAACGTGTAGCCGCAAGCCAGGCTTAGACTTCACAAACTGTTCAAAATTCTTCACAAAATATCCCATTGCTGCCATATAGCCGTGTATCAACACAATATCGACTTTTTCGTTATCTTCGCTATCTCCGTGATTTTCAAGACATAATTCATGAATTGTGATTCCATTACCTATATCCACATCCAAAAGTTCCCCTATAATCAAGGTACCTTCAGGTGCTTTCTCGTCACTATCAGGTGGTCGAATGTAAACATCCTTGGATAGTACGGCTGTGAACAATTCATACTCAATTAGTCGATTTCTCAATTTTGCCTGTTCTATATATTCATTTTCAAAATTAGCAAGGGAGCTACTATCGTTTCTCAAATACTTTGGGAATGACCACCAATCCGCAAGAGACTTACTTAAAGGTATCGATTTAGGTACTTTTTCGTTCATAGTATCTAAATGAAAGCTAGTCAATTTCCTGATAGTGACGCGACCCTTATATAGGGTAACGATTAGCTCACCAATCAAATACGATATCGGCTTAGCGAAAAATTATGCCTATTGAAGATAAGGGGCCCATAAAGCCAATGAGATTTCACATGACTCGTTCATTACAAACAGAATTGCTAACATGTAAGTATTAAGGATATGAAAAATTATATAGAAGACAACTAAAACAATTATCTATTAAGCACGCAAATAAAATCAATGCATATATGTAGAAGTGAATTTTAAAGATCGATGAGAAACTCTTTATATTTTAGCAAATGCGTGATTCCTATGCTTCTATACGAATAAATTGGACCCTAATTTTTAGCAAATGAAAGTTCAAGAGTGTTTGCAGAATATTGCCTTGCAGCAAAAAGCGAACTGCATTTCTAAACACCGGTATGGTAGATAAGATCGTTCATTCAATTCTGTATGTAAAGTTGATTCTCATTTGTTTATGTCGGAGTATGCTGGAGGCGACGTTTCATTAGTTGCACCGTAGCTAGGATTCCTAACAGCTAAGGGTTCGTGGTCGATAGGATGGTGGTGATGATGATGATGGCTATTTCTTGTACTCCTTGAGCCTCTGGAGCTTGAACCGATTTGATTCTCTAGATCCGATGAGTTCTGATAAATATAGTATACTTTTGATTCATGATTTATAGTATATGGTGGATATTTGGCAATAATGTACCAAGAATGAATTAGGCCAGGGAAATAACCTAAAATACACAACAAGATATTTATCAAGGAATCGCACGAGCAAATTCCTCTCCGGATCCACACGGGTAATGGTGGGAATAGAACAGACAATATTATAAGACAAATATCGGACAAACACTCACAACAACACATAGCTTATTATTGGTTCTTGTGGCAAAGAAATAAAAGTAGGATTAATGATTTGATAAAGTGATGACTGATTGAATTACAGATTAGCTATTCTGCAGGTTAGATATATTTTGCAGGTTATCCTTTTGCTGGTATTACTTGCCATCATATATACTTATACAAGCTTAATTGTATTATTGATTGTAATAGCGACTATGCTGAGTATATCATTCAACATAAGTTACAATGGAATCACGAAGAAAATTGGGTGTGCCAAGTCGCAAACAGGTGGCCAATTGGTTCGATTAGCATTGGAGAAATTTAAAGCTGAAGGCAAAGATGGAGAATTGATCCACAACGGAAAAAAGCTAGATAATTCATTACCAATAAGATTAACAAACTTGCTAAATAATTCTAAGTTGCAGTTGGTAGTTACTGAGACTAGCAAAGACAAGTTGGTGAATGTGAAATTGGTTACGAGTGCCAAAAACGAGACGAAATCATATATATCAAAAGTGAATAATAAGCAGTCGTTGCATGAAATACTCCAAAAGTTTGCACAGGATAACGGGGATGATGTTATAGGAACCGCAGAGTACGAATTAGCTATTTTGAATAGCAAAATCCAAAGCAGTAGTGCCGAAATCCATTCCACTTTGAATTCAATTATTGGAAATGATGTCTCCAGCTTGGTAATTAGATTGAGTCCTTTGCAGGCGAACAGTAACAGCAAGGAACAAGAATTAATCAACGAGAAGCAGAAGGAGAGAATGGTTGAGTACCAGAAACAAGAGAAGCAGAAAAGAGAAGCGGAGCATATCAAACAACTTCAAATGGCTACTCGCGAAACATTAGACGCAAAAGGCGCCCCCGAGAAGGACACAACAGATAAAAAAGTCGCCCCGGAGTATGAGGTGGATCAGAGAGCTGAGAAGATCCCTAAAGTACACGGCATCAGCAATCAAGTAGACGACAAATCCGTTGAAACAAGAACCGATAACCATAATAACAGTAAGCATTCAGCACCACCCCCAGAAAGCGGTTCAGACTTACACAAGTACAATACCTTATACACACCTTCGTCTTTCAAAATGTATGACAACCCCGACGACGATTATGAGATGACTGTGGATCAAGCCCAGAAATACCACAAAATGATTGTTAGCTCCACCAGGAAAAAGAAGGCTCACACGCCTAAGCCAAAGCCTACAAAGTACTCAATTAGACTCAAGTTCCCAGATAGAATCATGCTACAGCTAGAATTTCCCGATTCCTCCACCAAATTGGGCCAATTGCTCAAAAACATAGACGGGTATTTGGCTCCACGCTTTCAAAATAACTACAATTTGAAAATGGGCCACCCTCCCTTTGCGAAGCTTTCATTGTCGATTGCAGAAAACAATAAGGCCCTAGTTGATATACCGCACTTCCAGGATGAGAAGATTGTCTTGATATGGGAACCTCTCGATCATTCATCCGGCCCGTATGTGGCCCAAGATGCTTTTGCTAAGGAGCACATCAAGCGTATTGATGAATTACCGGAAGTCAAACTTGAATCTGACCGAGGTGCTTCTGCACCCCAAATACTGCATGAAGCCTCCCCCGAACTCGATAGACATTCCACTGTTTCACCCCATACCTCGTCCAAATCAAAAATTCCCAAGTGGTTCAGACCAAGTAAGTAAATCACTGCAAAATTAGCTCCGAACCAACTTCAGATTTGCCCTAATTGTTGCAATTTTTGTATCGGTGTAATTGCCCTATTTTTCTCCGGTTTCTCCTTATCAGTCGCTATCGGCCCACCGGGCCTGTACCGGCGTGAAAATTTAGCAGTCCCATTTTTAAATTTACTCGTGTATCCTCGGGCCAGCTAGCTCAATTATATACTTATCATATATACCATCCTACCTCTACACATATATGCTAGAACTGTTCACCTATACTCCGTTTCATGTTTCCCCATATTATGTCGTATACTTGGCTAGATAAGTGAGTCATAAGACTTATTAATAATGCATACTATGATTTACACACCTTAACTATGAAAATCGCATATAAAATCTCGTATTCTATTCCTGGTAAATATCAGCACGCTCATAATAAAAATTTTTCAACAGTGAAAAATTATAAAAAGTCTTTATTCTCTCGATCGTCTTCTACAAAAAATTTTTCTCTTTTTGATCATTAACAACAACAACTACAAAAATTCTATTAGATACTTTGATTTTACTTTACTTCCCGTTATTATTAAGAATTAATTGAAATCAAAATGTGTGCTTAAATTTATTTTATAAAATTTAATTTAAAAAATTAGAGAGTTATTAATTAAAAGTTTGAAGTTAAAAACTGTTAATTACCTTAAAGTTGTTGTTTACCCCGTATAAAAATGTTATCGTGAAAGAAATTAAGTTAGCCCGTCCAGTATGACGTATCTATATATTTACCCTTATTGAAAATTATTCTATATTGTTATTGTTGAAGAAAAATTAAATATCACCCAAATGTCCGCTACTACTAATACTACTACTGCTGCTACAGCTTCCAATCCAATGATATTATGTGGAGATTCGATGTTCGAATCCACAGATTTATTTACTAGTCCTCACCCACCTGTTTCTGCTATGGGCAACGAGCTTGTTCCTATGAAACATGAGAGTATGGATGAATTGTCGTCACACTTACCAATCAATGATCAGCTGAATGAGCAGGCGCAGAAAACGTCTCCATTCAACATTCACTCCTCGGTATTAGATTCAGTTTTTTCTAGTAACTTGGATGAAAATGATCAATTGCAGGACCACACTCCTATGTTCGATGAGTTAGATTTCATTATCGATGGGGGAAAAGTCAATCTGAAAGACGATTGGGTTTCCCTTTTCGGTGAAAGTGATGACAATGCTGCTATTCAGGAGGAATCTGATACGTCCAGAGAATCGAGAAAACGATCATTCGACCAAGTTGAAGAAGATAACGAGTTAACTTCTTTAGCTGCCGATGATTCGATAGAGAAAGCTGAGCATCCGACTGCCTCATCTGAGGAACCGGAACAGTTGTATACTCCTGTTGAGTCTAACTTATCGACTCCTAATATCGATTCTCATGCTTCGAAGAGCAAAAAATCTAAAGTTGATCATTTAGGTTGCGTTGCTTATTCTAAGAAGCAAAGGTCTCAGCCATTAGCTCCAGTCTCTACTGAAAATGGCGATCCCGTCTCCATGAAGCGTGCCAGAAATACGGAAGCTGCTAGGAGATCTAGGGCCCGTAAATTAGAGAGAATGAATCAATTGGAGACTAGAGTTGAAGAATTAATTGAAGACAAAACTAGTTTAGAAAATGAAGTCTTGAGATTGAAAGAAATTCTAGCCACTAATGGTATCAATCATTAAATTATTATTATGTTTTATGTTTGTATTCATCCTTTGTTATCGATGTTTTAAATTCATTTCTAGAGAAATTGTGTTTACTAATATATGTTTTTATTATAATTATTTTACAGAATTACTTGTAAGCTGAAATCCTATTAGTACATGCAGCCGTAGCTACGATTAGGAGTAGTATAATAAGTGACACCTGATACACATACCTGATACACAACTATCAGGCCGGAGTTGGTACAGCTAACATCAATTTAGGTGCCAATATGGTCAGCCACAACAATAGTATCAATCCTACTTTCGAGCAATAATAACCTGAACCTATGTTACTTCTTCGCGTAGGTCGCTATGACATCGGTACCTAATGTCTCCAATTTTTCCTTGGTTAAGGCTTTCAAACAGTCAGTAGCAGAAGCTTCATTTTCAAACTCTATGAATGATAAGTTCCTCACCTTCACCAACCGACTATTTATGAATCCCCCAAACATCTCAAAAAACACAAGCAAATCATTATTAGTTATATCTGGCCCCAAGTTCTGCACCAAAAGAATTTTATTTGGTGGAATTGATTTCCAGCTTTGCGTCTTCTTGGCATGCGGAGGCTTTTTGACACCTTTGGCCGTTTCTGACTCGGCATTTGCTTTGGCCTTCATCTGCTTTCTCACCTCAATCGAATGTTCATTTTTCAATATGTCCCGATGGTAGTTATCCGAATTTGCCTTTGCGTAAGTTATGTGTATAGTCTTTCCGAATAGCTCGTAATTTTGTAATGCTTGCATTGCTTCACGGCTCGAATCCTTGTTGTCGTACGTAATAAATGCCTGGCCCTTCATTTTGAGGTTTCCATGCGCTGTTAGCTGTATTATGGTACCATGTTTCTGAAAGATCTCCTGCAAACCCGACTTTAATTTATTTAACGACACCTTGTCGTTCAAATTATTCACATATATCGTCTCCATAGGTTCCAAGACCTCTGTTTCATCCGTCATCCTGTGCTTGCCAATTCCATCATCATCATAATCCATTTTCAGATTCTAAATAACCACTTCATATATGGTAGACACACTTCATATATGGTGTTCGGATGTATAGCAAACCCCATACACCTATATCTAATTATTACCCGGCTCCAAGCTTGATCTTCGGGATAATTACCCCATGCGGTCGAGTCGCGCATTTGTTCGTAAGGAAGGTTTGCACACCTGCATAATTTCACAGAATCAAAATCTCTATTTCACGTCACCGTATTCTGGCCAATCAAATGAACGGTAAACGTAAGCACCTGCACTGTAGTGGTAACAAATGGCACGTGATATATCTATTATTCTAGAGCTTAAAAAAATGGCAAACTTTATGAACGAGATGAGAACATCAAAAAGAAGAGTATTTCATTATTGAGTCGGTGGTATTAAGGTATACTGAGATGTCGTTAGTAACATTAAAAAACCAGGTAGGTAAGTTGTTAAAAAGATCAAAGTCTGAGGAAGAATTAGAAAGACTTGAAGCTTCATTGGATAATAATACCCAACCATACGGATCAACCGAAGATGGCAACGATAGAGGTCAGGATGTTGCGGTGGAGGAAGCTATCTTGAATGCATCGAAAGCAAGTGGGTCAGATTCGGGAGACGAAGACGAAAACCAGGGATTTTTCAGCAAGTTTGACCCTAGGGTGATGTCGGACATTATTATTGGATTGTCGGACGGATTGACAGTTCCATTTGCATTGACGGCCGGATTGTCGTCGTTGGGTAACTCAAAGTTGGTTATCACCGGTGGGATGGCCGAGTTGGTATCTGGGGCGATTTCGATGGGCCTTGGGGGGTATTTGGCCGCTAAGTCAGAGTTGGAGTACTACAAAGCACAGGTTAAGAAAGAAAAGTTGCAATTTTTCAAGAAGCCAGAGATGATAAACCAGGATGCTGCTGAGATCATGTTCGAATTGGGGGCTTCTGAGCAAACCATCGGATCGTTCTTGAAGGACTTGGACTCGCAGCCCAAAAATCTCATTGATTTTGTTATTCGTTTTGGGAAAGGGCTCGAAGAGCCAGCCGAAGGAAGAGAATTTACATCTGCTCTTACCATCGGTGGAGCTTATTTCATGGGTGGCTTTGTGCCATTGTTGCCTTACTTTTTTTGTTCGGTCGTCAAAACGGGATTGGTAATTTCAGTTATCGTGATGCTAATCACTTTGTTTATATTTGGCTATATCAAGACTTCAATATCATTGGGCGATGACTGTGGAAGAAGTAAAAAGGTCACAGAAGGTATGCAAATGGTAGCTATAGGCTCAATTGCTGCGGGTGCTGCTTGGACTTTGGTATACTTTATTGATAATTAGCCTTTTTTGCTGCCATTTTGCCTACTACCTTGTTTTGCATTCATCCTTCTACATTATAGATTATCACTTTGTATACGCCATCTTTAGTTGATTAATGTATATTAGTTCTAACATTTCATAAGGGATACGTAAACTGTAAAATCTCCAAAAAACTGAGTGCTTAACGTTTACAGGTTAGCATTCGAGATTCCGTTAGTGGCGTTATGAAAATTGCTTAGGGGAATTGTAGAAAGCTATCCTTGATATAACATCAATTGATAATGTCACATAGATTCGCTGAATTCATATCAAAGGTCGCCATTCCATTAGGTATAACCGTCACGTTGGGGCAATCCGCAATTTATGACGTGGAAGGGGGTAAAAGAGCAGTTATATTCGATAGATTGAATGGTGTTCAACAAAGCGTAATTGGCGAAGGGACTCATTTCTTAATTCCATGGTTGCAGAAAGCCATTATTTATGATGTTAAGACTAAGCCTAAAACTATAGCTACCACCACCGGATCAAAAGATTTACAAAACGTTTCATTGACTTTGAGGGTTCTTCATAGACCAGAAGTGTTAAAACTACCAATCATTTATCAATCGTTAGGTTTAGACTACGATGAGAGAGTTTTGCCAGCAATTGGAAATGAAGTGTTGAAGTCCATCGTTGCCCAGTTTGATGCTGCTGAATTGATTACTCAGAGAGAAGTTGTGTCTGCAAGAATCAGACAGGAATTATCGCGTAGATCGAACGAGTTCAACATTCAATTAGAAGATGTTTCCATCACTCATATGACTTTCGGTAGGGAGTTCACAAAAGCCGTCGAGCAGAAGCAAATTGCCCAGCAAGATGCCGAAAGAGCCAAATACTTGGTTGAGAAAGCCGAGCAAGAGAGAAAAGCTAATGTGATTAGAGCTGAAGGTGAAGCTGAAAGTGCTGAAACTGTTTCAAAGGCTTTGGCGAAGGCAGGTGATGGTTTGTTAATGATCAGAAGATTAGAAGCATCGAAGGATATTGCAGCTACTTTGGCTAATTCCTCTAATGTTTCCTATTTGCCAAGCGGAGGCAAAGGTGATAGTGAATCTAAAAATTCGTTGCTTTTGAATGTCGGTCGTTAATTCAATATCTTATTTGTAAATATCTTTATACATGCTCTAGGAATACTTAAATATCTAAGATTACTAATTCTCTGTCAATTCCTGGTGTAGATATACCACTCTTTATTAATGAGTCGATATCTTTCAACTCTTTGACACACCCACTTGTTAAGTTCAAAATTTCGTCCTGGGTCTTACCCACCGCAACATCGTCTTCAACTCTTACACCAATACCTTGATACCATTTTGGATATTTATCATTAAAGGGAATGTACAAGCCTGGCTCAATTGTAATAACATTGCCAGCTTTTAGGTTTTCGTATCTCGATACGGATGGGATATCGTGAAGGTCCAAACCCAAATGATGTCCAATGTAATGCGGATATAAGTCTCTACTTACATCATAATTCGAAACGCCTTCGAACCCAGGCAATTTCCTAATTTCTTCAGTTAACTTGTGAACAGAAAATTCATGGATCTTGTTTATGGAAATATTATTGTCTTCAAAGCACAAATCAATACATTGTTTGTTAACTTTTAACACAATTTCATAAATATCTCTTTGAGGGTCACTGAAGCCTTTAGGAGAATTGGGCCATGTTCTTGAGATGTCAGAGCAGTAACCACCCAACTTTCCTCCAGCATCAACGAAAACCATTTCATCTTTATACAACAAATCATCGTTTCTAGTATAATGTATAGTCAAAGCATTTGGACCACTAGCAACGACAGGGATATAAGCCTGTTTATCGCATCCTCCTTTAACGAATTGATACTCTAAATATTTGGCCAAAGTCTTTTCAGAAGCAATGGGTGAATCTGTGCTTACTTTTCCCATAGCTTTATTTATTGCCCTGCTAGATATTTGCGATGCAACTTGCATAACTTCAATCTCACTAAACGATTTTACTGCTCTTTGTTGCGCAATTAAAGGGTTTAAAGGCTTCACCTTCTTGTTTGACGATTTTATTAAATCTTGGACTGTCGTTGCATTTTTCATGACGTTGTTGAAATTGAAAAAGGACTTGATTGTGGATTGTCCAGCATGCTTATTCACTGATTTATCATCCCAATAAATATTTTCATTTCTTGATATCAACTTCTGAATATAACTTCGGGCGTTATTTATATCCTCAGCGTGATCTGCATTGAAGTAATCGTAGGCGCCTTCTAAACCCAGTCTTTCTCCCTCCCACAATTCAACGTGTGGATTTTTAGCGGGCACCAACATATGCAAGATAACATCCTCGTCATTCCCTCTGTCATACATCTTTTCAATAACTGCCACAGAGTTGGCTTCTAACCATCCCGTCATATAATACAAATTGTTATCCTGTTGAAACTCATAGAATACACTTCCTGAACTAAATTGAACATCATTGCCGACAATGATAGCTAGTGACTTCACTGGCAAGTTCTTGGCTAGCTCTAACCTACGATCATAGTACTCTAATGCACTTATTCCGGGTGTAATGTTACCAGGAATTGGCAAATAATGGGGTCTTGTCTCATGGGTTGGTTGACCTGTATTATACGGAACGCTTAAATTCGATCTGGTTGGTAGATTTAGATTTCGGAGAGGGCAAACGAATGGCTTAAACGAGGAAAGGCTGACACCACAAGCCCTTTTCATTGATGTTCTGATCATACCGCTTTGCCTTGCTAATGTAAGAAAACAGCGATCAGATTTTGAGTGAAAAATTTATCTCGAATTAACATCGACATCGAAGATTGCAAAATAGATATACACAATAGAAATGGAAACTCTAATATATGACGAATTTAAAGGTTTTTGTTGTGATAAATCTTTCAATGAAGGGGTACCGAAGAGTAAGGATAGGAATATAGAAATAACAAGTGGGTTCGACCTCTTGCCTTGGGACGAGCACATCAATCAAATTGAAGACAAAGAAGCAAGCGTAGAGGAACATGAAGAGCCCTCTCTTGACAAAAGAAAGAAACTCACGAAACAAGAAAAGAGAGAGCAACGCCAACAGAAAAAGATCAATGCAACTAAGAATAAGCGATTAAAGAAAGCAAAGCAGTTGTCTGATGCTAATACAGAAATTGTCACATCTGTAGATAAGAATCCTTTCGCAGTTCTACAAGAGATAAAAAGTATGCATTCAAAGATAGCCAAGCAAGCTGGAGGTAGTAGTGGCAAAGATTTCAAAATTCTCCAGTACCATTCTATTGCTTTGTATAAATCTGATTTAGATCATATTTTACCTGAAGAGTGGATATGCGATAACAACATATCTTTGGTTTACGAGCTTCTACACCAGTTATTTTTGAACAAAAGGAAAGATAAATTCACCTATGAGATCCAACTTCTTTATCCATCATTAGTCCAATTGTTTCTTCACATTCCAGTGGGTAGCGACTTTGAGAATATTCTACCAGTAAAAGAATTGCAAAAACTGAAACTCATATTCATTCCAATAAATTATATCGACAACTACCAACAAATAGATTTGGAGCAAGCGAATAATGGGGACCACTGGGTGCTTTGTCTATTCAATCAAATAAACAATAAACTCTATGTTTATAACTCAATGCGTGAACCAGGAATAGGTAACAACGAATTACTAAATGAATTATTACGACGCTTAAAGTTGTGCAATTCAATAATCAAAGCCAATTCCTCAATCGAGATAATAAATATGAAGTGTGATCAACAATCAAACTTCAACGACTGTGGTGTCTATCTACTTATGATGACTTGCTGTTTAATCAAGAGACTAATCAATGATACAACAATTAATTTGGATATCAGCAACATTAAATTCAATTCATTACGCGGTAGACTTTGCATGCTAGATTTAATCTATAGACTATCTAGACAACAATGATTTATAAGGTTTTAAGAATTAAACGCCTGTTCAATTAAGCAGCCTTTAATCAAGTTAGCAATACTTTCACCAGCCAAGCGATTGCTTAGTTCTTCTATTTGTTCACTTATATTGTTTCGCTTGGTGCTTGTGTTAAAAAAAACGTCTTTCTCATAACTGAAACCGATCCCTAGCTCTCCCAACTTTAATATTGACATTAACAATATTAAGTTATTGGAGACAGAGTCATCAGAGTAGCCCAATAGCGATACTAAAGCATCTCGCGAAATGTTCTTCGTTATGGAAATTATAAGTAAGAAATTTTTAAAGTCGACAAGGTAGTTTATAAATCTTATGAAATTTGACGCATTGCTAGGAAATGTATAACCTAGCGTACTAACTAGTAGTTTTGTGAAATTCACATCATTGAAACTTACCTTGAATTGTTTGAAGTTTGATTCAGCTAAATTCATACAATTCTCATGAACAATAAACTCAAACCTATTTTGGTCATTAAATAAATCAAATAATATTTCATTTGCAGAATCAATTTCAACCACCTCTCCATAGTTTAAAAGCGATAAACTTTTGAAAGGCATGGTCAACAAGATAGATAATTTAAACATTGTCAAAATTTCGGTTTTCAAACCAACTCGTTCATTATCAAGCACATCGAGAGGTTTCAAAGGAGCATTATTAATAATTAGCCTGTTGAAATGAAATAAAAACTCATCAAACTTTCCTTGTTTGAAAAGAGTTGATAAATGTAGCCAGTTCAAAATCCAATAAAATTGAACTTCCCTATTCGATTTGTTAACATTAATTAACATCTCATTTTTTTTATAATAAACATCAACTTTCTTGAAAAAATTGTTAATAACTTTGAATGAATTTGTAGAAGATGTTGATGTATTTGAGCTGGAATCATTAGTAGATGGAAACCATATCAAGTTATATAAATTGGTTGTATAGTGAATGAAGTTGAACTCGATATACCTATTTTTAATGAACTGGTCTAAATCTATAGGTTGAGACTGAAATTGAAGAATGGATTTGAACTGGTTAATATCTGTAAGGACTTGTGAGTAGTTTCCTTGGATCATATAAACTCTCTGTAGTTTCCCAAAAGTTTCGATTACTAACTCCTTATCAGGGTTTTCTAAGCAATGATGGAATTGATTAGTGTACTCATTGATTAACTCTTCACTTGAGCTCTCCACTGATGAGGCCCAAGATTGATTAAATGAACCGGCATCATCACCCAAATAATTGATCATCAGTTCATAGCTGGGATGTATTGATTGGTATTTATCCATTAATTTCAATGCTTTCAAGGCACAATCTTTCGCTGTCTGTTTTAAGGACTCATTATCCTCAGAACAAATAGATTCAAACTTGTAGGCCAATTTATTGACATCTAAATAGTCCACGTCAATATCAATGTCTTCCATCTTACCTCTATAGAATGCAGTAGATCAAAAGATAAAATCATTGATAGTGTACAATTCTTTTGAAATACGCAAATGGCTCGTTTTCTTGCACTACTTAAATTGATTCACTAAGAATATGCATTGAAAATAAGTACAACCGGCCCATTCAGAAAATAAATTCCTATCAATTGGGCTCATATGGGTTCCTTAATGGTAAACTAAGTTGTAATATACAATTCTATACAAGATATGTCGCCTAAAGCATACGTTTAAAATAATCTAGCTTTGCCGAATTAAATGCACAAATCATATCAAAAAGAGCCTGTTAACTCATAGTAAATACTAGAACATCGACCTTTAGCTAATGCTATTACTTTTTGATACAATTGAAAATACATGTAAAGCACTTTGTAACGTTCATCAAGTATTCAATTCTGCGAGTTTCAAAAGTCTTGCTAGCCTCAAAAGTCTTGCTAGCATCAAAAGCCTAGATAGGAACTAATCCGAGTGCTATTACAACGAAACTGCACTTGTCAGGTACAGGCTGCACACGTCAAAAAGAATTTCCGCAACACCCCAACAAAAGGGTATCCAAGTACTCATATTCAAGGAACCAGCCTTGTAAATAGCCAGTAGTAATAACCCAATTATTGCACCACAAAAGAACCCCTGTGCTAGTCCCAGCAATAAATAAATCGCTACAATCAATATACTTCCCACAACTGTGCTTTTCAGAACAGGCGTAGGTAGCTTATGACGATAATTATTGGATACCTGACTGGAAACTGCTATTAGACCTGCTACCAAATAGAACCCCGCAAACAAGATCAACGACCAAAACACCGTAAATTTCCATATATCAAACGAATAGTACAAAAACAGAGACTGATATGCTGATGTTGTTGGCCAATATAGTGACGGGAATGGAGGTGTCGAATAACCTATAGGTATGTTTAGGGAACTGACGAAGATCCTCATATAATATGTCCCTTTATATCGTTATGACTTCTGATTTTGCCTTCAATAATCCTTCTCATGTCATATTATGGCCTTTAGTACTCAAAGTATTGATAGTTTGATATTGACATTTTATATGCAGGTTTTCAGAATGGCTCAATTTCATCGCCACCGATTAAGTGATTTGCACTAACCATATAGCTGTTTAAACTGAAATAATAAACAATTGTCAATAACGTCAGATAATGTCTAGGAGATACGATTCCAGAACTACTATCTTTTCACCGGAAGGTAGATTATATCAAGTTGAATATGCACAAGAAGCTATATCGCAAGCAGGGACAGCCATTGGGATTTTATCAACTGAAGGAGTAGTTTTAGCTTGTGAGAAGAAGTTCACATCCAAGTTATTAGATAATGATGGATCAGCAGAAAAGTTGTATGTTTTGAATGATAATATGATTTGTGCCGTTGCAGGTATGACAGCAGACGCATCAATCTTAGTGAACAATGCCAGAGTAAGAGCACAACAGCACTTGAAGTTATATAACGAAGAGATTCCATGTGAGTCATTAATCAGGAAAATATGTGATATCAAGCAAGGGTATACCCAGCATGGGGGGTTGAGACCGTTTGGGGTATCATTTTTGTATGCGGGATACGACGATAGATACAACTTCCAATTGTTCACTTCAAACCCTTCTGGAAATTATTCGGGATGGAAGGCTACCAGTATCGGTGCCAATAATTCAGCATCGCAAACTTTGTTAAAAAAAGACTACAAAGATGACTTAAATTTGAAGGAAGCTTGTGAATTGGCGATTAAGATTTTATCTAAAACTATTGACAATTCTAATTTAAATAGCGACAAATTAGAATTTGCTACTTTGAGTTACGCAGCTAACAAAGATAAAGTGGTCCACAAGATCTGGGCTGACAAGGATATCGATTCATTGATTCAGGAATCTGGTGTGTTAGATAAAGTAGATGAAGAATAATTTACAAAACACTAAATAAATCCATTAATAAAATAGATTAGTATGAATCCGTACTCGAACTGATATATTTACTTTCAGCACTGAGTGTTGTAGTTTCCCTTACTATGCTCTAATAAAGTTGAGCGGTATTTTCTTGCTTTATTTTATGATGCATTTTAATTTAAATAAAGTCTCAAAGGATGCTTTAAACTATTTCGTTGATGACTCTATTGTCTTGAAAGTAGTAAAAGCATCTTTCTACATACTAAAGAGGCTGCTGAAGTACTTGATTTCTTGATGCTGAATGTGTTCCCAATTTTGTGTAATATTAGCATTGTACATATATAGCAACTTCTACAGTACATATTTTTCTACTTCTTTCATCGGGCTAAAACATAATGTCAGAGGTTTTCCAAAATAACTTGAAAAGTTCTCGATTAATTGATGAAATCAACTCAAAAAACACTATATCAGCTGAATTATCTCAAGTTTTATTAGATCTAAATGAATTTACTCAAGATTATTTGAAGAACACCCTTCTTCCCTCCATTGATGAATTGCCCCAAAATTATCAAAAGCACCACGATTTGAAGATTCTCCAGAATACATTTCAACAATTGTGTTACTTGATCGGGGTGGATAAAAATTCTACGAATTTATCGGTCAATCATAGCCAATTGGTTTCTATTGCCAGCCAATTGGAAAAGTTGACATCGTCACCGGAAATTGGAATAGTGGATGCAAAGTATACCGAGGTACTTAATACGCTAAACAACTTGGTAAACATTTATTTAGTTGTGCTCATGAGCTCCAAGAGATCTAACAGTTTGATTTACAGTTCAATCTCCTACAAAAACCAATTGAACTATTGGAATGACGTGAACAATTCCTCAATCAATAAGCTAATCTATTTTATTCAGATATCGCCCATCAAATTATATGAATTAGGGAAGGTTATACTTGATAACTTTAAAGACATAGTCCAAAATTCAATAGAGCAAGATTTAGCGAGTAGTGCAAAACTATTCATCAATTCTAGTCAAAAGACAATACTCAAATTGTTGAAGACTGCACCATCATTTTCAATGTACCAGATGAACAGTAGTAGATTAAACCAGCTAAAATTGCTTTATCAGACACCAATAGATATAATTAATAAAGAAATCAGTATTAAGGTTGATCTCTTGAACAAAAAAATGTTCGCAAATTATGAAAGTTTGGGGGTGATCATTAACAATTTGCCTAGAGAAATTCCCCATAATATTAGTGACAAATTCGAAAATTTGTCAATTTATGAAAATTTGCAGAAGCTTGATAACAATTCATCAGGGACAGTAAATGAGAGGATTTTGAGTTTAGTTAGAGAAAAATCTGTTGCAGCAAATACAAAGCCATCGAGGTTGATTCGGTACTGGCCAGTAATTTTAGCAGCTGTCAGATACGGTCCCTCTGGGTCATTGAACTTGTATCAAAACAGATACGACATTGCAAGGTGGTTTAAATTTAACTTTGTTGATGCAGTCGTGGGCTTTGTTAAAAACTGGGTATACCAACCCATCAACAACATGCTCAGCATATTAAGGCATGATGAGAATTTCGATGAATTGAGCATCATCAGCAAGGATTCATTGCAGTCGGATTTGGACTCCTTAGAAAGAATGGTTGTCGACTACGTTGTAGATTACGAACACAAAGCCGACAAAGCAGAACTCACCAAGCAAATCCACAGTGCCATCCAGGAGGGGAACTTGACAATGCTTATGTCGAACTATGAACAAGACATACGTAGTCCTTTCAAATCATTAGCTAGAGGGTCATTGGTGAGAGCACTTCTCATTCAGTTGCAAAAAACTAAGGTCGATGGTGGTGTAGCCGTTAGCGGAATTGACAAAATGCTCAAGTCTCAGCAGCTCGTGTTTGGCGTAGTGGCCATCAGCCCTTCAATCTTAATTTTGTACGAGATCTACAGGCTTCTTCTCCAGAAGTCTTCCAAGCCTATCATGGTGAACGGCAAGCAGTTGAACTTAGTCTGCTTGAAGTCCCTTAACAAGATTGAAAAACTCATCCATGAGCCTCAGTCCAATCTGAAGACCGGTCAATTATTCATTGAAGTTGTTAATCTCCAGGCCCACTCCTGTTTCATTATCCCATCACAGGTAAGGACGGATTGGACTCAGGACTTGAATGAATTGAGCAAAGTCGATGTAGATAAGGAAATGAAACTAGCTATTATTTCCAGGATCTGGAATATGTATAGTTACTACTTTAGATAGACTCTCCTGTCTACAGATTCATTCATACTACTTTAAAGCCTGATACTCAAGTATTCATACTAGCTAATTTCGCATCCAAAGGCTGCATAGTACGACAATGTCGTACAAACGCCCTGTTAATTATCCGAGAAGGTCCGGGAAAGGCCCGATTCTTCCCCTCTGCCTCAAACCTTGTTTAATGTTGCGGGGAATCGCCTGTCGGTGAAATTCGATGGGGACGCCTAGTGGGGATGAGAGTGACACAAAAGCATCCCCTCCAGGGCCATTGAAAATCAGACTACCTGCAGGAGCATAACATAAATGAATAGTTTTTAAAATACCACTATATCATGTCTTTGCTAGATATACAATTATTTTTGAGTAGAATAGGTATAGTATTTCTAAAAGAGGTACGCGATAGCTTTAAAAAAGCGAATAGACGCAGGACAATAAAAGTGAGATAGGACTGGAGTTCAGAATGGACGACAACCATCAAATACCAGAAAGTGCAAGTGCAATAGCTAAGTATGGGACAAAGACAGCCTCGGGGAATGCCAGGATTTTCAACTGTAAGCAGTGTAATAGAGCATTTACCCGAGAAGAACACCTTACGAGGCATACATTGCTGACACACAACAAGTTGAAGCCCTTTATATGTGGAATATGCTCAAGACCATTTTCGAGGAGAGATTTGTTATTGAGGCATGCTAAAAACCTACATCAAGGATCTGAGCTTGCAGTTAGTAGAATAAGGAAGCTGTACAAGCGGCATTCGAAGGAGGATGAAGACTCAGACGAAGCAAACGAAAATTCTGCCTCCAGTAGTGAAAATAGCCATAGTAGTGGACCAAATACTGTAGTTACAGAAAATACGCCCGGGTTGCCACAGATAGACTCGAGCGACGATTATGAAACCCCCGAAAAGAAAAAATTGAAAATGTCTGTTAACATGTTGGTAAGTTAACCATATAGATACTGAAGCAATTTATACTTAATGCATATGTCACGTTTTTACCTACTTAAGCTGACCGGCTACCGCGATTTTCGAGGGCACTGTATGTTTTTCTGATTTCTCCGATGAACCGTTACTATCTAATATTCTTTAATGGTTGGGTCGCCGGTATTTCTATATGAAATTCCCTACGGGGCATGGTATATCACGATAACGTCTAATGGTGGCCATTTTTACTTTAGTAAGGCCAAAAAAAAGTCTTATTGGCAATTATTTGATGTTTTCCAAGATAACCCGAATATAGACCGAGATGCTTTCATAAACAGCATTAACATGGATGATGTGGCCCTATTGATGGGTAAAGTTAACGGATTGAAAGGAATAGATGGTTACTTTTTTCAAAAGGGTAGTGAACAAAAGATTGGCGAGTTCCAGGAGGAACCAGAGACTTTGCAAGTGAACGAGAATGAATACGAATTGAACGAGAAAAAAAGTGATCAAAAGGAAGAAGGTGTAAAAGAGGAAGAAGGAGAAAGAGTGGAAGATGATGATTATGACGACCAAAATGACTCAGAGAAAGAGGCGTATGACAAAGGCTTGAGTGAAGAGATAATGCGGGACTTGTTACAACAAGAGGGATATATGCAACAAGATAGAGATGACAAGGAAAAAGAAAATGTTGGATATGGCCTAAATTTGGAGTATTCCTCCAGTGACAGCGATTCCGATGAAAGTGATGCATACGTGAATAGTGATAACGAAGTTGACGAAAATGCAGACACCAGAGATCATAAAAATAGCTCCGATGATGCTAGTTTGGGTGTCCGAGACAAACAAGATGAACATGACGAAAATCGTGAGCATGCCGAGCTAGGTGAACAAAAGGGACTACATGAAGCGAACGAGCAAGAAAATGAGCAAGAGCAGAATAATTTGGGGTTGGACTTGTCTCTTTCTGAAGATGAACAAGAAACAAAACAAGATTTCTTTAGATTACTAGATTCGTTTAAAGAGAAAATTTCAGTCTATGATCCATGGTTCTTGATTGAAGAAGAACTACTTTCCGAACTTATAAAGAATCCCGATTATTATTCGGTTAATGATCTGAATGAAAGGGAAAAATTCTTTAACGAATGGTGTAAACAACAAAAGCAATCGCTAGGGCTGTCAGAGGACATATCCGACAGTTACAGTCACGAAAAGAAAGTCTATCCCACACAACAACAATTGTTTTTTAAATTCCTTCAAGATAGTAAAAAAGAGGTTAAGAAGCTATATTATCCTGAATTTAAGTCTAAATTTCTGGATAAAATTGAGACAATGTTTGACGAGTTATCTTCAAAGGAAAGGGAAGCCGCATACAGACAATACAAAGTAATGATCACGGATTTCTCCATACATGAGAAGCAAATGAAAAAGAAACAACAGAATGATGTTAATCTAAAAAAGGTGAAACTAGAAAAATTCTTGAACAACAGTCTCAGCAAACTTTCAATAAAGAATATTCCCATACAACTACTTTGGCAAATTAACCTGTCAGATGAGGATGATTTCACCAAGTGGGCTTCGATTTGTAATTCATACAAAACTCCTTTATCGATTGGGAATAATGTGGAAAACTTCATCCTAGGAGATGAAAAGCGTTTGCAGTCATATATAGAAATACTAAAAGCGATGTATCACTAGTTGATTCAACTTATTAATCTATAAAAAAATCATATGTATTGGTTTATCTGTTAGTATTAGTTACATAAGGTTCTCATTTATTGTACAAATCTCGGAGTACATAATTTTAATAAAAATTGAGAATCTAACAATAACTCACCAAAAATGTCCAATAGAGTAGTTGTAACTGGGCTCGGACTAGTCACACCATTGGGAGTTGGAGTGAAGACTTCATGGGCAAACCTCATTGCTGGAAAGAGTGGACTAGTCTCAACCTCTACATTACCAGATTATGAGTCAGCAGGTTGGGACAAAATACCATCAAAAGTGATAGGGAAAGTCCCAGATGGCTCAATTTCGGAGGGAAAATGGTCAGTCACTGATCACTTCGATAAAGGAGAGGCTAGGAGACTTGCATTATTTACACAATATGGTATGGTTGCCACAGACGAAGCATTAAAAGATGCTAGATGGTTTCCCAAAAATGAAGATGAAAAAAATTATACTGGTGTGGCTATCGGCAGTGGAATCGGATCATTTCATGACGTTTATGATAATTCTGTTAGTTTCGAGCAGGCTGGATACAAGAGAGTACAGCCGTTATTCGTACCGAAAATTTTAACTAATATGGCTGCAGGGAATATATCTATTAAATATGGATTGAAGGGGCCAAATCACTCGGTTTCCACCGCTTGCGCTACAGGATTACATTCAATTGGAGACGCTTATAACTTCATCAAGAATGATTATGCAAAAGTAATGGTTGCAGGTGGTACTGAATCTACAATTCATCCATTAGCTTTAGCAGGGTTTGCAAGGGCGAAATCTGTGGTGACAAATTTTAATGATAATCCAGAACAAGCATCTAGGCCATTTGATAAGGATAGAAGTGGCTTTGTTTTATCAGAAGGTTGTGGGATTATGATATTAGAAAACCTTGAACATGCATTGAGTCGAGGACTCACCGAAAAAGACATTTATGGAGAGATAAAAGGTTATGGGCTATCTGGAGATGCAAACCATATTACAGCACCCTTAGTCGATGGTGATGGGGCTTACAGATCTATGGAAATGTCCTTGAAATTTTCGTCGATTCCTCCTCTGAAAGTTGATTATATAAATGCTCACGCTACATCAACTGTAATCGGAGATAGATCTGAAAATAATGCGATTTACAAGTTATTCAAAGAAAATAGTAACTTGTCTGTCTCGTCAACAAAATCTTCAATTGGGCATTTATTGGGCGCTGCTGGTGCCGTGGAACTGATCTTCACAATTAAGACAATAAAAGATAACATAATACCTCCAACTCTAAATTTAGACAAAGTTGGGGGTCACGTAGAAGATGATTCAACCAGGTTTACCTCATTTGATTATGTCGCCAATAGAAATAAGTCTAAGAACGTTGATTATGCCTTGTGTAATTCGTTTGGGTTTGGTGGTACAAATAGTACGCTATGTTTGAGCAAATATACCTAAGCTAATTAAAGTGCACACTTGACTTTGTCATACTGAGGAGAAATGGATTCTGGCATTATTCCAATGTAGTCAACATGAATTTATCCGCTTCCATAATCACAACTTATATTAAATTCAATAAACATTTATTTAATGGTTTGCTTAAGATCAAAAGTAAAAAAAGGTAAAGAAATGAAGAGACAGAGTTAAAGTTATATTATATTTATGGCATGACTTGATTATTTCAGACATTTATCAACTAATGTACTCTTAGGAAATTTATGACCGCCATCTGAAAATGAGGTCAAGTTTGGATTATTATATATCTCTGGGTGATTTTGAATATAGTCGTAGGTTGGGTAGTCGTCGGGATCACAAGTCAAGTTGATAGCATCTTCCGGTTGATAGACTCTAACATAATCAACGTACATGTTAGCAGGGAATTTCATATCGGTCCAATCAATTCCTATCCAATTATTTGAAATACCCATATTCATGACCATAGACATTGGCTCTTTGGATATTCTTCTCCATCCAATGTTCCCGTTAGGTCCCAAAGCGTATGCTTTCAAGGTGATGGTTGGGTCTTCACCGACATACCACGTTACATATCCCTTATCATTATCATTGAGATACTCATATGCGTAGAGTTGAAAATCACCTTTACCACCACGTTCATACCAATCATCATTCAACACAGTCGTTCCCGAAACAGCTTGTTGAATAGGACCACCAGTATAGGAGTTGACAGATGAAACTGACTTGTTGTGAACCTGAACAAAGTTATAGTCAGGATAATACCAAATATCCATAGGCGCGATTTGCATCGACTGGGACGCATACGGTTTATGTACAGTTGGATCAATAGATGCCTCAATAGCATCGATTTCGGGTGCACCCCTACCAGTTCCAGGATTAGGATGGTCTTCACCAGAACAAGTACAAGAATTCAACCTTTGTCCAGGTAAATACGAAATTCCATCTGGCGAGGACTGGTTAGCAGTAATCCCAAGATCGCATGAGTCATAAGTATATGGCCAAACCCCATCAGTTGAAGCCATGTGACCAGGACGCCCTAGATTGCCCATTGACCATAAACCTGGCCATAAGCCAGGAACATCACCATATCCGGGCATCTTCGCTGAAAATTCTATCATACCTTGGGTAAAGCACATCTTGTTCCAAGACTGAACCATTCCGGATCTATAAAACAAGTCATGATTTTTGTACGCATCCATTCTTATGTGTAATGTGCCGTTTGCTGTGGTGACTGCATCCGGATCGTACCATTCCAAATCCTGGGTACCAGCGTACCATAAATCTACCGCAGTAAAGAACTGATCGTCGCCATCATAAAAGGTTCTGCCTTCTGCGTTGAACTCATCAGAGAAAACTAACTTCCATTTGTCACCTGTCGAAACTTTCTTTGTTAATGCTTCTTTAGGGGTATCGGGGTCCACCAAATCTGTTTTGATAGCTCCCAATATAGGATATTTATAACTTGACAACATCTCATAACTCTCAGGTTTGCTGGGTGATGTTACACCAGAGAAGGTCAATACAGGCAATAAGATGAACACTACTATAGCAGCGATAAATAAAAACAAGACACCAAACAAACCTCCCAATGACCTTCTGTCACTGTTTTTCAAATCATAAAGAAACCGATTTTTATCGTACGCAGCATCAACAATAGGATCTGGATTATGCAAATAATCATCTGGTTCTTTTTCATCGATATGTAATGGAAAAGAAGACGCAGGATAGCCTCCAAAAGGACTGAAATTCGTCTCGATTAGAAATGGATTTGATGGGTTTTCTTCCTCCAACCTTTGCACTTTATTAGGCGGTATGCTTTGTATACCATATTTACTATTTAGCTGAGACGTAAGTGAGGTGGAAGACATTGCCTTGGATCCCTTCATAGATGGATACCTATCAAACTCTGAAGGCACCCGAATATTATGCTGCGAGTCCGAATCCGCTGCACCAGCTCCTTCGGTATCATCTGACGAATGTGACAACAAGTTGGTTCTTGTTCCATCCTGCAAGTCGTAGTTGTTGCGCGAGTAATACCCATTATATGTTTTAAACGTGCCACCGTAACTGGAATTATTCAAACGATCGTACGGCTGGTTATATTCATCCAGCTGGCTGGATGATGATTGTTGGATCGAGTCGAGTGAAGATTCCTCATCTGGCGAAACGAATGGATTTTCCACCATTTCATACCTTCGGTTTGGCGCATTATATGTTAAATCTCTCTGTGCCATGCCTTAACTTGTGTGGGGGATGTTATTAACGAAAGTAGTCTTCTGTTATGATTTTTTACTAGCCTTATAGCGTCTAAATATTATAAAATCAATAAAAAGATCCTTTTTAGACTAAATTATGAAGGCTGCGATCGTTATGGGGTTCATTTCGTAATCTGTCGGTATGCTGTGCCAAGACGGAATATGCAGTTTTCAATTTTAACAGCCACCATCGGAAAGAGGTTTTTAGCCTTGGTCGTGTTTTTTTCGTTTGAAAATAGTATAGTAGATGTTTCCTACAACTTCAACTTGAAGCCCTCATAGGGATCTGCTAGCAATCCCACTATAAAAAAGTGTTTATACAAGTGAAAGCGAACAGCAGCAACGCCCTAATGCTGCAGAACTTGAAGTTAAAAAATATGTGGAGCTAAAAAGGTACCACATGTCGGTTCAGGCCGCGCGAACATCGGTATGCGTAGTGCGCGTCAGTGGTGCTTTAAGGAACTATGACGGGATTTTCAAGCTTGAATCTCCAATAAGTAAGCCGACCACAATATTACGATAGTGTCCCAGTATTCCGTGTATACTCTCATACTACCCTTTTTAACGAAACTAGCCCTGAATTCGATTTTTGTCAAATATGTATTGAAAGCCACATGCAAGATTAAAGTTTACCGGGCGCACCATAGAAATAGATGCATATTTGTGCATAAACATGTTGTCTTTCATGTTCGGCATTATTGAGGCTATGACATTTTTGAAAGAACAAAAGCTAATAACGCTGATTGCAAATGCACAAATAGGTTTACTAGCAGGAAGTAAAGTTATGAAAGTATTAACACTTTTTTTTAAAAAATATCAATGAAGGTGGATTTCAAAAGATGGTATAATAAATAGCTGCACCGGTATATGATAAATTGCAGGTGGCGCTTAAGTGCAACAAGATCTCGATTTTTTTTATATTTTAGTTTTTCTTATAAAAATGATAAGAGAACTACAGCTACGGCTAATACTGCCTGCACCTACTATGGGTAATTTCTTATATTTAATTCCTGGACCTAATTAATGAGACTGCTGCTCTCTCGAAAATAGAAATGAACCGAAAGTAGAAGGACAATTATCATTTGTCTATACCAGACATTTATCAACTAAAGTGCTTTTAGGAAATTTGTAATGTGCATCCCCCCACATGGTCAAGTTTGGATTATTATATGGTTCTGGATGATTTTGAATATAGTCATAGGTTGGATAGTCGTCAGGATCACAAGTCAAGTTGATAGCATCTTCTGGTTGGTAGACCCTAACATAGTCAACATGCATGTTAGCAGGAAAAACTAAATTTGCCCAATCGATCCACACCCAGTTATTTGAAATACCCATATTCATGACCATAGACATTGGCTCTTTGGATATTCTTCTCCATCCAATGTTCCCGTTAGGTCCCAAAGCATATGCTTTCAATGTAACCGTTGGGTCTTCACCTACATACCATGTTACATATCCCTTGTCGTTGTCGTTCAAGTATTCGAATCCGTACTGTTGGTAGTCATGCATCCCGTCTCCAAGCTCATACCAAGTAGTGTTCAATACAGTCACTCCTGAAATAGCTTGCTGGATGGGACCACCAGTATACGAGTTCATGGATGATGTTGTCTTGTTGTGAACCTGAACAAAATTATAGTCAGGATAATACCAAATATCCATAGGTGCAATTTGCAAAGATTGAGATGCATATGGTTTGTGTATAGTAGGATCAATGGAACCTTCAATAGCATCAATTTCGGGTGCACCCCTACCAGTCCCAGGATTAGGATGGTCTTCACCAGAACAAGTACAAGAATTCAACTTTTGTCCAGGTAGATACGAAATTCCATCTGGTGAAGATTGGTTGGCAGTAATCCCAAGATCACAAGAGTCATAGGTATATGGCCAGACCCCATCAGACGAGGCCATGTAGCCGGGACGTGCTAGATTACCCATTGTCCACATGCCTGGCCATAAACCTGGAATATCACCATATCCGGGCAACTTCGCTGAAAATTCTATCATACCTTGAGTAAAGCACATCTTGTTCCAAGACTGAACCATCCCTGATCTATAAAACAAGTCATGATTTTTGTACGCGTCCATTCTTATGTGTAATGTGCCGTTTGCTGTTGTGACTGCATCCGGATCGTACCACTCCAAATCTTTAGTGCCACCGTACCATAAATCGACGGCAGTAAAGAACTGATCATCACCCTCATAAAAGGTTCTGCCTTCTGCATTGAACTCATCAGAGAAAACTAACTTCCATTTGTCACCTGTCGAAACTTTCTTTGTTAATGCTTCTGTGGGGGTATCGGGATCCACCAAGTCTGTTCGGATGGCACTTAATATGGGATACTTAAATTGGGTTAGTATTTCATAGCTTTCTGGTGCCTGGTGGTCAGTAACACCGGAAAAGGTCAACACGGGCAACAAAATAAATACCACAATAGCTGCAACGAATAAAAATATAACTCCTAATAGACCACCCATTGACCTCCTGTCAATGTTTTTCAAATCATAAAAAAACCGATTTTTGTCATACGCAGCATCGGCAATAGGATCTGGATTATGCAAGTAATCATCTGGCTCCTTCTCATCGATATGTAATGGAAAAGAAGACGCAGGATAGCCACCGAACGGACTGAAATCTTTGCCAATCAAAAACGGATTTGACGACTTATTCGATCCAGAATCCTCTTCGTCCAACGTGTGGACCTTACTTGGGTGTGTGTTTTGCATCGAATTCGAGTTATTGTACAAGTGGGACGAGAGCGACGTGGACGATACCACCCTGGAACCTGCCATTGATGGATATCTGTCATACTCGGATGCCACCTGAATATTTTGCGGCGAGTTTAAGTTGGATGTCACTGCTCCATGGGCTCCACCAGTATCGTCCGAAGAGTTTTGGTGCGATAGTAAATTGGAAGACGTCCCATTATGCGAGTAATATCCATTATAACCATTGAATGGTCCTCCATAATTAGGCTCATTTAAATGGCTATTCATTCGATTATATTCTTCCAGTTGGCTAGATGTAGACTGTTGGTTGGATTCGAATGATGAGCTTTCTTCAACAGGCGAAACAAATGGGTTTTCCACTGGTTCATACCCTTCTGTCGGCGTATTGTACGTTAAATCCCTTTGCGCCATTATTTAACTCCCTGTATATATATTTGAACGAAAGAATGTTATTTAATGTATAATATTATCGACTGGTTAGCTGCACCAGTGTTATCGTATAAGAATAAATCAATAAAGTTCCCCTTTGTAAAAATATTTTGAAAATAAGGCTATACATGGGGTGAATATGGAGTTTGCGTATGCTGCGCCGAATGATAATGCAATTTATACCGGTAGCGACACGATAAGACAAGGGGAAAATTTTTCCAGCAGATCAAGAATCATCGTGTTTTTGTGTTCTCTGGTGATGATAAACATTACTAGCTAATCTGAGTGTCCAGAACCTGCGTGAAGGAGCAAAGGTTTTGTTTACTTCAGATAAGAAAAGGAAGATTTTGTTATCATGGTTCTGGTGTTATCAGAGGGAGTGCGATATGCGTTATACGCGCAATTACGGAAGTTCACATCTCTAAACTAGAGCTATGGGAATGGAATGATCAATTCTTTACGATAGGGGGAGTCTTAGCATGTTTAGAGAGCTTTCGAGACTCATAGGTCCTGTATTTCAACTAATGTTTTTACTTGTATATGAATTGTAAGTATTAAATTTGAGAAACTTAATGGTCTTTCTGGTTATCGCACCATACCTATTTGGGAGTTTAGAGACACCAAAAACATGGACTTGAAAGCACGTAAAAACAGTTTCGGGTGCTATTTTGCCGGATCACATACTTCAAGGGCTTTAATAAGACTAGTAAAGAGCGAAAGTTTACGTTGTTCTAGAAAGTTAGTTGTAGTGGGTGCAAAATACGTCATATGAAGAGCGACAAACATGTTGCGCATAATAGCATAGAAGCCATTATCCTTCCTGTCTGTAGGTAGCACATATCTCGTACTCTATGAAACCTCTTTTAAGGCCATTACAATGCTTTGTTTTCGATTGACCTTGAACCCTTGAACCACTGCTATTATTACCGTTTCAATCGATTGGTAATCAATGTGAAGGAAAAATAGTAGAGGACACAAGAGCGAGTTCAAAGTGTTCATCTTGGTAGAGTTTAATGAAGCGGTATTTCAATGAAAGTCTGCCCCCGAAAGACTGTAACTTGAATAATCCGTATGTCAGAGGATCGGCGAACATTTTTGCAGTTTTTTTGCATTGAAAATGATTGTTTTGAATCTACGCGGTAAATGAAGATTACTTAAAATTAAAGTAATTAATGTCTTATCTAATTCTATTACGGATTTATTGAGAGAAGTAACAAAATGAAAATCCGGAATAGCTTGTCTATTTTTTGCAGTTGTCAACAAGTGTGTTTTTAGGAAACTTGTACTTAGCATCCTCCCACATGGTCAAGTTTGGATTATTATATGGTTCTGGATGATTTTGAATATAGTCATAGGTTGGATAGTCGTCAGGATCACAAGTCAAGTTGATAGCATCTTCTGGTTGGTAAATTCTGATATAGTCAACACGCATGTTAGCAGGAAAAACTAAATTTGCCCAATCGATCCACACCCAGTTATTTGAAATACCCAAATTCATGACCATAGTCATTGGCTCTTTGGATATTCTTCTCCATCCAATGTTCCCGTTAGGTCCCAAAGCGTATGCTTGCAATGTAACCGTTGGGTTTTCACCGACATACCATGTCAAATATCCCTTGTGGTTGTCGTTCAAGTATTCGAATCCGTACTGTTGGTAGCGGCCACCACCAAGCTCATACCAAGTATCATTCAATACAGTCACTCCTGAAATAGCTTGCTGGATGGGACCACCAGTATATGTGTTGATGGAAGATGTTGTCTTGTTGTGAACCTGAACAAAGTTATAGTCAGGATAATACCAAATATCCATAGGTGCAAGTTGCAAAGATTGAGATGCATAAGGTTTGTGTATAGTAGGATCAATAGAACCTTCAATAGCATCAATTTCGGGTGCACCCCTACCAGTTCCAGGATTAGGATGGTCTTCACCAGAACAAGTACAAGAATTCAACTTTTGTCCAGGTAGATACGAAATTCCATCTGGTGAAGATTGGTTGGCAGTAATCCCAAGATCACAAGAGTCATATGAATATGGCCAAACCCCTTCAGAAGAGGCCATGTAGCCGGGACGTGCTAGATTACCTATAGTCCATAAACCGGGCCATAAACCTGGAATATCACCATACCCTGGTAGCTGTGCAGAGTATTCTATCATACCTTGGGTAAAGCACATTTTGTTCCAAGACTGAACCATCCCTGATCTATAAAACAAGTCATGATTTTTGTACGCATCCATTCTTATGTGTAATGTGCCGTTTGCTGTGGTGACTGCATCCGGATCATACCACTCCAAATCTCTAGTACCAGCGTACCATAAATCGACGGCAGTAAAGAACTGATCATCACCGTCATAAAAAGTTCTGCCTTCTGCGTTGAACTCATCAGAGAAGGCTAGCTTCCAAGTGTCACCTGTCGAAACTTTCTTTGTTAATGCTTCTGCGGGGGTGTCGGGATCCACCAAATCTGTTCTGATAGCTCCCAATATAGGATACTTATAACCCGTCAATACTTCATAGGTTTCGGGCACATGGGGAGAAGTGACTCCCGAGTAAGTTAAGACTGGTAATAAAATAAACACTACGACAGCTGCAAGAAACAAAAACAAGACACCGAATAATCCCCCCAATGACCTCTTGTCACTGTTTTTCAAGTCATAAAGAAACCGGTTTTTGTCGTATGCAGCATCGGCAATAGGATCTGGATTATGCAAATAATCATCCGGTTCTTTCTCGTCGATGTGTAATGGAAATGAAGACGCGGGATAACCACCAAAAGGACTAAAATCCGAGCCATATAAGAATGGGTTGGTCGACTTGTTCGATATCGATTCTTCTTCTTCCAATTTCTCTCCTCTACTAGGCTGACCATTCTGTATTGGGTTCGAACTATTGTTTAAGTGAGATGAAAGCGATGTGGATGAAACCACCCTCGACCCTGCCATGGATGGATATCTGTCGTACTCAGGAGGTCCCTGTATATTTTGGGGGGAATTCAAGTTGGCACCGGATCCAAAAGCACCTCCGGCTTCCTCTGAAGAATTTTCGTATGATAATAAATTTGACGTGGTTCCATTATGTGAGTAATATCCGTTGTAGCTATTAAACGTGCCACCATAGTTAGGGTTATTCAAATGGTTGTTCATCAGATTGAACTCCTCCAGTTGGCTCGACGAGGACCGCTGGTTGGACTCAAATGACGAATCTTCTTCAATAGGAGAGACAAATGGATTTTCCACCGGATCATTCCCGTCGTCTGGCGTATTGTACGTTAAATCTCTTTGTGCCATGATTTGACTTCTTATATATGTGAAAAAAACGAAAGAATGAAGTCTTACTGTTCAAAACCTTGCCCTGATAGGTCTCAACAGTACAGAATTATAGCAGTAGCCAAGATAGTCTTCTAGGAGTAAAAGGGTGATTCGTGGTTAAGCTATAACCAAAGAATAATTATGCAATTTTTATTGGTAAACGCACTACAACATCACATCCGAAAGAGAAATTTATTCATCAGCCTCATCAAAAGGAGTTGTTGATCGTGTTTTTGTGTCAAGCAAGGCCATTGATTGTGTTCTATATAATTACAGGGCAAAGCATAATAAAGAAGCAAAAGTGCCCGGACGTGTCATACGTAACCGAATAAAATACATTTAATGAGTTAACTGAGGAGAGTATTTGACATCAATGTATGTTAAAGCACCAGACCATACTAATGTAAATACTATTAGTTTATGGGGCGCGGCCAAAAGCGAATGTGACGTATTGTTAACGTGGCTACAAGCATTCTGAGTATGTTAAAGCTAAGGCCACTAGCAATTTCTTTTTTGGCGCGAATTGTTCTGGAAAACTTGTGCGGCTTCCTTAAACACTATTTATAGTTTGAGCGACGTTGCCGAAAATAGATGCATTTTATGTACATAAATGCTCTAATCAGTAGTTTTTTGTGGCTAATAGCACGATTGGCATTAGGCTAATAAGGATAGCAATAAAGATGTTACAAAAATAAATTGTACATACAAGATTACAAATATGCAAAAGTAGGATTAGAACATGGAACGCAGACACGTAAATTTTAATACTATGTCATGTAAATACGAAATGGGCAATTTAGAACAACTTGTGCTAGTCTATTAAAGCAACAATCGTAGCCAGACTCGCAACAAAGAAACAAGTCTAGGATTCGAATTCTGAAAATCCACTATTTGAACGCGATGTTGGGAAGAATAAACAAAGTGGCTTATTATTGTATTATTGGCAAATCTTGGGCATTGTAAAAATTTTATTTGGGAGCTATAAGAAATTAGCTTGGTTACGGTAAATACTGAACGCGAAATCTAAGCCACACCCATGTGGATGTATGGTCAAAATCACTTAATTGAATTAACAGGCCATATTGAATAAAGCGCCTTCTATACAAACTATCTACCCAGAAAACCGAGCTCTGCGTTTGTTAATTTTACGGCCTGAATGTAGGGTTAAATTTGCAGCCTCTGTCTTGGCGATACTTTGGATTGCCGCTTTAATATTCGCCTTTCTTTTCAAAGTTTTATTTAGAAATCAGTTTCTTCGTCTATACCCTATTGCATACTGCTATAATGACAAGTGCGTATAGTTCACTTCCCTTCGATTCTATGTTTGTAACTCTTATTCTTTAGTCCTTCATTCCTCTGGCAGTTCTTATCAAGATGAATCACGTGCACTAAGGTACAATCATCCTTCAAAACAATCACACTAATTGAGAGATAACTATCAATCACATACTCAGCTTACAATTACCAGCATAATATGTCAGAATTCAACCAGAATAATGATACATTCCTCTCGCGGGTGTTTGGTCTTCATTCTGTGTATAATCAACTACAGGATGAATATCAATATTATGATCCGGATGTCGATTACCAACAGTCAGCCACCAATGGTATTTCGAATCAACCGAATGACACTGACCTGAATACAAGGAATAATGACACAGTGAATATGTTGGATTCAGAGTCAGATCTGGATTCTTCGCTGTCACTTTCGGCACCTGCATCACCAGTAATTCCATACACAAGCAATGACCAAAATCGAGATTCTGCACAAGTGCATTGGAATACCAGTCATCATTATTATGACCACGATAAGGATATCAACACCAGTATTCCTGCTGCTTCACCCCCAAGAAATGTGGTTAGTACTGCCAAAAAGTTTCTCAACCGATTACACCCGCATGAAGATACGCTTCCTATGTTCAATCAGCCCCAGCTGTTTCGAAAACCACCAGCAGAGGGCCCATCCACTCAAACTATGTACCAGAAGCAACAGCATAAAGCAAAAAGGTCTTTCGTAATACCACCAAAGGAGCGGGCACTCTATTTGTGGGCAAATATTACGAATATGGATGAGTTTTTAACAGATGTGTATTACTATTATAGAGGCAAAGGAATGTTGAACATTGTTTTGACAAGACTAGTTGACCTTATGATATTGGTATTCATATTAGTGTTTACAGTTTTTTTGAAGTGGGGAATAAACTATGATTTTTTCTTGAGTGAATGGCAGGCTCAAGAACATGCATCGGTTACTTTAAAAGACTTGGTAATACCTAACTTTTTATCAGATATGGTACCTCTTTCAGTAAAGTTTTTGTTACTCGGATTTTCAAGCTACATCATACTAAGGTTAATTCAATTATATTTTGATTACAATTACAAGTTGAAAGAAATCAAGAACTTCTATCAATACTTGATAGGCATACCAAATGATGATGAATTAATGACAATTCCATGGATTATAATAGTGGAAAGACTAATGTCGTTAAAAGATTACAATAGTTTAACTTCAACAAACTCTAATATTCCGCAACAGTTTTTGAATGATTTGAACTCAAAGGTTAGATTAAATGCTCATGATATCGCCAATAGAATAATGAGAAAAGAGAATTATATGATTGCCTTGATAAATAAAGAAGTTTTGGATTTGTCAATTTCATTACCTCTATTATCGACTTTGAATAACTTTCTATCCAATAAATCTGTACTAACCAAAACCTTGGAATGGAACCTAAAATTATGCATAAATAACTTTATTTTCAATCATCAAGGTCAAATAAATTCACATGTGTTGAAGGATTTTAATAGGAATCAATTATCAAACGAATTAAGTGCGAGATTCAAAATGGCAGCCATAATAAATTTGATATTATGCCCATTTATCGTGATCTATTTTGTCTTACTATACTTTTTCCGCTATTTCAATGAGTATAAATCAAACCCTAGTTCCATATTAGGTCTAAGACAGTATACACCTTGGGCCGAGTGGAAGTTGCGAGAGTTTAATGAATTACCGCATTTCTTTATGAAGAGGTTGCATTTGTCAATTGGGCCAGCCAATACTTATATTAATCAGTTTCCTCGAGGATTTTTGGTAGTGAATATGATGAACTTCATTAATTTCATCGCTGGTGCTGTGACAGCAATATTAGTTATAATGGGACTTTGGTTTGATAACGAGGAACACAATTTTTGGTCATTTGAGATAACTGAAAATAAATCAAGTTTGTTTTACATTAGTTTGTTTGGTACCGTATGGGCTGTCACTTCAAATACGCTAGCGTCAACAAACCCAAATTCGTCTGAAAACTTGAACACCCAAACGTCTTCATTTTTCTATGACCCAGAAGCAAGCCTCAGGTATGTCTCTCAGTTTACTCATTACTTACCCAGCACATGGAATGGGAAGCTACATACTGTTCAAGTCAAAAATGAATTCTGTGAGCTATTTGCATTAAAAATAATTATTATAGTGAATGAACTTCTAAGTTTGATTTTAACCCCCTTTATACTATGGTTCAAAGTTCTGAGCAGATCAGGAGCAATAGTGGATTTCTTCAGGGACTATTCCATCCATGTTGATGGCTTGGGTTATGTTTGCTATTTTGCTATGTTTAATTTTGAAGAAAAGGATAAAAACATGATGGTAGATAAAAATAAAGGAAAGCGGAAGCAGAGAAAGACAAAAGCGAAAGCTTCCAAATCAACAGAGCAAAGCAACGCTATTGAACTTGGAAATGTTAGACCGAAGCGAAATGGCAAAGCTAAAGTTAGCGATTCAGAGTCTTCCGATGATTCTGATGATAACGATGATGCTGATTTAAATAATGATTACTATCAAGATGACAAAATGATCAAATCCTACATGTACTTCTTAGAAACATGTGATAATGATAGAGCAAAGAGGTCACCAGGACAGACCACTAATGTTCCAAAGACGTACAAGCCGTCAAATACTGCAAAATCAAATATCGCTCAGTCGGCCATAGATCCCTCGCCCTCTTTGTTGTATCAACCTACAACGTCTAATAGCATTAATGAATCGTCATACAACATGAACTATAATATAGAAGAAGATACTGAAGATACGAGCAGAGCCAAAAAGTCGGGTGTATTGGGTATGATAGACCAATTTTATAAACATGATAGAAATAGATGAATTGTATCGTTCTGGCTTTGTGTCATGAGTCCAAAAAAAAATTCACGCCGCACGATGGGATTTTTCATAGCTACTGCAAAGCATATATATGCCTCTATTAGTGTAATAATATCGATAGTAATATAAGTATATTCTTTTACAGTAATGGCAGGGTCACAGTTGAAACAGTTGAAGGCTGCTTTGAAGTCCAACGGATTAATTGGACAAACTAATATTAAGAAGAAGAATAAAAAATCGAAGACACCATCAGAAAGTCGAAGAAATGATAAGCACGAAATTTTAGACAACATTAGAAGAGAGTTCAATCAATTCGATAACAGAGTTAATAGAACGAAGCGTGATGTTACTACTATACAAGGAGGAAAGTTCATGAAAGTGGGATCCAAACAATATAACGATGCTACTAAAAGTAAATCAAATGTTGAAAACTCAATGAGAATGCAGTATGATGTGGATAGAACTCAACGAGGTAAGACTGGTGGTTTGGTTGACAGGCGTTTTGGAGAAAGTAATCGCCACCTAAGTGCCGAGGAAAAAATGTTAGAGAGATTCACTAGGGAAAGACAGGGGTCGAACAAAAATAAAATTAATTTTGCTTTGGGTAGTGATGAAGAGCAGGACGATGATGACGAAGGGTTCGTGCTAACACACTCGGGAAAAGCCTTGGTGACTGATGAGGATAGTGGCGATTTAGGCTCATCAGGCACGAAATATTACGACGAAGATGCAATGATCCCGGATGAGACTAAGCCCAAGAGAAAGTCTAAAAACGAAGTAATGAAAGAGGTTATAGCAAAATCCAAGTTCTATAAGCATCAAAGACAAATGGAGCATCAAAAAACTCAGGACGAGATCATGAATTTGGATGATGAATTCGGAGACATCATGACGGAAATAGGAAGTACTTCAAATGTAAATGCCCCAAAGTTCTCCAACAAAACGCAAGAGGAAATTGATTATGATAACAAAGTTAGAGAGTTAACTTATGATAGACGTTCAGTACCAGCTGACAGAACTAAAACCGAAGAAGAACTCCAAAAAGAACACAATGAGAAGATGCAAAAATTAGAAGCGGATCGATTGCGTAGAATGAACGGACAAGCAGACGATAGAGAAGCTGAAGCAGACGACTTAGATGAGTTTTGGAATCCAAGCGATAATGACGAAGAAGGATTCAGAGTTTCAAATAGCGATGAAGATATTGAAGAAAACACAAGCGAAAGTGAAGACGAAGATGGAACAAAACCCAATGTTTCTGGAAGAACTTTGAGCAAGACAACTATTTCAATACCATCTACGCATGAAGAGTTTGTTGGATCGTTGTCAAGTGTAGACGAATCGAAGCATTGTAACTATATCAAGAAGATAATCGAAGCATATCAACCAAGATTGGCTGCTGGTAACAAAGATAAAATGAACAATTTTGTTGGTATATTATTCAAGCATATCTTGTACTTATCTAATGACTCAAGTCCATCTGCCGAAAACATCAACGAGATAATGAAGATTTTAAAAAAATTGAGTGAAAGCTATAATGAGAAATTAGTTGAAGTCATAAGGATGGAAATCAACGAAGTACAAGATAGGATTTTCAGTTTAGAAGCTAGGGATTTGGTGTTCTTTTCTCTTATTGGTTACCTATTTTCAACGTCCGACCACTACCATCTAATTGTCACTCCAACCCTTATATTAATGAATGAACATTTATCTGGCATCCCTTATAGTAAGGAAACCACGGTTAGCCAGATCGGCCAAGGTATTTTCATAACAGACATTCTATTGAATTACCAAAAGTTAGCCAAAAGATATATACCAGAAATTATTTGTTTTTTGGAGAAAGCATTATTGTTACTAATTCCTGAACCAACTAAACTAATCAATCAAACATTAACAATTAGTGATGTGAAGAATACTAGATTGAACTTGGCCAAAAACGAAGTCAAAGCCACTAGTGGACTGATAAAAATATCCGATTTATTTGCAGACAATGATTCGCACTTGAGATTGAAGCTATTGAATAAGATTATCGATATTTTAGATAGAGTCTTAGATATTTGGAGAGACAAAAGTATCATGATTGAAATTCTTGCATCATTTGTCAACTTAGTGTCGCATTTATCAAAGTATTCTAATTTTGATAAGCTAGACAAACTTGCTGACAAGTTGGCCAGAGTACAGAGTAACTTGACGAAGGAAAGAAAGCCATTAACATTACAAGACCACAAGGCTATTTCAATAGCAACTTTTGCCCCTAAGTTCGAAGAGAACTTTAACCCAGATAAGAAATCATACGATGTAAATAGAGATCGCCAAGAATTGAACAAGATAAGAACTCAAATCAAGAAAGAAAGAAAATCTACGCTTAAGGATATCAGACAGGAGTCTAAATTCACAGCCAGGCAACAAATTAAGGAAAAGAAAGACAAGTACGATGAATATCATAAGAAAATGGCGAACATTGTTAATTCTATCTCAACAATCGAAGGTGCTGAAAAGAACACTTACGAACGAGAAAAACAAAAACGTAAAAACCGTTAGTTATATATATATGTATGCATACTTTTAGTAAATACATTAAGTATTGTATTACTATTCACAATTTGAATGAAAATGTAGATTTGACTTTATAGCACCTCCGAAGAAAATTAACTCAAGCAATTCCTTAAGATTTTTCATGAACTCATCGAAGGTATAGCTGGCTTGTATCATTCCAAGTAGGTTGCAAAATTTACCATGTACATGGGTGCAGCTAGATCTTCGAATATCACTTAGCGGGTGACATCTTCATTAAACTCTACAATAATCAATGACCCTAGCCATGGCAGGCTTAACTTTAGTCTGGCATAAAAAAAATTATTTTATTTTATTTTATTAGTAATAGTGATCGAAACGACTAGCAACGGTCACCAAAATATATCATTGCATATGCAGCTTACTGAAATACTCACTATTATTAATAAATGTTACGAAGTAGTACACAGACTATTATGCTACTGATGGTGTGTGGGAATGGAGCCGTGATACCCATACGAAATGGTCATGAGCAGAATAACTATTGCGAAAATTGCAGCAAATTGCTCAAGTGCGTCGTCCGTACCGGATTTTGATTGTGCTCAAGGAATGAAACGTTGAAGGCGTTGGCTGAATACTTTTAATCAGATCCAGAGATGTTTCATCTTCGTCTTCATGCGATTCATTGTTTTAGCAATTAGCTACTTGTTCATCTGCAGAAATTAAATCTACTAAAAAGAACTAATAGAGATATAGGGATATAAATATATTAAATAGACAATATATAACTTGTTGGAAATAAAGCAGTAATTAATACATAATTGTCAAATTAATTAACAAGTAGAAAAAACAAACGTTTGACGTATGAAGAGGTTTAGCGGAATTAATCTTCTAACACCTATAGTGTTTAACAAATAATCCAGCATATGGTATGTAGCAATTCATGTAGCCAATTCAAATCTAGCGAAAACAGTCTCAGACTTGCGACATAGATGGAACACCGACTCTGGCAGTAGACCTGCTAGATCCACCGAACAAACCACCAGAAGTCAAAGAAATCACAGAGAAAACACCACTGAATAAAAAGATAAAGAAACTGAAGTAGAGGAAAGCAACAGATGCTTGTGCTCTTCTACAACGGTCAGAACTGCCTTGAGTGATTTTGTTCTTCTTGACGTAACTAGTGTTGTTACAAGAGTGGCAACGAATACCAGCAGCAATTGCAGTAGCAGCAGCAAAAGTAAAGATGATGTTCAAAAAGTCGAATAATGCTAACACAACTGGCCATGCAAAAGCAGCAATGAAGTATGCTAAAATACCATATAATGTCGAGGTTAAGATACCAAAGGCGGCTGTGAAAACACCGAAGTTGATTTGTGGGTTGGATTGCTTAAGGGTGTCGCTAGCTAATGAGGCAGTTAAACCTAACGCAATGACAAGCATCACAAAGTTAACCAAACGTAAAATACTATCTCCAAGGGCAAGCATTGTTCTGTTATTTAATATTGAGATGGTATCCAAGTATCGTCAATATATTAAATACCAATTGATTAATAAAACCAGAAAGATGAAAACGAAAAAAATTCATACACTTTAAGGATAAATGGTCAATTTTATAAAACGAACCATTGTATTGACTTTTTTCAAATTAGTTTATGGCTATTGCCTAATTAGGTAGGTACATATTTTTGCCTGGTCATGAAATAATTACGGCTGAGACAATGTAGCAAATAAACCGAACCTTGGTAGTGTAAAGGCTCTAACATATGTTCGGTTGGATCGGTAGGGTACAAATAATTCGGCTTTCACGAGACAACGAACATGCGATATGTTGCTATCGGTGTTTGAGAGAGTGGTCACATCCGATGATTGCTCGGGGGTTCATCACCAATTGCGGGATAGTTTTTGAGGTCATTGAACTACAGAAACGGTACCACTGATGAGTATAGAAGGGTATAGCGGCTTAAGACAACTAAAGGGTGCAGCGTCCTTGGCTTAAGTGCAATTATAGTATCATGGCTGGCCTCATATAAGGGGATGACGGGGAAAAGCTACTGAAAGAACTTTTTTCTCTTTCCCGAATAGGAAAATATTGCGACTAAAATGGATTGCGTTACATCATCACTTGCAGCGAGGAACTATGCACCCGGCTCGGATTGCTCTCCTATACTATGGGTGTGTGGATGTATAGGTCAAAGAAATTACACGAAAGTGACGGGATTATGCAGTGTGTGCGGCTCTACACCTCTTCTTTCAGTTGTTTTGGTTACTTTCTAGAAGAGCACCTCATCGGTCGAGTATATGCAGTAACTTGAAATTATGCATAGAAAACTGGATTTAAAGACTACGAGGAAGTGGTGGTAAAAGTGGCTAAACTTAAAGGGGAAATGTCAAACTGAATCGTGGGGGACAACAGAGGCGTCAACAGTGGGTGTGGTGATTTGGTAGCCATATGCAACCGCAAGTTTCTGCATTTCATCTGGATTAAATTTGTTTATTATTGATTTGGACTAAAACAGAAATTACAAGACACTTTTTTTCCCTGATGTTATCGAAAATCAATTTGCAAGTACGGAAGCCGTTATTGCTGCATAGGCGAGAAATTCCGTGAGATGCTTAGTTGGTAATACAGAAATAGGTAAATACAACGTGAGGGGGAGGGAAAAGGCTGCGACAGCAGTGTTCGCCAATCAACATGTTTTGATCATGATAGAATGCAAGTGAACATTACCTAGAAGTTGTAAAACATAATAAAGCCATAATTGCTGAGTCGCAGGAGTAAATTTCAGATAAATTTTGAGCTGCTAGAAAAATTACTATTTATTTTGTTTAAGCATATGTATGTAATCCAATTTGAAGTCTAAAAGGTAGAGTCTCTGGTATCCGGTTCCGTTTCTCCTTCATCATCCTCGTCGCTGTCCGAATCACTTGGAGGTGCATTGAAAAATGGAGCGGCTATTACCGTCATACCTGAAGTAGGTTCCGTTTTGAGATTTGCGGTTGTCCCAGTGTTTCCTCCGGACGGTGTCAGGTGCTGCGACATGGCCAAATCATATTCATTATTAATGCCCTTCAACTCTTTTTCCGTGAAATTGGCCTTAGAGTAATTGTTATGCAACGAGTTGCCATTGCTGGCATATTTGTTATCTGTGAATACTGATGTGGAAGTTTGAGAAGTATCCGGGTGTAAACTACTTTCCTTCTGTACACTATTCAAATACTTTTGATAGTCGTTAAGTGGTGATGCAGTTTCTGATGACGTGGATGAGTGTGAATCGAAGGACTGGACCGGGGATATCACATTGTTATATGGAATTATTGTTACATTATTATTATCAACATTGTTTTGCAAAACTTGGCCATTTCTGCCATCAAGTTCGAAGGCCAGGTGCTCTTTATCTACTGTTGGACCAGATGCGTTAGCGTGAATTATCTCTGACAATGGAGATGAAGAGCTCATATCATAAACAATTCGGTGAGATTTGAAGTTCGTGGATTCTCTTGCGTTTCCACAGTTTTTATACATGAAGTCAATTTCTTCCAACTTCAATCCTTTTGTTTCATATACCATGAAGTAGACAAAAACGACTCCCAATGCATTGCATCCACCCCATATAAAGAATATTTTATTACCCAACGCTGCGGTATGCTTTCCAGTATCAATTAGATAGGGGGTAACATATGCGAACACAAAGTTAACTAACCAGTTAGTTGCAGCTGTGATCGATATAGCCTTTTGTCTAATACCAATACCATAAATGTCTGAAGTAAGGGCCCAAACAACCCCACCCCATGACGATGCAAAAAAGGCTATGAAAACGCAAGAAAATGCTATGGATATACTAGAGCTGACCTCTGCGTTTGAAATGCTAACACCAACTATTGCAATTATGAAATTTGAAATAGACATTCCGATCCCCCCAAACAATAAAAGTTTTCTTCTACCTATGACTTCGATAAGAATAATACCTGGAATTGTGAAAACCGTATTAACAGCGTATGTGATGAAAGACATTAAGTAATAATTCTTGACTCCGGTACTGGCAAAAAAGTTCACTCCGTAATAGAAAATGAAATTGATACCGGAACTTTGCTGAAATGCTTGGACCCCTATTCCGGTGATCATTCTGGTGACTTGCTTATTTCTCCCACCGCCGCTCCGAAAACAATCAATGTAGCTTGCCTTGCCGAAAGATAATTCGTAATCATAGTTCGCCTTTATTTCTACCAATTCTTCAATTAAATCAGGGTCATTAGAAGGGAGTTTCCTTAGCCTCGACAAACTCTCCAATGCAGCCTGAATATTATCCTTCTGAACGTAGTACCGAGGAGACTCGGGTAAAAAGAACATACCTATGCACAAAATAAGTGCCCATAAGAACTGAATACCCACAGGAATTCTATATGATCCCGAATTAGAAATATTCTTTGCCCCTTGGCATACCGCACTGGCTATGAGTAAACCCCATGTAATCGCCCACTGATACGTATACACAATGGACCCTCTTACCCATTTAGGTGAGGCCTCTGCTTGGTACAACGGCACAATGGCAGACAATATCCCGATTGCCAACCCAGACACTGCTCTACCTATGCACAAAAGGGCTACCCCTGTCGATGCCACTTGCAAAATATTACCCACATTGAATAGTAGCGCAGACGACAAGATAATAGAAAATTTTCGGCCACGAGAATCGGAGAGAAATGGCGCTACCAAAGCTCCGCAGAATGTTCCGAGCGATAATATAGCTGTTATTAATGCCCTTTCGTGCACGTTGAAGTTGTGGCCATTAGACGGAAAGTGGTCTTTCACGTACTTCATCTCCATGATATCATTGATTAGTCCGGTATCGTACCCATATAAAAATCCCCCGACAGCGGCAACAAGACCCACAACTATAGCACTCGATGACGACGATTTCTGCCGTATTTCCTTGTGGTACTCATCCTCCTTAGTCTGATCGTACAGTAGCCCTTCTATCACTGGCCACTTCATATTACCTATGTTCAATATCGTTTATATGCAATCAACAAACGTTCTTTTTTATCAGCTATGTTCCATTTGAGCTTCCTGTCTCTGGTTTCTGCTGTATCTGCTTGTAGTTGTATGTAGTTCGTATTATCTATTTCGCTAATTTCCGAAATCTGCACTAAAATTTGAATTTGGCCTAATATTTTTAATTTTATATACGTCGTTTAAACTGTCTGCTTATTATGGTATATCGTCTCCTGCCGATACTTATCTAATGACCTTTATTTAACTTTTTCAACAAATATACCTATTAATATGCTTTAATTAATGAGTTGATAAAAAAATATCGCTGATTTCGCTCCGTTTTTGCGTAAGTATGTAGAATTTCTATGAAAAGTATCACTTTTTTACTCACTACTTCTTTATGGCAGCTCTCTGTGTTATAAGAGTAAGGCTATAAACCCATAACACAGCTATCGAGCTTCTGAGAGATTCTTGCTAATTTCAAGCTTTATAATCAAAAGCTAGAGGCTATTCTACAAAATGAATGTGTTCCTCCTGCACACAACCCGGGTTGCAATCAAAATTGTGGTGAACCAGCGGTTAATTTAATGATGATATGGGCATTTTCAAGGTTTTAACGATAAAGTCAAGAAAAGGGGCAAGATGACCAAAGAAAGAGTGAAGGAACAGACAGACATACAATCAGAGGGAGATGATGTTAAATTGGAAGTCCAAGGAGCCAAAAGCAAGGTAGAAACCAAAGAAGAGACACCTGTCCAACGATCACCCACTGGAGATGGAACACATAACTTTTTGCGAGATGTGGGCGCGTTGGCACGCAATTTGATGCCGGGAGCAGTCAACGAGGATAAGGAAAGGACTACGAGAATGAGTTTGGGGGAAATGTTATTGTTTTACGTGAACCACGCGATTTTGGTAATGATATTTTTCAGCATGTCGATATACAAGAACGTAGAATATGTGTATCGACGGATATTATTGAAGTTCTTGACACTCGCATACTATCCCAATAAGACTCCACAGTTGATCCGGGATGATGTCAATAAATTGACCAAGTTGCCCAAGCGGATATCGTGCATTTTGGACTTGAAAGATGATGATGACGAGAACGGAGGGATCGATGGATTGATCGACGACATCAGCGAGCTTATTGCATGGTCTATTCTGGCGGGTGTGCCGGTGTTGTCTATCTACGAGTATAATGGGGTTGTGCATCGTCATTTTCCCGAATTATGCCGCTATGTCATGAAAAACTTGTCGAAATACTTCGGCACAGAGTCGCTCCCTGTCGTGGCACTCAAGATTCCTCATTCGAATTTGGTCGTATACAGCAGTAGTCTTGGCCAAGCTCCTTCTACAGAGGCGCCCAAATCGATCGATTTGGAAGTGTCGTTGTTGTCAAGGGTAGATGGAAAGCCCACTATCGTCGAGCTAACCAAGAGCATGAGTGAATTGGCTGTCAACAAGGAATTGTCCCTCAAAGATATCACCGTCGAATTGATCGATGAGGAATTGATTGAATTGGTCGGCTTTGAGCCCGACCTATTAATTAGTTTTGGCCCCTCTTTAGACTTACAGGATTACCCTCCTTGGCATATCAGATTAACTGAAATTTACTGGGAACCAGATAACAAAGAAGTCAATTACGCTGTTTTCATCAGGGCTTTGCAAAAATACTCCAACTGCAAAGTCAATGTAGGCAAATAAGCGCGTGCGTGCTTGTTTTACCTTGCTTACTTTGCTTGCTTGCTTCATCCTGGCTTCACTAGTAAGCCATTTACGTATTGAAGTATATTCATATATATGCTATATTTAATTAATTAAACGCATATAAAGCACTTATGGTAGAATTATACTCTTTTTAGTGGTTTTCTTGCAATTGGTGCAAAATAATGGAAAAATTCAGATTTGCTACCATTTCGAGGCTCAAGAAACTGTAGTCCATGTATGTGTAGTACTGGAAACCGAAACATACTTGAGCATAATCCGCTCTGGTGTAGCCGACTCGAATGTAATCATTTAGTTGTGGTACGGCACACTATCCTAAGTACTTGGTGCAAAAATCGTGCCCCACGAATTGCAAATTGAATTGCTACAGTTGAAGATATGCAAACAAGAACACAGTCTAGTGTAATCGTACTCTTGTCAGACCAAACCACAGCTTCCAAGGATCAGAACTTCCTTTAACTGTCAACTTGTGCTTATCGTAAATAGTTGTAGTAGTCGTACTACAAGTTCCTTAATACGGCTATTGACGTAAATGTTTCCAGCCATATTTTTACCAGAAACTTTCAGAAGCTGTACCTACGGTGCTATAGTCTACAAATTCAGCAGATAGTTACATAAGTTTTGACAGTATTTTGTTCTAGTTGTAACATAGGTATAGTAAATACATTTTGTAGTATATATAGTGGTGCATTGTTACCCGCAAAGCTCATATGAGATACGTGTAGATTTATCGTGAAAATTCGCCCCTTTTAATTTATTTATAAATTGAAAGATTTAGATAAACACTTATTCTTGGAATTAATTATAGGAATAACATAAGCAAACATGGGATTAACTATTTCGTCTTTATTTTCAGGGCTTTTCAAAAGAAAAGAGATGAGAATCTTAATGGTGGGTTTAGATGCGGCCGGTAAAACCACAATTTTGTACAAGTTGAAGTTAGGGGAGATCGTCACGACTATTCCTACTATTGGGTTCAACGTAGAAACCGTCGAGTACAAGAACATTTCGTTTACAGTGTGGGATGTTGGTGGACAAGATAAGATCCGTCCTTTGTGGAGGTACTACTACCAAAACACCCAAGGTATTATTTTTGTGGTTGATTCCAACGATAGGGACCGTATAGTCGAGGCCAGAGAAGAATTACAGCAGATGTTGAACGAGGACGAGTTGAGAAACGCATTTTTGTTGGTCTTTGCCAACAAACAAGATTTGCCAAATGCTATGAATGCGGCCGAAATCACGGAAAAGTTGAACTTGCACTCTCTCCGTCAACGCCCTTGGTACATCCAGTCCACCTGTGCTACCACTGGTGACGGTTTGTACGAGGGATTGGAATGGTTGTCCAACAACTTGAAGAATGCTGCATGATTTTGTACCCCTTCATCTCCCTGTCCAATTCTCCAATCTTATATGCGTCGGCAGCAATGCCATCTGAGCCGGGCGCCCCTCACCGTCTCCATAAAAGTTTATAAGATTCATTATTTGTTTTATTAGTTTAGATTTAGATTAGTCTATTTATAATGTATATTATGTTCGTTCAGTTGCGATTTTTTCTTCGTCTGGCTTAACTTTCATTTATTTTCGAAGTGCTCCACGGGGACCTAAGACGATCTTGCGTGTGGCTGATATTGCTATCTTCATGCTTGGTTATCATCTCCTATGCCCTCACGCACTACTATTCCTGTCCTATTTGGTGCTCAAATATCCTGACGTACGATCATCCGTTTCTGCTGCTCCTCTCAAAAGTCAAGCACTCTCTAAGTTCCAAACTCCAAACCCTATACTAAGCTACTAGCCATGGATATAGTTTGAAAGCCCATGGCTAAACAATCAATTTGCAACTTAGGTGTTTGGCCCGCATCACCTGAGAGGGACATAAACCGTTGTGACTGTTTTTATGTTTTGTGTAACAATAATTTTTCAGTGCCATCACGAAGAATTTTCACGTTGATTGTAGTACTGAATTTTAACAGTACTATATCAGAAATATTATTAGTTGATTAAGAATAGTTAATTGTTAATTAAACAGTAATTATAGTTCAAGATGGTATGTTTATACACCAAGTCGACAAAAAAGAGTCGCCTGGTACATGTCAAAGGACACCTGTCTGCATGATAAATGATTATGTCCCGAGTTGGAAGAGTGATAATGTAACTAGATGTATTAGTGAAAAGTGGAAGTACACTAGAAGACAACAGTCAGAAGTGTTGAATAAAAGAGAAGTAATAAATTCGTGGTAAACGGCAAGAATAAAGTATTTTACGAATCGATACCAGAAGATACTAGGGTACATAAGTCAAGGATTTATCAGCACATAATTTTTATCATGAGGGAGTCGACATTACAAAGTGAGATATATATACTAACATGTAATAGGCCGGAGTTAAAACTTTCGAATTACGTACCAAGTCTAAGGAATCATTAGAAAAACAATTGGTTGAATTAAAGCAAGAATTAGCCAACTTGAAAGTTCAAAAATTGCAAAGACCATCCTTACCAAGAATCCACACTGTTAGAAAGAACATTGCCCGTGTTTTAACTGTTATCAACTTAAACCAAAGAGACAATGTCAGAGCTTTCTACGCTGGTAAGAAATACCAACCAAAGGATTTAAGAGCTAAGAAGACCAGAGCTATCAGAAGACAATTAACCAAATTCGAAGCTAAGCAAACCACTGTCAAAGCTAGAAAACAAAGAATTGCCTTCCCACAAAGAAGATTCGCTATTAAAGCTTAAATTCATTTAGTATCTGGTGAGAAAATTCTTTATAATGATCTTTATAAATTGGGTTTAATGTTTTAATAAACGTGTATATTTTAGTTTTATATCTTCATTGAACTAACAAGTCATAAGACTATGCAACAAACAAGGATCTATTCAATTGTATTTAAGCATCAGTCATTTCGACATCTTTATTCTGTAATTTTTCAGCCTTTTTTTGTTTCTTGAAATCTTCTATCTTTTGCTTTAATTCAACATCATCGAGAACATCCTCCAATTTCAAGGGCATTCTATTAAACGGATCGGTGGGGTCACTCAATAGGTGCGCTTTGATTGTCGACCTGTCAAGGCTAATTCTAGATCCTGGTAAAATTACAGGGTCTTCCATTAAAATAAACATCAATGGATCTAAGAATTCGTCTGGAACCTCGCCTAGTTCTAACTCCTCGTCTTCGTCATTCATCTTCTGATCCTCCGCCTTTTTAGCAAACTTCATCAAGTCTTGGATGACCTTTGCACTCGTGAAAGTTCTAGTCGACAAAATCCTTTCTGCTTTTTTGAAGTACTGGAGGTTATATGATCTTCCATCTCTTGCTACGGCAATGATAAACTTTTCCTGGTTTGACAAGTTACAATATATTTCACACAAGTCACTCAATGTTCTCTTAGGATCAAAATCGTATTTCGTTGGATCACGAACTTTTAAATTAGAACATTTAGGCCCTACCATAATAGACAAGTTATAGTTCAACATCCCTGCCAATCTATCAACAATTTCAGATAACTCAAAGCCTTGTGGAGTTTGTTTCGAAAATAACTTAAATAATTCCATCGTTTTATTTGACAAACCCACATAAGACTTGGCCTTTCTTTCGGAAGAACTTAAATTGTTCGTGAGTTCTTCATCGGTTCCAAATTCTTCATTATTTGCTGGCTGCCCATTGGTACGCCTATCCAATTCTTTTTGAAGATTATGAATCAGATTCAATTCGTTAAAAGTCTCGTCCAACAAATAGGTTGTGTCATTTAACATCCTGGCAATGAATCTGACAAAAAAATCAACTTTATTCTTCGAATAATCTGTTAATTGTTCTCTGTAAATTTCATTTTTCCATAATTCCTCCAAGATAATAGATATATAGTATCTGCTATTGAATTTATCATAAAATTGGGATGAAGCACCAGTCTTTTCAACCATTACATAAAAGTCTAGCAAGGAATATAGTATGTTATCAATTACCAATTTGTTCGAGTTGAAGATAGTAGAAATGAAACCTGGTTCCCCATTCATCATTGGCAATGACCCAATAAAAAGGACTTCAACTAAGTGGGCTTTCATATGTGGGTTACCGATTAGCTCGGGACAGCGTAACAATATGATAGAAAACTCAACGAAAGACAGCAACTTCTCGTAGTTATCAACCAAAGGGCATCCTCTAAAGTTTGTAATAAATTTGCAGTAATTAATAATTCCTTCTAAAATATATTCTGGATAATATTTCCATGGACGAGGAGTCTTCGTTTGCAAGAACTCTTGATCATCTAATTGGGAAACCGCACCAATCTGGAAAAGTGGAATAGATAATTTAACACCGGGATGTTGATGACTAGGATCGATTAATCTTGTAATGAAGGTGGTTGATCCTATAATAAAGTCAAAAATATCTAACTGCATTGAGCGAAAGCTGAAAATAGCTTGAATTGAATGCTTTGTTGCCTTCATTGCATTCAAAGTCTTTGTTAACATTGGAAGCTGGTTTCTCAAAAGATGAGCCATCATCGGATTTGTTCCTGGTGGAACTTGGTTATTTTCAATCATTTCCACTCTAGACGACATTTGTTTTATTTGGGTCTTCAATCGATCATGGTGATTGTAAATACCACCAATACCGTAATGCAAATATGTCAAGGTCAAAAAGAAACAGTCTGAAATGAAGTTTGGCTCTCCTTTTTCTGTGTCACTATAGTATTCATTTGCCTCTGGTATTGATGAGTTGACCCTGGACTCTTCGGTAATGTTGATTAAGTTACTGTTACCGAAAAAATACCTGTCAATCTTGTCGATCTTAGAATAAGTTGGATACTCCAAAAATGGCAAACTCAATTTAATAAGAATAAGTGATATGTTGAACATGATGCCGTCCGATGGTAGCTTGTTTAAGTCAGCATGACTACCTCTTCTCAAATGACTCAAGTTGACAAGCTCTGCGAGCCAAGTGAGTAAATCTTTTCGTGTTTGAGAAGATCCACGAATGAGCTTATCTATTATGAAAAACAACCTATCCGACACAACCTTATACTCATTCTGAAGCGATTCGTAAGTTGAGTTTAATTGAACCTTTGATATGGTACCGACATTTTCAGTGAAGTAATATTTACTGACTGATTCCAAAAGTGGTGATAATCTTAACAATGGCCCCAATAAAGTTTTATTTTCGAAATCTAAGCAATTCTTTCTATCTGGAGGTTGAAATCCATTGACTTGTGTAAAAACAGCTGCTACCGGCTTGATACTTACCAAAGTTTCAAAAATTGATAAGTACTTGGAATATGAGCTGTCATTCAAATTGACCCTATAGAGTTTGCTGCTAAGTGTGGGGAGGAAAATACTTAATAGGTCGAGGACAGAGTCTTGCTCAACGCTCTCATTGACAATGTCCACAACAAAAGCACTCATTTCTGGATTATTAATAAGCACATCTATTGCAACTTTGATATCATTATTAACAAACATATCCGGCACTTGGAAACAAATGAAGCCATACGAACAACTGAGTGAAATGATCGAGTTCACGAGAGAAACCTTGGTATCATATAAAGGATCCTTTTTCGCTAAAATTCGCTTCAATTGAAACGATCTTTGGTAAACTTGGAATAAGTATTCTATCGACGACCTGTACAGCGAGGGAACTCCCAAGTCAGTTAGTATTTCCATAAATACGGTTTCAAAATTATCCTTACTGAGAGATTTCCCTTCCGATTCTAGTTCAGAAGCTAAACTACTTAAATATATCAAGCCCGAAGAAGTATTCGACTTAATAACCGTAGCTTGGAAAATCGCCTCTATTTCACTAGTTAGCCATTTCGAAATCTGCTCTTCTGGAGATTGATTAAAAACACGGCTGTCTTTAGGCTTGTCTCTATTTTCTTTGGGTTTGCTTTCAACTTCTTTCCTCTCTTTATCGTTCAGTTTTTGTTTTGCTTCCTCAGATGGCAAACTTGAATTCGATGAGAGCAGCGGTTTCTTCGGCTCTTCTTTAGCAATTGCTGGCTTTTTTGGCAAAGATTCGGAAGATGAGTTGTCATTGACTCGACTAGTTGATGAACTGTTACTACCTCCCAAGGCTGCTAGTCTTGCCAATCTCTTAGCTCTTATCTATAAATCTTGTTAGTATGGCTTTCTAAATATTTGCCTGATAATAATGGAATCAATATAAAACATACGTCATTTGAGTCACTCATTATCAATTACCTATTATACCTTAAGTGAGTTGATTAGATTGGAAGTATACTATTATTTTAGAGTAGGAACATTTACTTATAAATCTAACAAGGCCGCTAAATATCATGAGTGCGCTGAATCAGATTTTTCAAAATTATGTGCCAAAAGTTTTTAACAAGTGAATATTGATTGGCAATAGGCTTACAATGGTCGGAAATAAGAACGTGGGTGGTATTCCACAACCCATAAAGACTGTTGTCTCAAAAAAACAAGAAAAAGTTTATCTTCTAGACTTGGAAAAGGAATTAATTGCATTTATCAGTGGATCCATAGCATCGAAGGTAGAGGAGCCACTGTATTCAATTCAGGCCAGGGTGCTAAAGAACTCATACTATCGGTTATTAAGCCATCAGATATGTCAATACTACCATTTACAGCATTGGAATAATGCATCCAACGACATAATAGTCACATTTTGCGAAGGCTTCGACTACCAGAATTTCATACAAGCTATAAAGCTGAAAGATGACAGTTTCATGAAAATAAGTGACTACGTACAGCAAAACCAGCATGAAAGTGATGGCGATTTTGAAGGTGAGGGCGGCCGCGTAGTTAAGCCTAAGATGATAATAAAGAAGGACGGGCCGAAGACATCTCCTACCGATACTTCGTCTGAAACGACACAGACGTCTGTATTTCTGAATAGCGGGAACCTTGCACGGCAGGTATCTCCTGTTATATCTGATGCATCTATTCCGGCTTCTTCAAATAGCTCTATACCAGTAGGGTATAATATTGAGTCCGAAAGAGCTTCGAAGGAAGCTTTATATATGAAGATACGGGAAAAGATATTTCAGGATCAGAATGACGAGGATGAGGTGGAAGAGGAAGACAAAGGCGGCCATAATGGAGCCCCCAGCGAAGAAACTGAAAATAGGAACCAGCAACATACAAGAACGGAAGATACTGCCAACTTCGAAGGACGAGAACAAGTCTACGACCATGAACACAATAGTTATGGCTCGCCAGATTTCGGTCAATATCAATTCAACGGAAACTCGTCCCACCCTGTTCCTCCAGTTCCGATAGGCATGCCTATGAACTTTGTCGGGAACATGACTATTCCACCGTTTGCGAACCCGAATAATTTCTACAGCTCTCCAAACCAGACCATGTTTCCTCCACAAGTGCACCCTTATCATCAGTATCCAGGCTTCTTTCCGAGTAGCCCAATAATGCCTCCTCAAAACGGCTTTTATCATAATACATTCAATGGCAATTACAACCCCTACGATAAGGAGACAGAGAGAAAACTCTTAAACAATCCTTACATCATCATCCCGGGCTCAAACAGAGAAAGGAAGAACAAGAAGTCATTCAAGAACAGACACTCAAATGGCTATTCCTACGGCCATTCCACCCCCAACTCAAGTCATTCCAATAACCAACCTAAATCATTCACTAAATAGTAAAAACTGCAAAAAGAATGCTCTGTGGCTTTCATTTCAAGTACTCTTTCCTGACAGCATACCTTGTGTCTATACCCTCTATATATATAGATAATTAATCTATTCATCTAGGAATCTTTATATGGTCGTGTAAAAGACGTATTATAAATCATTGTCCTAGACGTGTCTACAGTTTTGGAGATAAAGAAACTAGTATTTTCCGTAATTATAAAGAAATACGTAATTGAGTCAGACAGTATGTCTTCAAACAATCCAGAAGCTTTGAAAGATGATGAATTAGTTCCAGAAGCTGTCGAAGGGTACCATGTTGGTGAGAAAAAGACTATTGAAGAGTATACCAAGTTAGATGCTGAGGACGAGAGTTTAGCTAAATGGAAAGCCTCGCTTGGATTGGGTGCCACTGGAGAAGCCTATCCAGTCAAGAGTGGCGACAAACGTAAAGTTGTGATTGTGGAAATGTCGTTGCAATTCCCAGAACAACCAGAGTTAAAGCCTATTGTTATCAACTTGGAGGACGCTGAAGGCAACACCATAGCTGGCAAAGAGATTAAGTTCAGCATTAAGGAAAAGTCAATTTACCAGTTTGTCATCAAGTTCCGTGTTCAGCATGAAATCATTACTGGATTGAAGTACTTACACCTGATTAAAAAGTCGGGTATCAGGGTAGATAAGTTGGAAGAACCATTGGGGTCATACGCACCAAACACAAAGGATAAGCCATACTACGAGAAAGTATTTGCTGAAGTAGAGGCACCTTCAGGTATGCTCGCCAGAGGTAGCTATTCTGCCGTTGCCAAGTTCGTTGACGACGATAAGAATGTACATTTATCATTCCCATGGAGCTTTCAAATTACCAAGTGATTTTATTTAGTGCAAAGCAAAGTTAAGACTGAATTGGAGGATGCAGAGCTCCTTAATATATGGCTGCGTACGACTTAGATAATGTAATAGAAGTTTTTATGGCGTGTCATGTCTTCAACGCATCTTGTTCACCTTGCGATGTAGGTTTACAGTTTTCTTAGTAATATAGTATGGCATTCTTTACTTTGGTTACCACTAAATGGAGGATAAAGACCCAACAGCAAATATATTCAATACTATATATGATTTAATAATTATGGTTCGAGCTAAGCTAAACATTGCCAAGCAACTGATGTAAAGTGGAGGTCTAGCTAGACTAGCGGTTGGCGGGGCGTTTGCAAATAATATGCCCACAGCAAGATGATGCCTCAAAATAATAACTGCATTAGCTATTCTGCTTTTTCCTCCTATTAAGCATATAGGAAGGAACTTTTCTAACCGGAATGTAAGCCGGAGCTTTATTATTTTTTGGTTTCATGATATCAATTTTCGTACTTGTAGGCGCCTTGTTCAGCTGGGGTTTTTGAACATAAGAACTTGTTTTTTCTTCTACTGGTTTAGACACTTGAGTCATTAAGGGGGCCTTGAAAAAGCTATTGATTCTCGATTGAGATCCCATGGTCTTCGGGCGCTTGTTCAAAGGATATACCTTGTTGAAGCTGTTTTCATTCCGTCTATTATCTACTTGAAATTTAGCGCTGCTGAATCCCATAACGCTAGATTCAAACACATTTGTTTCTCTGCATTTGAAAGTCTTTTCAGTGATGAGCATTTCAGATTCTCCATTTAAGTATGCCTGCATCCTTATTTCATACGCTTTGTTCAACTGCTTCAAGTGAGACCGCAGCTCCGGAAGAAGAGTTTCGTTATTGATATCATACAACTTGCAAAGCATGTCCCAGTCTTTGAAAAGGTTCTGTCGAGGTACAACTGTAGAATATTGGTCTATATTTGCAATGAATCGTGATACTCTTTCGATTGGTTTTCGACCCCATTTGCCTACGTCACCTTGTTCAATATATGACGACAAGTATAGTAGCAACTTTGCTCTTGTTGTTGCAACATAGAAGCATCTTCTTTCCTCATCGACTGCTTCTTCACCTCCAGCGTCGAGTGCAAATTTAGCTGGCAATATGCCATCAGATATGCCTGGTACAAATACAACGGGCCATTCTAAACCTTTTGAGCCATGAATGGTGGATAAAGCCACTTTACCTCTATGTACGACTCCCGCGTTACCATTTAGCTTTTCTTTCTGAGTGGCAGAGTCTGATTCATTTAAGCCAACTGACTGAATAAACTTCTCTAAATGATTTCTGGAATCCTTGTTCAAATCAAACTCAGATCCGCCAATGAATAGAGGTAATTCTTCGTCTCGTGGTGTGAATTCACAGAGCTGTTTCTGAACTTCCATGATATTGAGTTCATGATTAGGGTCGTTCTGAAACTCTTTCTGAAGGCCAGATTTCACATAGATACACTCAAAAAGCTTGGTGAGAACGTCATTTTTCTTCTCAGAACTAGTTCCCGATATAAGCTCATTTCCATCATACATATTACTTATCTCACGGAGCATGCAGCGCATATCGTTAACAAAGTCCAAATATTTGTTTAGTGAACTTTGATTTTTGGGAGTTAGCTTTAAAGTATTATTTGCAGCAATATGGCGTAAGACCTCGTAAACAGATTTCTTTTCACGATGTGGATCGAGACATTCCATTTCTAATTCATTTTCAATGGAGGCTATAGATTTCTGTCCTATTCCCCTCTTGGGAAAGTTGATTGTCCGTAAGTAAGCAATTCGATCATTGTCGTTTGCTACAATTCGTAAATAGTCCACTATTGCCACAACTTCCGAACGATTCCAAAATGCCGTGCCCCGTACCATCATATACGGTATACGTTTTCTCACAAATTCGTTTTCAATGGTTCTAGTTTGATATGCCGATCTCACCAATACCGCAATATCACTATATTTGAAGATAGACCCAGGAAGGGCCATCAAGTGCTCAATCTGGTAGACAATCCACCGGGCCTCTTGTTCAGGCGATTTCAAATTAAAGTACACGGGGCGGAAAGACGATTGCAATTGAGACCTAAGAGTCTTCGTATGACGATTATCTTGCTGTCGCATAATTCTTTCCGAGAAATTCAAAATATCCGTCGTAGAGCGATAGTTTTCCTCCAATGTGATGATCGAAATTGGATCCAGTTCATAGAGCCGCCTATAGTGCTTCTCCATCTTCTTGAAATTAATCGATTGTGCGTCTCTAAATGCATATATGCTTTGGTCAGGGTCACCCACAATAGTGACGTTATTCTGTAACCTCGGGTTGGTGGGGTGTCCTTTGGCGAACTGATACATCAACTGCAACTGGATTTCGTTTGTGTCTTGGAACTCATCCACCAATACATGCTCAACAAAATTTAACACTGGATACGCCGAAATTAGCTGGTAGCAGCATATCAAGCAGTCGTCGAAGTCCAACAATGCGTTTCTTTGTAGCCCCTGTTGGTACCTTTCATATAGAACCGCTATAAACTGGTTGCATCCAATTATGCATTCGTATTGGGCTGGTCGTACCCCCGAGGACTTCAATTTCGATATTTGTCTCTTGATCTTCTTTGGGTCCCACCCGTGGTACTTGTCGTCCTCCTTGTTGGACCTGAACATGTCTGTCTGTGTAGGAGACAAGTTTGCCAAATATTCCTTTTCCGACTCATTCAACTTCGCAATCACCTCCTGTAACACCTGATTCGAATCTCGCTCGTCTGCAATCCCATATTCTGCCATTCCTATCTTCTTCCCGTATATTTTAATAATCCTATAGCAAATGCTGTGAAATGTACCAATCAAAATCTTATCTACACAAATATCCTGATCTTTCAATAAGTCACCCAATCTCTCGACCATCTCGTTAGCTGCCTTCTTCGTAAACGTCGTTACAACTACTCGTTGTGGAGAAATTTTCTCATGGAGTAATAAATATGCAACCCTTGATACAAGCACTTTAGTCTTCCCAGTACCAGGACCAGCGATGATTTGCAATCTTCCGCTAGCAGGTGCTGTAACTGCTTTCATTTGTTGTGCGTTTAAGTCACCTAGTATCTTTCCTAGCACCGAAGCATCATTTCGAGGCCCCAATTCCATCCCATTCGTCTGGTATAAGCCACTAACTTGATTTCGGTGTTTTTTATTTACATAAACATGAACTAATCTATAATCGCGATATGAAATTCATAACTTTTTTAGCCGTTTAGAATATCAAATCATAATACGTCGTATACCGAAGGTATGGCGATACAAAAATGATCATAAGGACATTTATAACAACATTCATATTCTTGGTGTTGAGTGTGGTAAAAGTTGAGTGTATTTCGTTAGAAAACTGGCCGATTCTGTCACCACAAATTGATATTGCCATAAGGACACAGAGAGATGTTTCGAAAGGAATACCGATAGACCAGATTACGGGACTAGGGGTTTCACTAAACCGGCTCCTTTTCGACAAATCAGGCTATACTATGAGTTCGCTTCATGAAGTAAGAAATCTTTTGGACGTAGGGGTGCAGACGTTGATGGTGGACTTGTATTGGAATGAATTCACCAATAAATGGCAGCTTTGTCCAGCACCGTTTCCAGCGAATGCCACCAGTGATATTATGGCAACAAAGCAGTTGCAGTGGGAGAACGTACACTACAAATGCCAAGGGTATATGACTGTGGATCAATTGATGCAGACGATCTATTGGTACACTATGGATACCAATACGAATGTAGATGCCAACATGATAAAGCTACTATTCCGGTTGAAATCTATTAGAAAACACGCTCCCAATAAAAATAGCACCCACAGCTATGAAGCAAGCTTCAGGTCTGGGAACAGCCAATTTACTTCATTGGGGAATGCAACTTTACTGGACTCCCTCAACTACATCAACTCAAATCTCTACACGCCATCAGAGTTAGATCAGTACAGAAAGCATCTGTCGCAGTTTACCTACTATGGTAGCTTCTACGACGACTCATCTGAGGTGTTCCCATCTCTCAACACCTTTTTATTGAAAGACTACAAAAGAGTTGTGGCCATAGTAATCGACAATGAACTAACACATTCCAAAAGCTCCTACAATATTACAGGAAGCGACAAAAATGTGATTTTTTTTCAAGGCTTCAATATAGACACCACAGTCACTTCGATTAACAACGCTACCGTAGCGAACCAGTGTTCCATGCTCATAAGTGACTCTGACGGCACCAATAATACCAAAACCTTCGATAGCAAGTCGTTGAATACCCATTTTCGAACCGTAATCGACAACAACCAGACTGCATTCTCCAACGATACTTTTTCCGATTACATACGCTGTGGTTACACCCCCGTGTTGAATGCATCCGTCTACAACGTGTACCAAGAGGACCTTGACGACGATGACGAATACGAAGATGGCATGAGTGATGAAGAGATAGACCAGTCGATGCCATACATTGTCAATAAGTTTGTGCCATTGCTGTTTTGGTCTTGGGCCGAGGACCAGATGACCGAGCGCAATAGGGGCCTCAATAGAAGCAAAACCCCCGGTGTAAATAACAAAAACACCGCTGCTGAGAAATATGGCACCCAGCTCGCGTACCGGTGCGTGCTAGTGGACTCCGCAGGCTGGAAAGTGGACGACTGCTACAAGCCCCATGCGTTTGCGTGCCAGAACACCAACCTGCCCAACAGCTGGTACATCAGCGGCCACAAGAAAAAAGCGTACTTCCAAGCGTACCAGGATGGCAAGTGTCCCCCATACTACGCTTTCGGCATTCCGCTGCTGAGCATCGAAATGCTTTCTCTCTTAGACTATATGAAACGTTTCAACATCTCCGAACCCGTATGGATCAACTTAAATGACCTCACAGTGCCCGGTTGCTTTGTCACCGGTGGCCCCTATGCCAAATGCCCCTATCAAAGGACCGTGACCAGGCTGAAACTAGTTCGTTTAATCGCTCCCAGCTTCATTGTTGCTGTCGCTGTCCTAATCCTCATTTTTCTAGAGAAATTCTTTAGAACAAATCCGGTTCAAACGAACAGAAAACGCCACTGGAAAAAGGCAATCAATGAGTACAACAAAAAGTATGGTTACGAAGGCGTACCCTCTTAAATAGAATAGTTAACTGTATTTTGCAATCATCATAGGCAAATAATGTCGCAAACTATTTTGCGACATTTGACGATATTTTTCAAAGGCAAAGTAGTATCAAAATCTGATTTAGTAGTAGTGATAATTAGGGATATCAGCATTATATCAATTAATACAAGGTATGAGTCAACAGAACTGGAAGAACTTGTCAAACGAGTTAAGACGTAGAGCCGCACAAGGTGGTGGGACCGGAGGACCCAATAGAAAGGCCCCATTTGGAGCATTTGCAGGTATTGGGGGATTATTGTTATTAGGAGGAGTTTCAATCTTGGCTCAGAATGCGCTATTTAACGTTGACGGGGGGCAAAGAGCTATCATATACTCGCGTATCAATGGTGTTCAACCGCACATTTACCCTGAAGGAACCCATTTTGTTGTTCCATGGTTCCAGCGACCAGTTGTGTACGACGTGCGTGCTAAGCCAAGGAATGTGGCATCATTGACTGGGACCAAGGACTTGCAAATGGTCAACATTACATGCCGTGTTTTGTTCAAGCCAGACATTTTCCAATTGCCCACCATTTACCGTACTTTGGGCACGGATTACGATGAAAAAGTGTTGCCTTCGATTGTGAACGAAGTCTTGAAGTCGGTGGTTGCGCAGTTCAATGCCTCGCAGTTGATCACCCAGAGAGAAAAGGTATCGCGATTGGTGAAAGAGAACTTGATTCGTCGTGCTGCCAAGTTCAACGTTCATTTGGACGATGTGTCGTTGACGTTCATGACATTTTCGCCTGAGTTTAGTGCTGCGGTAGAAGCTAAGCAGATTGCCCAGCAAGATGCTCAGAGAGCTGCATTTGTTGTCGACAAGGCGATTCAGGAGAAGCAGCAATTGGTGGTCAAGGCTTCCGGTGAAGCTAAATCCGCTCAATTGGTCGGTGAAGCAATCAAGAAGTCCACCGATTATGTTGAATTGAAGAGATTGGATACTGCCAGAGAAATTGCCGCTATCTTGGCCAACTCGCCAAACAGAATCTTATTGGATAACGATACCTTGTTGTTGAACACCGTCGCTGATGGCCGTAAGTAAGTAACATCTACAGACGCCTCGATGGAGCCCCTTTTTTGTACATAGGTATTAATTTACGTCATACTTTAAAATCGATAAACATATTATTTCGTGATGCCATAAACAGTTTACATATATATATATATATATTAATTAGAAAATCGAGTTAACAAGATCACTACCAATAGTGGCACCGGCACCGAAGATGGCTGCATTACCCAATTTACCCCCGAACTTTCGCAAGTGGTCCTGCAGCTGAGGCTGTTGAACAGGTACAGGCGCTGACTGGGCTGGCTGGGGTTGAGGGGAGTATTGCTGTGGTGGATAGTAATTAGTTGGTGGGGGTGGGAATTGAGCGTATCCTCCGTATGACGGCTGCTGCGTTAATGGCGCCTGCACAACCGGCTGCTCGTATTGGGGTGGAGCATTATACTGGTTGTTTGGTGTATATTCGGCCTTTTCGTTCTTCACGGGCGATGGGGCCATCCGGCCCTTAACACCAGATGTCAACTGATACTCCTGTTCCGAGATCACACTAACGTAGTTCGACGGAAACACTCCCGCTTCCGAAGGTGACCCGTACTGCTTGTATCCCTTCCACCAATCTTCCGACAAGTGCTCCAAGACGGCAATCTTCTCTCCTTTTTTCAATTCCAAGTCCTCGGTCTCTTGTACTTGATAATCATAGTTGGCCCTACAGTACCCGAGAACTTTGGGTGCTCCTAAACGAGATGGTTTGGCCGGTGGCTCGATTTTAGTGCTAGCAAATGCTTCTGTGACTGCCTCTGTTCCACTGATCCCCTTTTCTGCCTTGGCTGACTCGCTTGTCAACTTATCCACATCCCATGCTTCCATATCCTTCTGGTACTTAGATGGGATGGATTTCAATAATGCTCCATAAAGCTGCTCTGTAATCACCTCTGAGTCACGCAAGAACTCTAGTTCAGTTCTGATAGTAGTTAGCGAACGGTTTATCAATGGTCCTGACATATTCTATAAAGGAAATCAAGTTACTAAATGAAGAGTATAGAATCATAAGCTATATATTAAATTAATCATTTATTTAAAGAGCGCACTACTAAGAAATGAGGCTTTGCTACGTTTTTTTTAGATCAATGGGCATTACCTGATGATATCGGACCTGGTAATGCCTTCGTACATCTCAATGAGAGAGCTGCCGTATATACCAACGCTTCGAGAGCCTGGTGACAAAGCTGAGGTGTCTGTAGAATGCCAAATTTTGTAGATCCTAATAAATGAATCGTTGGCTGCAACACAGATGGAATTACGATCTGGAGATTGACAGGCACTGAGGCATCGGAGATAGGTATTGCTGGATACTTCCATCAAGGAAATCATGTCAGGATAAGAGTAGACAGAAAGTAAAAGAGGGTTTTCGGAATTTCCATAGCCGAAGGTGGATATGATTTCCTTTCTGTCTTTGCACCAGAAAAGCGAGGTGATTTGGGCCTTGGCTGGGTAGGTACTCAAGAGAGTGCCTGTGTTTGCATGCCAGAACCTAATGTTGCGGTCGTTGCTGCCCCCACCGGTGGCCAATATGGCATTTGCCCAAGGACAGAAGGCGATGGCCTTAACTGCGGCCCTATGGGGTAGAATCAACTTGACCCGGGGAGAGAAGGGGTTGGAAATGTTCCAGATGGAACAGCAGTTATCGTTTGCTCCCACGGCCAAAATTTTACAATCGTTGCTGAGAGCGAGTCCTAGACTATGTTAGTTGAGGCCATTTTTGGTTAGTGATAGAATGGTGATAATTACCGCATATCTGCTGCTGGTGGCATTGTAGAATGCACTGCAAAGTTAGTCTTACATTTCCGGAAGAGTCTTCTTTGATTGTAAAGTAGAGAACGTCTCCCCTGGCATCGCCAGCTACAAATTGTTTTGAGTCTGGAAACCACTGGAAACAGTAGATGCTACTTCCTTGGTTTGAATAAGTGGCCTTTATGGCATTTTGTCGTTGAGAAAGAAGCAATAGGTCTCCATTCACCTTCCCAACTGCAACGTAATCGTGGTCAGAGTATGACACCGCAGTGACTGAGATGCAATTATCATGGTGCATCAGCACCACATCGTTATCGGTACTCCACGAATACACCGAGCTGTTTAGCCCCACGGCAATTCTGTTTGTCATCTTGGACCAGCTCACAACATTGCAATAGAAGTCGTCCTTCAACCCTGGCGCTTCCAAGTTGTGCTCTGGCTTGGTTAACCTAATCGGCTTCGGCTTCGGACTGGAAGGTGAGACGTAGGGCTGAGTGGCCAAATACTTACGTATATCTTTGGACGATGGTGAGGCCAACAGCCCTCCAATAAGCTCTAGCGACCCATTTCCGAGTTGTAGGCTATGGCCGCTTGTATTCGAGAGCTGGTACACTCGCGAATGGCTGCTAAATCCCAATGCATCTGCAATCACCTCTTGGTGAGAGCCCACAGGTGACGAATTGGTCTTGCGCTTTTGGGGCTCTCTTTGAATGTTATCCTCGTCTAACTGGAATGCCAATTGATTATTCACGGGCCTCACATAAAACATTCCTTCGTTCAACGAAATTTGTGGCCTTTCTTGGCTCCTTGAATCTCCTGATACTTCGTCTCCAGAATCAGATTGTTCGCTTGAATCGACTTCAATGTTATTCCTATACACCAACTGTGATGTCTGGTGTGGAACAAACCTAGAATTAGTTTCTAGTGGCTGATTAGGTGTGTTTGCAGCAATTGTTCTTCCTTCAGTATGTGGCATCTTCTCAAAATTTTGCAATCTTCGTAGAGATTATAGAATTCTCTAAAACAAAACTGATGTTCGAATATGTATATAGCAAATATGAGTATAATACTTGTCTTGTATATTTAGCAAAGGTTGTTTATAAAGTTGTTGTTTTCTAGAAAAGAACTGTGGTTTCCGTTTGCAATTATTTTGTTTGTGGGCAAAGCCGTCTCAAGACACTTTGTGACTATCTACAAAGAATGGAGATTTTTAAAGAGATCAGAGGGATTTATAATACAAAGATGTTAGCAGACTTGCTTTTGTCATTCACAAGTCTTTTTATACGAAAAAGTATGGCTTCTTGCCAACTTTGGTTGAGAAATGGTATATTGCAGCTATTGGAACCACGCGACTAAATAAAAATTTCATCATCCACCGTATATTCAGCTAGCAAAGGACCACATTAGACAATGTGGAGCATAAAGACGGTATCAGGAATAGCATTCATTGTCGTTTGTGGCGTGGTCTTCCAATTGATCTCTTCTAAAGTGAAAAGTCCATTCATAGATGAAATTTTTCATCTTCGACAATGCCAGACATATTGTGCCTTTAACTTTGATGTATGGGACAATAAAATCACGACGCCGCCAGGCTTATATGTTTTAGGGGTAGTGTATGCTGAGTTAGTAAGAATATTTACATATGGGGAATCGTTAGAATCGGTTTGCAAGAATATTAATGTTTTAAGATCGGTGAATTTGTTTGGTGGATTAATAGTATTGCCCATGTGTGTAAAGTGCTTGATCAGGGAAAAGAATCCCCAGGCATGGGTTGTTAACGTACTAGCATCGCCCTTGTTGTTCATCTATTACTTTTTATTCTACACAGATGTCTGGGCGACGATTTTTATTGTAGCTTGTACTGCGTTGGTCGTAAAACAGCCACTTGGGTTAGTCGCAAGTTCGTATTCAAGTGGAGTGCTTGCTTTAGCAAGCTTATGGTTTAGACAGACAAACATAATATGGATTGCATTTGTAGCTTCATTGCTAGTTGACAAGAGGAGAAAAGAGCTTTGTCTGGAACAAAGTTTAGTACGAAACTGCTATAACTTTGTAGCACAAGCCTTCAAAGATTGGTTGATTGTTGCACCTTTCGTGGTGAATATTATTCTATTTGCAGTCTTTGTTGCGTGGAATGGGGGTATCACATTTGGCGATAAAGAGAACCACGAGATCCAGCTACATTTGGTTCAGGTGTTCTATTGCTTCACCTTTATAACTGCATTGACATGGCCCGTGTGGCTTTCCATCTCATCGATAAAGAGATACTTGAAATTCTCAATAACTGGAAACTCTGGCTTGAATTGCATTCCTACAATAGTCTCAGGAATAATAATTAAATTTATTATTGATAATTATACAGTTGTTCATCCATTCTTATTGGCAGATAACAGACATTATACATTTTACATTTGGAAACGAATTCTTAATCGCAGATTAAGCAATTTTTTCATGATTCCGGTGTACCATTTTGCTACTTGGAATATAATCAATACATTGGGACGCAATTCTCAAAATGGCTTATCGTGGATAACAATAATAGTGTTTATTGGAGGTATTTGTGCCTCTATCATCCCAACACCTCTTTTTGAGCCTCGCTATTATATTATACCCTCAGTGATTTACCGATTATATGTCAGCCCTTCAAATGAAGAATTAGCTGGGACAAGACAAACAAGGCATTTACTAGAGTTCTGTTTTCTGATGCTCTTTAACATTGCCCTAATAACCGTGTTCCTCCGATATGAATTTACGTGGCTCAATGAGCCGGGAGAAATCCAGAGGATCATTTGGTAGGTGTATATAAATACAAGTATATTTCATTGTAACCACCACACATGACTATTCAGAGCCGCTAGAATCATCGTCAATTATATTTGATGGCACATTTTTGCCCGAACCGGAGGATCCTCCCTTAGGGCCAACTGGCCCATTAATACCCTCAATACTTGTCAAATTATTATTAACGAATTGATCCATTGAATTTTTGAATGCCAAAATACTAGATGAATTCAGGTTCAACTCTTTGATCAACTGCTTAATTTCATCAGACTTTTCTGAATTTTGCTCCTTCAAAGATGCTAGCCATTTTTCAATACACCTTTTCTTCAATACCTCAAGGTATGGAATTTCCTTCCTCGTTGATTTATCAACAAATATCAATTCTCCTTCACTTCCAATCATTAAATCTTGGTTATTGTCATCTCGACTAGATTTTATATCCCAGTTGCCCATTTCCAAGTCGTTAGCAAATATTAATAAAAAGTCTCCGAAATTTTTTGCAATCAAATATTTGTTATCAAAATCTCTGCCAAAAAGAATTACCTGACCCCAGGTTCCAACACCACCTGTTGGAGGCGACAAGTCAATGCCGATACAATTCCCTACTTCGTCTGTAACTATCGGAATCCACATAGGGTGGGCAAACGTATTACAGATTGCATTTGGAGGAATTGATTTCTGCTTTGGAATACTGGGGAAGTTTTTTGTAGTCTCAACAGGTGCTCTCTTACTCGATTGTAAGGATTCAACCAAGTCTATGCTTGACGACTCTTTAGGTTGTTCATTAGCATGACTAGTCTGTAATTTACTCAACTTTTGCAATTCCTTTGTTCTGTTGGACAGAAGCATCTCAGCATTCAAGTAATCTGCCACTTTTCTCCAATGTTCCGTCATAATCATAATCTCATCGATGGGCAATAATTTCAAGCCAAATATCAACCCCCCAGAACCATTGTCATGATAGTACGATTGGCCATCTGTTAGTTTAAAAAAATCAAGAAGGCAATTGGGAAGTTTGATATTCAAGTCTTTTTGAAAGTCATTCAAATCCGAATCTGTACATGGACTCTGCAAAGATGAACCTAAGTCAGGACTATATTTCACGAGCCAGTTTTTGATATGTCTCCAAGCTAGTCTCACCTCATGTACTCCATCGTATTGGTTTACATTTACATTGTCATTGTCTACCGTCACCGCCCCTATCAAGGATCCTGTGGACGTATTGTGGTGAGAATATAATAAATTCACCTCTTGGGGCTTATTCACCCTATTGAAAGATTTTTTGGGATCATATTCGGAGTATTTGTCATTGGTACTCAACGAATAGATGAACTCTTGGATCTTGCCAAATTTCATGTTGAAGCTACAAGCAAATAGCCTCCAATTGCACTTTTACTTTAAGAGAAGAGTGAATAAAACAATTTGCAAACGAATCTCAAATACGCGTTTTGATGACATAGTGGATGGTGAGGCACTGAAGACGTGAATTACCCATATTTCTCTACATATCCGATATCCCACACATACACATCTACAACTACAGTGCTATGAAGCACTAACGACAAATAAATTGCCGATAATATCCCCCGGGCATGAAGTGAAAATTCTATTGACAAGAATAGACACGATAAACCGGGGTATTTTATATGGGAAACCCAGGCTAAAACAAACAATCCTTACAAACAAAAGCCACTAACAAAATGCAATACTATTGATCCGATCAAAAAAACCCACGAAGAAAACCTTCGTAGGCATCGAGAATTGCTAAAGTGGGACATTATTAATCTCTGACTCATATAAGATTCATTCAGAACGAATAAATCCGTGATGAGCTGGCTCCTCGAAGGAATCCACCGAGATAATAACTAGGCGTTTGATTTTATAGGTATAAGATCCGTTGGTAATCAAAATGAAGAAGAAAATATACAGTGAATAATGATGTTTCATATAATTTAAGATGAGCCGGTAGAGAAAAAAAATCGAGACGGGTAACACCTAACTTTCAAGAATTTGAAGGGAAGTTTAAGGGCCATGTAATGGGTATCAGAGGCTAACAGAGATTACAAAAAGTTAATTAGATGTCATTTAATTTATAAGATACAAATATACAAAAAACAAAGTACAAAATACCTATCTTTTTTTGAAATTATTTTTTTGTTAAAGATATGAAAAATTAATTACTCCCCCCAAAAAATAGCAAAGAAATATGTAAAAGTATATAAAATCAGCAATCTTTTGATCAAAGGCAATTAACTTACCAGTTAGAAGCAGCAGCTTCTTCGGCAGCAGGAGTAGCACCGGATTCAGCCCAGTCAACTTCTTCGGTTTCACCAGTCCATTCGGTTTCAGCAGCGACTGGGGCTTCTTCAACATCGTCACCCTTGGCTTCTTCGGCGGCGTTTTGTTCGATTTCTTCAGGGTCTCTGTAGAAATATAAATCTGGCATGACAGACCATTCGGTGGTTCTGTCAGGAATGATACCTCTTAATCTTAAGACTTCTCTAGCAATCAACCACCAGATCAAACCAATGGAGTGCTTACCCTTATTGTTACATGGGATAGCGATATCAACGTATTCCGATGGAGAGTCCATGTCAGTCAAAGCAATGACTGGGATGTTGACGTAAGAGGATTCCTTGATAGCTTGAGCATCAGTTCTTGGGTCAGTAACGACAACTAATCTTGGCTCTTTGAAAGAACGGGTGATGTAATTGGTGAAGTTACCTGGGGTGAATCTACCGGCAATTGGGGTAGCACCAGTGTGGGAAGCGAACTTCAAGACAGCTCTTTGACCGAAGGTTCTGGTGGAACAGACAGCAACATCAGAAGCGTTTGGGATAGCAGCAATGGTTCTAGCAGCTAAAACAATCTTTTCCCAAGTCTTACCGATGTTGATCACGTTAACACCGTCTGGTCTGGTCTTGTAGACGTATGACTTGTTGTGAACCTGCAATGTTAGTATATTGTGTCCAATTTAATGGCTTTGCTGAGCCGTAAATGTGCTTATGGCGAGCCCTTGGTGAGTTGTAGTCAGTTTTTATGCTCCTCCATGTCAGAGCTGCTTTCTGTATTCAACCACTATTTCTTCCATATCTCTGGTTTCCAGTTATTACTTCCTCTACATCTTCATTATCCTTCTCTTACTATTACTTCTATTCTCTGTATCTTTCCAATCGCTTTTACTTCACATCAGTCTCTTGTTATGACCTCTCTTCCCGACTCGCCATGTTCTTCTTCGATACATACTTGAACGTTCTTAGATCCCAAATGAACGTTAGCTGCTAATAATAATTTAGCATCTTCTGGAGATAAGTCAAATGAAGCTGGTAATGACATCTTAATGTTATTCAGTAATAGAAACTTCTTCGATTTGGCCAAAAATTAGATATTTAGTACCTCTTGAAAATTTTTATTGAAAAATTCCCTAGACTGAAAAATTGTCACGGTACGAATTCGCTAACAAAAAAGTGGGTTTGTGTAACAATGATCCTGACCTCACTCTCATTATGGGTGTTTGGATGTGGAACCAAAAAACACAACACAAAATTGAAAACAGTCACAGACTCGTGATTAGGAGGGCGCGAAACCTGATCTCGGAATTTGTCGGATCATCCGATACAGATCCGAAAAAACCCGGAACCCTTGAAAGCTAAATTAGGCTTAATACTCGAACTCTCATATACCTGAGAAGGATTCTATGTTTGCTATATCAATATGACATTAATCGAGGGAGAGGTAGCAAACGTAGTCACAAGTGTTGATTTATGTTGTAGCAATGCAACGTTGATACGCAATACAGATAAGAAGGATTTATTGATAGTCACATCTTATCAACAATAAGTTTATTGTTTGCGAAATTTAGTGAGCCGTTCATGTGCGGGTATGAAGTGTGTTACAACATCATATGTGTATGAAGAGCAACAGGATCAGCGTAAAGGATAAAGAAGACAAGGCATTGGAATGAACATAACAACAGAAATGGACCGTTTGTGTGCGGAAATTGAGGTTGAGCAAGGAGCAGATGGGGAGGGGCTAGTAGCTGCTAAAACCACGTATAGAGCGATAGAATTGGGAGAGATTGACACTATGGGAGAAGAAGAAGACGACGAAGACGATGAAGACGACGATGAAATGACATGGCTCCAGGAGCAATGGGATCTGCACAAGCGTATGCATTGGATCAAAAGACCATCGGCAGGGATGGTGTGTGCTGCATTACTAGTATTTACATTGGCTGAATCATGCGCAGTGCCATCCATGTCAACCATTTTGTTCAAGTTGGCGTGCAATTCTGTGGCTAGTAGCTCGAAAACAGGAATATGTGAGCCAATCCAGACACAGGAATTAGTTGCCAACTATAACTTGGTGATTTCGGTGCTGGTTAACATCATCAACATGATAGCTGCTACCAAGGTAGGTGAGTACTCAGATAAATTTGGCCGTAAGCCCTTATTTGTGTTTATTTTCGCACTGGCCTTGGTTGGTAGAGCAGGAAATTTTTACATCAGCCAACACTACGATACATTGCATTTTGGCTCAATGATTGCTTGCAGTCTTGTCAGTGGGCTTGGAGGAGGTGCTAATACCTTGATAGCATTGGCCAATTCGTACCTTTCTGACGTAGTAAAGCCTCAGGACAGAAGCTATTTCTTTGGCCTTGGTATTTCTGCATTATATGTTGGGACGTGTGTTGGACCTATTATCTCTAATCTTTTACTATCAACTTTTAACGATATCAATATACCACTGCCTGACTTGAATGCGGGCATGAGTGAAATCGGCTATAAGTCTATTATTCCCGAAAAAGAGTTTATTCCATTGAAGTTTGAGGTCGGGACCTTGACAATGTTGTTGATTTTTGTTCTGCTCGTATTACCCGAATCGAGGCCTGAAAAAGCTAGGAAGAAGTCCCGCTCAATGTCGAATAGATGTTACCAACAAGATACAGAAATGACTCCAACAGCAACTTCTCCTCTCAGTTTCCTAAAACCATTATGGCTTCTAACTTTGCCTCCAGACGTAGCATTTCAACCGTTGAGGATTCGATTGGTGGTCGTTTCTTTGGTTTTAGTAGAAAGTGTCCGCACAGCAGTAATTATAAACATGAATACAATTCTCCTACAATATGGTATCTTTAAATTTGACTGGAGCTCTACTGACATTGCGCTGTTGATAATGGCAATTTCCTTGTCTAAAGTAGTGACATTAGTTGCCATTTTCCCATTAATATCGAAGACGATTCTCCAGAAATTCTTGAAATTTAAAATTTTGAAAAACCAGCTCGACATGATAGATTTCAGCATGATGGTCTTTGGTCTAAGCGTGGAATGCGTATGCTTTTCCCTTATTGCCGTTTGTTCCACCAATCTCCAATTTTTTGCATCCATAACATTTTGTAGTCTTGCTTCGATTTTTGAACCATCAATAGGGTCTACCATTATCAAATACTATCCAGCATCACAAATAGGTCAACTTTTTGGCGCACTAGCTTTGTTGAAAAATTGCTTCACCTTGGTAAGCCCAATCTTACTTCAATCGATCTACAAAATGTCCTTGTCCAAACTAGATATACCTGGTTTTGTGTTCCTTGTTCCGGGAGCTGTAGCATTGATTGGGATCTTAGTAATTCTTATCAATAAGCAGCTTACGAACTTGTCAGTTGAAACTGAAGAGTCCTCCATGGAAAATACGTCAACTCTCTTACATCTTAGTGACCATGTTTAAAGTGGTTAAGGGAGAATGACAATCCCCTTGCAACTTCACAAGTAAACCGGCTATTGCAGTTATCATAGTGCATGTATACATATATATTTAGGCATCTTCATGCCTCCATAAACTATATTTTAAGCGTTCTAGGTCTCGCTTGCTCTAGGCGATAAGTTTTTTTTTCGCAGTATAAATGAACCGCAATCCAGTTATCAATAATTCATTAATCTTACTAATAAATTCATATATTTTAGATTGGAGAACTCAACTTTGCTGACATCGAACTTGCCTTGAGCTACAAAACTGTACGGCGAACAGCGGCGAAAATGGATAATTCAAGTGAATCGGACTCATTAATGCTGCAGAACAACCGGCCACTAAATCCGCATAATGAAGCGACATTGGAGCATGCAGTGAACGACGTTTATGAGGCATTGGTGGATGATGAAGATGAAGAAGAACTTGATGAGGATGCAGTATGGCTTCGTGAACAACGGGATTTGAATAAATCTACACATTGGATAAGAAGACCATCGGTTCTTATGATCAGTGTGCCAATTTTCTTGTTTGCATTGGCCATATCAAATGGCGATTCTACGAGAAGAATGATTACTTTCAAATTGGCATGTAACTCTCTTGCACTTAATTCGCCAGAACGCGTCTGTGATCCTACTGTAACTCAGGTGTTGGTTTCGAACTTGTACTTGATGTATAGTATACTAGCAGGGATATTTATGATGTTCGCTCTGGGAATGATTGGGCCCATGTCAGACCAATATGGAAGGAAAGTATTTCTTTTGTTGAATATAGCATGCTATTTCTTTGCGAGGTGCTTTAAATATTACGTTATGCACCATTTTGACACTTTACAATTCAGTTTAATGGTGCTCACTGAAGTTGCAACAAATATTAGTGGTGGTACTTTGGCATTGGTTACCCTAAGTAACTGCTATATTGCAGATGTGGTTGAACCACACGAGAGAATATATTCTTTGGGTTTCAGTATTGCATTTCTTTTTATTGGTTTATCGATTGGACCTATAATTGGTAACGTTTTATTATCTTTGCCGGGCGGTGTTGGCAATAAGGCTAATGCTAACACTGCTACAACTGTTTTTACTAACATTTCCGAAGGGGAATTTTTACCTTTAAAGTTTGAACTCGTACTCTTATTTTTGGTGTTGGTATTTACAATTCTCGTTGTGCCTGAGTCCAGATCAGAAAGGGCAAGAAGAAAGTCAAGAACAGAATCCCTGTCCCGTAATTCTCTGTCAACTAACTTGCAGGAGCTTTCAATAGAAGATAATAGAGTTTCCTCTTGGTCAAGCATAGCTAGAAGTATCAACTTTTTGCGGCCTTTAAGACTCCTAACATTGCCTTCAGATGTGGTGTCATACTCGAATCAAGAAACATTGAAACGCCACAGAGCTGTTGTTTTAATCTTGGTCACAGTGGATTGCTTTCTTACCGGGCTTTCAATATCCTTGGCAGAAATTGTAATCCTTTTTGGCATATATAAGTTTGACTGGTCGTCTATAGATATAGGCCATTTATTTGCAGTAGCATGTGCCTCGAGAGCAGTGGTATTGATTGTTTTGTCACCACTAATCTCACATAAGATATTACAGAAGTGGCTCAAATTCAGAGTATTGAAGAAACAATTCGACATGGTTGATTTTAATATCTGTTTTTCTGGGTTGATATGCGACGGTTTAGGACTTATATTTCTAAACTTTGCACCTACTACTTTGTGTTTTTTACTAGGAATGGCTATAGCAAGTTTTGGCTCGCTTGTGAGTCCATCCTTGAATTCTGCAATCATCAAATTTTATCCTGAATCGAAAACGGGGGAAATTTTTGGCGCTGTGGCATTATTGAAAAACATTTTCACTTTAACTGGCCCAGTGGTTTTTATTTCAATTTACAAAACATCCTTATCTAAATTGGATAGACCAGGAATTGTGTTTTTGGTGGGGGGTTCTCTCTTATTCCTTTGTTCTGGCGCAATTTTATTAGCCAAAAGGCTTTTAAATTTAACTACAGACACTGTTCCCGAACTATCTAGGAAACTGTCTTCGATCTCTTCGGATTTCGAACAGAATAACCCATTTTCAACAAATGAAAACAGTGTAGATTCAAGCAATGAATCGAATAAGCCTTTTGACCGTACAATAAGCTTTTCTGAAATCCATAGGAAAAACAGCTTTATACATAAACAGAGGAATACTTTGAATTAATGCCTTTCCTTTTTCTTTTTCGATCCTAACTCCAAGACGGATTGGATTAGATGGTCCTAAATGAAATATACATATTATGAATAGTGATGATAGTATTTTGTGTTACTTTTTATTTCTGTATTGTAGAATCATCTCACTTACTCAAGCTTCTGCTTGAATAGATCTATACAACACATCATTCAGCTTCTATGCATGGATAATCGCTTATGACTCCTGATCCGGTAGTGTCACTGAATATTTTGCTTCCAAAATTTCGTTTAGCTATCGATTCATTCAAAGTTTTTGACAGCGAATCAAGTATCTACGTATTAGAGAGTGTGGTTCGATTCTTTTTTGCATCGTCATTGATCACAATAGTATTTATTGCTGGGGTGGTATTGGTTAATAAATTCTTTGTCAATAATTATTCATTACCAGCCACCAACGAAGAAACAGTACTGTCACCTAGAAAATTGCCTACCAACAGGTATATTCGTGAACTCGAATCAAACACTGCGGAGACAAATAGTCTTGTTGAGAGCGTGATTGAAAGTGAAGACGAAAACTCCACTGACGCTCACTACGACTTAGAAGAAGTGAATTCTGAGAGTGAGGAACTAGATAGTTTACCATTCTTGGATCCAAAGGCATTTTACAAAAGTTTGAACAACAGTTCTCAGTATTTAAGAAGAGACAGCTTTTCACAATGAACTATCATATTTATTTTCCTAGTGATTCTCTCAAAGTGTTAGAAAACAGCAAGAATAGAAACAGAAAACTTTATGTGTTAGGGTTCCATATAAAGAATGTCTATATTGTGATTCAAGTAGTTCCAATAGACATAACTGCAAATCTTCATGGCTTTACTAATGATAGTGAGATGCTTAAAGGCTTGCAAGTTTTAGGCTGCATTAACGGTGGAAATGGCTACCAATTAAACTTTGGGTATGATTATGGGAAGAGATGCCCTTTTATACTACCAAGTAACCAAAACTCCTACTCCTTCATTTTCTTTGATCCTCCAAATTTTAGGAACTTAGAATATTTTTCGATTAACCCTATCTTATTACAGTCAACTGGTAATGTTGAAATTTCTATTAAGGAGAAATCACTACAGAATAAACTCAATGAGCATGATCCAACCATTTCTCGCGAAAATACGCTATCAATTTCAGATGATAGCGTTCTTGATAAAGTCAACCAATGTTTGAAAATTAAAACAGTTATTCAAAAATGGATTAGACAGTCAATGCCGATGGAGGAGAAGCCATCCTTATTGGTGTCTATGAAAACCAATAGAATTGTTCAAATGATCAGCTCTTGCATGTTCCAATTATTGATATATATCGTTTCAACTATTCAACTATTAACAATATGGATAATATGGATACTAAATTATAGATTCCATAATACAAAACTAATTGATTGCTCGCATGTCTTTAGACAGTTAGATCTTCGGCTACAGCAGATTAACTTCTTTCCAATTCAATTTTTATGCTATTACGATAAGAACATTTTGTACGGTGATTCAGAGGTACTTCATAAATTGAAGATTCCAATATTCAATTCTAATTTGAATATCAATAATTCAAATTACATAAATCTCTACAATTCTATTTGGTTGATATTCAACGATGTTCTTTTAGGAACAACGGTTTGGAAGTTAATTATATCCAATTTTGATACAATCACCACATTCATTAATGATTTCGTGATTAGAAAGCTATTATATGATGATTTATTTGACTTAATATCTTGGGTTTCATTTCATCATCCTGCAGGGTTCAAATTGAATAATGAGTTGGGTCAATTTATGGGCGATTTATTTCTATGGGCGCTAAAATTTTGGAAGTTTTTGGTAGCAGATTTTCTAATCTTAGACGCAGTAACTACCATGATGCAACCGTTGCAATTGAAATTTGACAACATGCTAGCATTTCTTACATCCCCTAGCAGTGTTTCCAACTTGCATAAATTCTTATTCCTGTTTCTTAAAATCTACCTAGGAATATTGTGTCACTGTGGGTTCACGTTTCTTGTCGGTTTTGTTATCGACTACTTCCACATTATCACATTCCACATTTATTGCTTCTACTACACTTCAGCCAAAATATACCAGAAACAGATCGAAATCATTAAGTCCCTTTTCCAGCTATTTTGCGGGAAGAAATACAACGTTTTGCGTAACCGTATCGATAATTTGAACAATTATTCTAATACCGACAACTTTTTCGATATCGATCAATTGCTTTTGGGCACCTTACTTTTCATGATTTTGGTGTTGTTACTACCAACTGTTTTTGCATTTTACTTGATGTTTTTCTTGTCCCGATTGTCATGCATAGTTGTTTTGAATTCCTTGGAAAACCTTCTAATTCTTATTAATTACATTCCTTTATTCGTCGTTTTATTGAAAATGAAGAATTCAAATAGATTACAAGGAGGGATTACATTCGAGCATTTATTTGTGACCAACAAAACGAACTATTTGCGTTTGTCAAATAAATCACTAACTTACAGCGAAATATTCAAGAACTTTATAAAATTGTTCAAGAAGTCTAAAAACTTTAAAGAGTCATTGATCCAATTTTTTATCATAGGAAAGCCAGTTTCGTTAAAGCATAATTACAATATGATTTTTAACTATTTAATGTTACCTGAAAATTACAGCAAAACAATTGATATTTGGAATCCCTTTGTAAGAACGAACACCGAATAAGTTTCTACATCCATTGCATTACTCAAATAATTCTTACCATTATATACCTAAAAGTCGTAATATATATTACAATTGTGTCTATTGGATAAGCTTAACATTTTTGTGTAATTTTACTAATACATCATCATTATTTGTAGTTATCTCAAGGGCTAAGATAGATTAGGAACTAACCCTTTATCAGTTTCGCCAAATACCTCTCGAAATGGTGCAGAACCAAGCAAGGTACTCGGGTATAGTATTCAGACTTCTGCGTATACCGAAGACGATCACAAGCTCAGCCTTTCGCATAAACTTCATTCGAACAGTCTCTAGTAAAAAGGATCAGGAAAATGATAATGTCTTGTTAGCGGATGCGTTGAATCTCCTTTCCCCAAGAACAGAAATAAATAATACGATAAACTATAAGCCGTCAATTTTTACAAATTTGACGTCACAAGATGAAACCACGGATATGAAAGTTGAGCCATATATACAATACGAACTCCCCAATTCCGATACTAAGAAGCATCTTGAACTGTTGTTAGCGGGCCTTAAAATAGCATCAAGAGCAGGTGATGCCCTGACAAAAACCGACTATCATTTACTAACTAGCTCATACAAGAGCTTACGGAAATACGTTGGAAATATTGATAATGAAAACGATTTAGTTGAATTGGCAAAATTATTTTACTATCAAAATCAACTTACGCTAAGATTAGCTACGGATATTTTGCTCAATAGGCATCTCACCAACTTAGATAGGTTGCCTTTTGATGTGGATAGCATCAACTCTAGAGACTTTAAAGATTGGCAAGAAATTCATTCTATTCAGTTCAAAGTTGTCATGCTAAAAAAGTATTATGATATGAAGAAACCGCTTTTGATTATCAAAAACTTGAAAGAAAATTTTGATCAGGAGTTTCTACCATCAATTAAAGAAGAAAAGCTAGGTCCGTTTTATGAAAGAATTATATGGAAATTTTATTTTGAGTACATTCTGCGGCTCAACCTTGACATATCTCATGATGAATCATATTACATAAAGCATTTGAATAGCCTCAAGTCTACGTTCCTTATTTGGGAATCATCGTTATTTTCGAACGGAGAGATTACTCAATATGCATTAAAGCATCATGAGCCAGTATTAATGCCTTTACAAAAATCATTTTTGAAGCTCTGCTCCATAAAATTAACACAGAAAATCATTGCTTCTGAACTCAACCAGTATAGCGATCATCCTAAGTCAAACTTATTGTCCTTATTGAAAAAGCTTTCTGTCAAACATAAAGTTTATTCATTATCGAATCCCGAGAAACGCATACCTATTCAAACGAAGGCCAATCTATACTCATTAATCCACTCGTTGGAAAAGCTAATTTTAGACGAATTAGCTTCAGTGCAGAGTATCTCTAGCCCAGAGGACCAGTCCGAGTTGGCTTTGGTTTTGAAAGAACTAAAAGAATTCAAGGAGAGCGAGCTAATGAAGATGGGCGATAAAGAACTCAAGGATACAGAACAGGTAGAAGACATACGTAACTGGGATAGGTTTTTTCTAGTAATGGATAAATGGAATAAGAGAATGGACTAAGATACCACATATGGTAAAGCAAATAGGTATGCATCATGTATAAGCAAAATAGTATAATAGACATAATTAACTGCAAAACTAATATTGAAATAGGAAGTGTAATCGTTTCTCTTCTTATAGCACCTATAGTTGCGAAATCGTGTATCGTAAAATGATGAATTCAACGTTTATCTATATAAACTTTTGGCAGACCGAAATATTGTCATACTCACCTCATAATGAAGATCGTATCGGAAGAAAATATAGTGAAGTACCTTGAAGACCATCTTTCCAAGGATTCTATTCTATCGAAATTCCAACCTTGTTTGTTGAAAGCGCTTGTTAATTATGAGAGAGATCCATCTGCTATAGTCCCCCCTCGTACAGTTCAAAAATCCAACACGGAAGATTCAGACTCTACACATTTGTTTATGCCATGCATTGCACCCAATGAGGTTGGCATCAAACTAATTTCCGGTGGATCTACGAATTCTAAGAAAGGTTTGGGGTTTCAAGGTTGTATACTAGTTTTGGACGCATATTCAGGCTCTCTACAGGGAGTTTTAAATGCCAAAAATATCACTGCTTTCAGAACTGCTTTGGCTAGTACTTTACCAATGGTAAAGGTTTTCGACCCTAATGACGACAGCTTAGAGAATTCGTGCAGTATTAGCGTATTTGGTGTCGGATTACAGGCTTATTGGCATATCAAACTAAGTTTAATTTTGTATGGACGAAAAGTCACTAGCGTTAACATTATCAATAGAACCGCAAAAAATGCACAACAGCTTGCAGAAAAGCTTGCCCGTGAGTTTACAGGGGTTACTTTTGAAGCATATCTGTACTGTGACTCGGAAAGTTTGAAGCACATCCAGAAAAGGGTCTCCGATAGCTCGATTATATTTGGCTGTTCACCTTCTACCGAGGCTGTGATCAGAAACGAATACATCAACCAGGACCCTAGTCGGAAAAAGTTTATATCTTTGATTGGTTCTTACAAACCCCACATGATTGAGTTGGACCTAGAATTCGTTACTACTCACTATTCCACTGTCACTGCTCAAGGGAAAATTATCGTAGACTCGAAAGAACACACATTGCACGAAGCAGGTGAATTGATCCAAGGCAAAGTTCATGAAAGCAGGCTTCTTGAATTAACCAGTCTATACAACTCGAGGGTTGATCCTAAAGAATATACAACTTCGACCAACGTCGTTGTGCTGAAACTAGTTGGTCTTTCGATCATGGACATTTCAATAGCTAACTTGATTATTCATGACATACATGATGATAATACCGTCATTATTGAGGATTTTTAGAACATTTATATTGCCTACTACTACTTCTAATAACCGTCACCGGTGGAACAGGGAATTATCTGTCATTAATGCCTGCTTATCGAGCTATTCGTTGCTTCTCCCGAGTGTGAAAAGCTTTCAAAAGTAATTATTTTTATTTTTTCAAACCAAGAGCATTGTAGATATTCAGCGGATTACCGCAAAACACTTGTATGATGATTCATAGTCAAACACGCCAATAGCATCCGTAGTAGCCTCTTATCAGATAACTGCAAAATCGTCAAATTCGCTCGTGTACAGGCAAAACCAAAAGCCACTCTTAAATGAAACACCCTTTTTCCTGATTAATTCTACGTAAAACATACTACTGCTTACGCTGTAAACATGACTTCGGAGAAGGCTTCGTTGTTAGGGGATGAACCTTTGTCCTTATATAATGCTAAGAAAAAGACCCCATTGAGAAAGAGTTTAAGATACTTGAGATTCATCATCGATTTCTTCTTATTCATTACGATTGCGTATTTGATCGTGAATAATGGGTCAAATAGGTCAGTATCGTCGACGGTTGACCCTAATAAGAAGAAGAATATTATCTTCATGGTTACAGATGGTATGGGGCCAGCATCTTTGTCACTTGCAAGGTCTTTCAAACAACATAGAGATAAATTAGATATTAATGATATATTACATTTAGATAAACATTTAGTTGGATCTTCCAGAACGCGTTCCAACTCATCACTTGTCACAGATTCTGCTGCAGGAGCCACCGCTTTTTCTTGCGGTTTGAAGTCGTATAATGGTGCCATTGGCGTTGACTCAGATAAGGAACCCTGCGGTACCATTTTAGAAGCATTAAAGTTGCAGGGGTACATGACGGGGCTAGTTGTAACCACGAGGATTACAGATGCTACGCCAGCTGCGTTTAGTGCACATGTTGACTACAGGTTCCAGGAAGATCAAATTGCTGAGCATCAGTTAGGTGACTATCCCCTAGGTAGAATGGTTGATTTGATAATCGGTGGTGGGAGATGCCACTTTTTACCAATATCAGAAAATGGTGGCTGCCGTAGCGACAATATCAACTTAATTGAAGAAGCTCAGCAAAATGGAAATTGGTCGTATGTTGGAAATAGGAAAGAGTTTGATAAATTAGAAGGGGGTAAAAATGTTAAATTGCCCTTGTTGGGATTATTGGCTGATACCGATATTCCCTATGATATAGACCGTGAATCAAATGAATACCCTTCATTGGCAGAACAGGTTAAAGTTGCATTAACCTCGTTAGCAAAGGCTACTGAGGATTCCGATAAAGGATTTTTCTTACTAATTGAGGGTTCCCGTATTGACCATGCGGGCCATCATAATGATCCAGCATCCCAGGTCCGTGAAGTATTAGCCTATGACGATGCATTCAAAGAAGTTTTAAATTTTATTGATGAAACTGATACTGACACCGTAGCTATCTCTACTTCGGACCATGAAACTGGAGGTTTGGTTACTGCGAGACAGATCAGTCCTTCTTATCCAGACTACTTATGGTATCCACAAGTCTTGTTAAATGCATCACACTCTGGAGAATACTTGTCTCAGAAAATTGCCAATTATAAGTCAATTGATAATGCTGAGGTCTTTAACAAATTCATAGTCAAAGAGATTGTTGAGAAAGATTTGGGTATCACTGACTACACTAATGAAGAAGTCGAAAGCATCAAGCACTTTGCCAATGATCAGAATAGCTTATTATATGTCTTGAACAATATGGTATCCGCTAGATCCCAGACTGGATGGACTACCCATGGCCATTCCGCAGTCGATGTTAATATTTATGCTTATACTAATTCTAGGCTGATTAATTCGAAATTGTATTCAAGCAAGGCGAATGATGGTTTGTTGGGCAATCATGAAAATATTGAGATCGGCTCGTTCATGGAATCAATTACAGGGGTAAATTTAGATAAGATAACTGAACTAGTCAAGAAAACAAAACATTCGCCTAGATCGGTACGGAACTTAGGGGTAGCAGATGGTATGCATGAGTATATAAGCTAAATGGTTCTCGAATTTATTAAGAATATATAATGTAGTTAATTAGAATTGTATGCACAAATGTTTGCATATTAATCAATGATGCATGGAATAGTCTTCCTTGCATAGCTTGGCTCTAAAGCTCTTACCAAATCTATAAAATAAGAAAGGAATTGCAATCATTGCCAAACAGACAAAAGCAAGCAACCAACTTGCCCATTGCAATCCCATGCCGTCGTACATCTGGGTGATAAACAACGGAAACGCAGCACCTCCAAGCAGACGTGTTATAACCTTTGTTCCTAGAGCTGACGCTACTACCTTAGCATATGTATCAATAATGTAGTTATTCAATGAGTAGTAGACAAGCACCATTCCAAAACCAAAAGCAATACCCGAAGAAGCTGGTCCTACCCAAATAATGTGTTTGTAGGATGTAGCACCTAGTATAAATAATGCTATGCATGGGAAGAATGAACCAACCATGGCACCTGGTAGTCTATCTTCAGGAATTGGAGTTCTTCTCTTGCATAGCTTTTTGTATTGATTTTCGAAGAATATAGTAGAGAAGACTGCTAATGCAGCTCCAATTAAGATAGGAATAAACATCATGCCGATCTTGTCATCTTTGTAGCCATATAGCTCACTGAAAATGACTGGATAAGCGAAAAAGAAAGCGTATAACATCGAGTAAATCAAGACAACGTAAGAGCAAATTATCATTAATGCTGGCTCTTGGACTATAAATCTCAAAGGACGCAAAAGATGGGTGTTTGCAATTTCCATTATTGACATTGGCGTAGCCTCTTGTTCAGTTATGATCTTTGGATTGCCCGTCTGTTTTCTTAATTTTGCAGCTCTTTTTCTTAAGATAGTTGGAGCGTATGTTTCTGGAATTAATGCAACTATGATCCACATTACACCGGCGAAAGCCATATTGACCCATATCATCAAATCGTATCTGCCAGAATCAACACTTATGAACCCGTTAACGACACCACCAAAAACTGGACCTGAATAAGGGCAAAAACTGAAGAATGCGATGGCCAAACCTCTTGACTCTGTGTGCATATCTACTATACTAGCACCAACATTACCCAAAGCTGAGGCTGCAAACACCCCACATAAGAACCTGCAAACTAGCACGGTACCGATATTCTTTGCCACTGCACAAGGAATGTTAAAGATGACATAAAGACCAAAAGAAATGATGTATACTAGTCTTCTGCCAAACATAGGCTGCTCGGATAATGGCGACCAAATAATGGAACCGACACCAAATCCCACAACGAATAATGACACTGTTAACGTTGACACCTCAGTGGAAACGCCAAATTTTTCATTGATGGCAGGCAAGCCTCCTGCTAAGCAGGATGACCCATATGCAGCTGAAATAAGAAAAATGGATAATAGAATAGTATAGGTCCATTTTATCCACCCGGGCCAGTTATGGGGGTTTTCTGGATCACCGGTAACGAACGTTACAAATTGGATGTCTGGGTCTAGTTCTTGGGCTTTATCTTCAGATTGCGAATCCGTTCCATCTTCGGTTTTCGGTTTTTCTTCGCTAATGCTTTTTGACTTCACTCTACCTAACGACTGTAATGTCTGGACTTGCACCAAACCAGTATCAGTCTCTAATGTGTATTCTTCCGGGAAGATAGGGTTTTCTACAGGTGGGTGCACAAGACCTGGCGTGGGTATGTCTGAAGACAATCCCAAGTCCTGCAACGACCTTCCTGTTTCAGTCCTAGTGATTCTTAGCGACTTGTTATTCGATGCGATGCTGTTCCGGGTATTAATTGGTGATAATCCTGGTTGTGCATCTGCGTAATAGTCTTTATCTGTAAGCTGGTGTGGAGCATATGGAGCTTCTTTCAAGGAATCCTGACTTGACAGGGAATTACTATAACTCATATTCGTTTTTGACTGTCTAATCTCCATAGACTTAAATTGTCAGGGTATGGGCCCATATTTATAAAGCTATTGAATAGCCGTATCGGAAGGAAGTTCTTTTTCACAGCTATTATGAAATCATATTCCGGTACTTTGTCGGTTACCATCTTGATACTAAATTTGATATAGCCGTGCAAGTTCCGGTGGTACCACCGGTGAATAATTTTCCTATCTACAGTATCCGTGGAACAGCTCATTTCGGAATAACTTAATCATGCATAGAAGATATAAACGATCGCTAATACTAGAGAATAGACCTATCCTGATAGAACCACTTCGGAGTAGAAAGCCGAATCTAAATAAGAGTAGAAAAATTTACGCAAGCGAAAAGCCGAAGATATGCCAGACGAAATTTTGATTTCTGTGAACGATAGAATTGTGTCAGTGTACAATGCCTGTTGAAGTGCTGGATCATATTGATTCATTGAATAATAAGAAATCGGCTAATGTAGTTGGCATGCAGCAACTTGATCGTGTTTGCATAAATAGCTTACAAATATCGAAATAGGAACATTATTAATTACGGAACAGACACGGATTAAATTTTTTTGACTGTTACTGAAAAATATACACACATTAATAAGCTGTACCGTATGAGATGCATAGTTTAGTGCAGATTTAAGGATTTTTTGATGGCATCGAAGTTGTACATTCTTTTGTTGCACTTTGTTTTAGTGTACGGGTTCTTCAAGGAATCCTGATAGCATTCTAAAATGGCCTTTTTTACATTTTCAATGCTCTTTGATGACAATTGAAAATGGAAAGCGATTCTGCCTCCCATTAACTTGACATTATGCTTTTCGCCTAGTTTGATCAATAAGCTATCGTCCATCTTGTTTTTGACAAGATCAATAAACACAAAATTGGTGTGCACTGGAGTCTCCAAGATTATCCCGTTGTCCTCGCAGAAACGACCCACATCCTTGGCGAGGGAATGCGAGTATCTCAACTTGTCAAAATTCTCATCGATAGCCACGATAGCCATGCTTGCAAGCAAACCGGCCTGTCTGATACCACCCCCGTTCTGCTTCTTGAAGTGGTTTGCCTTGGCAATGAGGCTTGGTTCTCCAACCAAAATCGACCCAACAGGAGCCCCAATCGACTTGGACAAACACAAGGAAACAGAGTCGAAGTACGAGCAGTACTCCTTGAGCGAAACACCCGTTTCGGCGGCCGCGTTCCAGAGTCTAGCTCCGTCTAAATGCAACTTGATCCCACACTCTTTGGCAAACGCACTGATTCTGGCTATTTCCTCTATGGGCATGATGGTCCCGTGTAGGGTGTTTTCCAACGAAATAAGCTTCGTGGGTGCCGCGTGGATGTCTCCGTCGTCCGGCGTGATATTTTCCATGATGTCTTCCACCGTCAAATACACTCCGTTCTTGGGATGCACCGGGTGTATCATCGCCTGTGACAACGTCGCCAACCCCCCAGCCTCGTGGAGGAATACATGCGCCCTGTAGTCGCACAATATCGAATATGGCGGTTGAACCAAGTTCGCCCGCAATCCAACCTGGTTCGATAATGTTCCGCTAACGCAGAACAACGCTGCTGGCTTTCCCGTTATTTCACACATCTTCCTCTCCAACTTCAACGTAGTTTCATCCTCATTGTACACAGAGTCACCGAATGTACTGTCGCTTATAGACTCGAGCATCGACTTCGTGGGGACTGTAAAAGTGTCACTTCTAAATTCATTAAATGTACTGTATTCCGGAGTTTCGGCCACTGTCATTTTGCTTTTTTTGCCTTCTATTAATTTCTCCAACACGAAATAACTTATTATCTATGATATCACGGATGCAAATACTTGTAGTTCTAACTTTACTACTGATTTACTTTGCTTTTCAACTATTTATAAGCTCCGTAAATTTGCTTCGGCTTTAGTGGCCTCAACTCATCTCAAAAATTTCGCAACTTATAAATTATGCCACCCGACAAAAAAATGCCGTTCATATTGAAAGAAAAAAATCAACAAAATTCAATATACAGAATATCGTATATAAAAGTATATAATATAGATATACGGAGGGGAGGAGGGGTGTTGAGAAATAGTGGTTATGAAAAATATGTTGGAGTTAGGTGTCAGTAAGGCACTCCGGGGATGCACCGAGTCAGAATAATAGGTAGAGTCAGGAAAAAGAAAGAGTCAAGGCTAAGATGCATGTAGGCTATATATCGGAGTTTAACGGCATATCGAGGTCGTTTTCGTTTCTATGCGCCGTAGATGGGGACGAAAATAGCTGCAAATTGAAGTTGTGGGTCTGAGCCATACCCGAGTCATTTCTCCATATTTGCGAATTTGAGCCTGAGACGGTTCTGTTATGCAGTGAATAGGGACTTTCGAGCCATAGGTTGGAGAAATCGTGGTGATGGTGAGACGAAGGCGGAGGAGGGGGCGAGAAGAGCGAATGCAACTGCGAAGCCGTTGCATTGGAATTGGGAGCGTCGCTTATGTCGCCCTCGACTGGCTGCGGTGCGAAAAAATTGTTGTTAATGCTCGAGACACTATTGCTTGCCGGAGAAAAGATGTTGATGTCATTGCTGTATTGTAGGGAGTTCAAATCATTGTAGTGGGGCGACAAGTCGGTAGGGGCATTCAAGCCGAAAGCCAAGTTCAGGGACCCTGTAGGAACGTTTCCGGCCAAGTTGGTGTTGGGTTGCATGCGGGAGTTCAAGTTTGAGCTCCACATTGAATTCAATGGTGCCTGCAGTGTGTACCCTGGGTACTGGTCGTTGTTCATCAATAAGGAGTTCATTTCCGGGGAAATCATGTCCTGGGCTAGCAAGTCGTTCTGCGCAATAGGGTTTTCCAGAACTGGTGAGTTGATTACGTTGTCGTTGATATTGTAGGAGCTACTGCTGTAAGGAAAGTCTTGAGGTGGTGCCTGCGACACCGGAGAAATACTTTGTACTTGATCGCTGGAGTCGCTGGTGTAAACCTGGCTGTAGTGATTGGACCACTTTGCTTTCGCAGAATTGTCTTCGGCACTGGAAGACCTCAGCACCGGGGAAAATGCTCTCTTTTGCTTCTTAGGCAAAGCGTTGCTGAAGCCCCCAAAATCAATACTTGCTTGGTACTCAGATAATTTTACTGGCAGATATGTTTTGTCTCTGTTTGACTTTGCGATCTCGTAACTCTGGTGTATGGACAAATATTTGCGAATTTCTTGTCTAAACGTAGATTTCCACTCAATATCAAAGTTTATTGAGCTGTATAACTCTTTGGTGATATCTTCCGACCAGCTAGGTTGGAGCTGGTAGACTTTTTGCAATATATCAGTAGCTTTGCTAGTCAAGCTTCCCTCCTTGTTGAACATTATTTCGTTGTTAAATGCTTCCACTAGGGGTTTCATATTGTTGAACATGTGTGACAAATCCCTTTTCTCACTGGCCAAAGCTTTGCAGTCCTCTTCCACTTTATCGATTTCTGCCTTGATTCCTTCCACTTCTTCCATAATGCTATTAATTTGGTCGTCAATCCTTGCTTTATCCGTCTTCCCGCTCTTTAAAACCTGCGATTTCCTCTCTGACAATTTCTTGATCTTGTTGTTCAAATCGGACAATTTTGATTTAGATATATCGCTTGAAGATGTATATGACTTTAATTGGTTCATGAGCTTACTCTTCTGGAATGTTAAATCAGCTCTCTTTTTCTCTAGGTCTTTCACATCGACGTCTTTTCTGACCTTCGAGCCAGTTTCTTGTTCATGCTCTTTCCTTTGAAGCTCCAACTCTTGATTCAATTCATTCATCTCATCGTCGAACTTCTTGTGGTTCACTTCATACTCTTGCTCTACTTTACTCAATTCGGTTTGGTACAAAAGGAGATAGTCTTTCAACGTTTCTAGAGAATCGATTGCCTCTATTTGCTTTGGGTTCAAGCCGATTGCTAAATTCTTCTTCGAAGCATCAACTCCTGGTTTCTTTACATAATTGAGCTTCGAAAGTTTTGTGGAATTGTTGCTTATTACCAGTAGTGCATTATTGGTGTCTGTTCGAGAGAATGGCTTGGGTAATGTTTGGACAAAGGCAGGAGGGGATAGCGATCGAAAGTTTGTGGTCACATTCACAGCAGCAACCTGTATCTGGTATAGCCTGTTTTCTATCAAGTTGTTGAGTTTGCATGAAGTCATTCCAGTTGTAGCAGCTAAAAGGTTGTTAGTATAGAATTCCCCAGATCCAAATTTCGAAATATCTTACATACCTTCCTTATCATTTATCATAAGTACGTATATGAGATTTTCATCTTCTGTTGTTTCGATGTCCCAATGAACAACTACTGAAGAATGTGTGATTGAATCAATGCAAATGCTTGGAGTATGAGGTATTTGAATATTCAAATTTTTCACCAACTCCTCCACCGGAACCTGAAGTAATTGATAACAGCGATATACAATCCAGCAAATTGATGGTATTACTGTTAGTAGCACTTCTATCATCCTTAGTTTCCAATGCTGACTGACTATGTACTAGTATGTATTGAGTACCATAATATAGTGAAATTTTTCCATTCTAATCTTTTCACGTGATGTCACTTCTTACGTAGATATGATTCAGATGGGATCAAATTCGTCATATGTAAGTAGAGTCTACCTAGATCTATATATGAAAAGCGGCAGCAGTAGCCAACAATGTATTGAATATACCCAAAACAAAAAATGGCGCCAAAATCCAGTGATCGCTCCACATTCCTCCGATTTTAGTTATAATTAAAATGCCGATTCCCCCAGATAAACTGTATAAGCCACTTATGCTTCCAATTGCATCTGCAGAATTAGACTCCTTGGATATACTACTAATGAAGCTCATGCTTGTAATGATTACTCCAGTTTGAGAAAGACCCATGAAGCAGACCACAATAAAGCAACTGGCAGTTCGAGGATCAAAGACCTCAGAGCTCAATCCCAAAATGCATAGACCAAAGCATCCTATTAATCCACTCACTGCCGTAATGAATAATGTTCTGGCTTTACCGATGCTGGCTCGATCGATAAGAATTGCCCACAATGGAGCAGAAAATAAGGCCACTGTTTGCGACACCCCCGTTAAGATCGCAGCAAATACGTATCCATCATAGCAGGATTGCTTGGAGGGTTGCTCGTTGTTAGCACCACAAATGCCACTTTTGTAGTAAAAATTGTACACTAAAAGGGGGATGAATACTGAATTGGCCACTGTAGTGGACCGCGATACAAATGAGCCAATGTAAGCAAGTTGTATTCTGGAATCTTCTCTTGAAGCTCTAATACCTTGTTGGAGTAATCTGAAATAGCCAACTCTGCCTCTAGTTTCAATGCTTGAAGAGTGTTTTGATGAATCATAGAGGAAGACCAACAAAAATATGGCCACTAGCAACGAACTGGTGCCGACAATCACGTAGGAATATTTGAGTCCAGTATCGATGGATATAGAAAGCAAATTAACAAGCTTTACTGGTAGCGTGAGTAAGAACGATACTGAAAAAATAGCCCCTAGCCCAGTAGATATACCAATGTAGGCTGCATACTTCCCATTCTGGTTTTTCATTTGACCCTGGCTCTCAGTCAAGGCAGTTGTTTCATCCGGAACATCAGCAACCTCTGTATCTTCCTGCTCTTGTCCACGTTTACGCCAAAAGTACAAATTGAAATCCGAATTGGAAACCTCGTTCAACGTCACCGGAATCATGCTCAAGCACCCTGTGACACCTACGGCAAAAACAGACCTCAATGCGTACACTTGCACTAGCTTCCGCCCTAACTCCCCATACCCAATTAAGCTCATACCTAGCACCACAAATCCAAGGCATTGAACCACCTTTGCTCCTCCTATAGCCACCATCCGCTTTGCTTGAATAGCTTCATTAATTACATCACATATTGTCCCCACAATTGGTGCCACTACAACCACCGTGAGCTCATCCACAAACCCTAGAGTCCCTATAATGTCCCCCATCTTTGTTTGATCCACTCTAACCACTTCCAGGAGAAAGAATGGCTGCGTAGAAGAAAGAAATACAACAAACGCCACGCATGCAAACCCACTGGCCCCAAATGCCAAAAAGTTGAGCGGCCTATAGTTAAGATTGATCACTCTATGCATTTTATTGTCTCCCTAGCTCCTCGTAGCCTCTATATTACCTTCGCTAACTCAGTTTCCATATCGGCCTTATAGAATATGGTCACATGATTAACTATGTAACTGTTTCTTCCCAGAAGGCTCCCCAAAGCTTTCTCTACAGATAAGGTATTTACCGCAACAAGTATAACATAGGACGACAAACCAGGCTTCCTATGCCAACAACCATGGTATTGATAATTCATTACTTAAGTATGGTTAAAGATCACGCCTTGCTTCGAAAACGTGGGTTTGTTTACCACATGTAGTGTTTGTTTGACAGCGGTAAAATCTATTGATAAGAAATATATAAACATTCATTAAAACTTCCAACTGTTACTATGCTCTATTAGTTTCTTTGCATCCATTTATAGGATTCAGCCTAACTTCAAAGTATCAGTAGCGGTAGATTCGCCAAATTGATTATCAGTGAATCAGTTACACAAAACCAGAGTTGATATCGCTAATGTCGTCACAGTCACAAGTAATGTTTAGAAATAGCAAGTGTGAAGTTAATTACAATAGGAGAAGAATGAGTTCGACATCCAGTTTGCGTTCAAATGATCTATATGACACTGAAGTACTTCTGGAACAGAATTTGCGTCGAAAGAATGAGCAAGATAAGGAAGAATCGGGGGTTATTATAGAGGATGAGCCATCGCATGCAAGGGAAGAGGATGAAGGGTCATCTTCGTTAAAGCGGAGCGATTCTTCGACCAGCGTGTCTTTCATTGACTTGTCCAAGCTATTGTTCTTGTCTGACTTTGACTTTGGGTTCGATAAGGATATGGTGAGTGATTCAACCAAAAAACGATTCAATGTAATGAAGGAGAAGACAAAGCAGAAATTCCAGAAATTCAAAGAAGATGCAAAGAGAAGTGACTCCAATGCGGACTTGGTGAAGCTAAACGAAACATTTATTGCTAACTTGAGTAAGTTTGACAAAAGACTTCACGATAATTTGCAATCATCGGCGACTGAGAAGCTCTTTTATGCGGTGTCGATATCGTTGATTGCTACCTGTGGATTTTTGATTGGGAAATATCCCGAATGGTATCATGTAATGCACACGGTTTTGTTTTCTGTGTTGATGCCTATCAGATTCTACACATATTTCAAGCAGTCGTTTCAATATTATCTCGCTGACTTATGCTACTACGTTAACTTGTTGTTAATGTTATTTATATGGGGTTTTCCAGACTCACCTACCCTTTTTGTGTCGGTGTTTGCTTTGGCTATGGGTACCTTGTCATTTGCAGTAATAACATGGAGAAATTCGCTTGTGTTGCATCTGATTGAGAAAACAACTAGTTCTTTCATTCACATCATGCCCCCTGTGACGTTGTTCGTGATTGTACATGAATTGCCCGAAGAGTTTCTTGCCAAAAGATTTCCTGCTGTGGCCAGTATTGACCACTGGAATTTCATCAACGGCATATTTTGGACGTCCATATATTATACTGCTTGGCAGGTCTCATATCACTACTTTATCACGATTAAACGAAAGGAGCTGATCGAAAAAGGTAAGGTCACTTCCTTCACCTATTTGAAGAACAAAAAGAAGAATGACAAAATAGGCAAGTTTGTTAATTCTTTGCCTTATACCTGGATGCAGATTGGGGCGTTCACGCTAATTCAGTTTTTGTACCAAATCTTGACCATGATTTTTTGTCCAATATGGTTTAGGTATAAGCATGCTTGTGGAGCTTTCTTGCTTTTCATTTTCAGTTGGGCTTCTTACAATGGTGCCACCTACTACATTGATGTCTTCGGCAGGAGACTAGAAAAGGAAGTAGAAAAATTGAAAGTTGAAGTGCTAGAGTTACAACAAAAGAACCAAATGCATGAGGTTGAAAAGTCCAAATCACAACCCCAGATCCACGACCTCGCCAGACAAGAGGAGCCTGTCGTTCCTGTCACCAAAAAGAGTTAATGTTTCTCCCACATGTCCCCCCATATAACAAATGTGGTTTTCTTTGCCTTTTTTCTCAGAGTAGTGTCTGTAAGCTTCCGCCACCTAGGTATTGTCTGCTTTGATTTATTTAAGTGTAATATAATAATATGGTTACTTTTTCTTATTGAGATGTTCTTTGCATATATAGTTTGAATACGTAATGGTTAATATAATGGAGTAGGTTAGAAATGTTAGGCTTGCCTCTTGCTCTGCTACATACTGGCTCTTAGAAGGACTTAAGTTATTACAATTAACTATGAACATACTAATAGTAGTAATCAAATCCGGGTAAACGTGAATCTCGAGCTATGAAAAAAGTGAAAAATTCAAAAATTTAGTACTACCTATTTAACCTAATGGAAGCATAGAACGATTAAGGATGTTCAAATGTACCTTTCGTTTCCCTGGGCTCTCGAGCGTTGTAAGAGGGTCTAGGACCTTTTTTATATCAAAAGTTACAAGCAATAAAGCCGCCAAAGTTGATAAACATTTGGAGTTTTTATCAAAATTCTACACACCAGAATTGTTACAGAGCATTAAAATCACCGAATCGTTGGTAGATCCAGAAACTATGTTGGAGTTGAAGAAGCAAGGCGAAGGATCCAGATCAAAAGTAGCACCTTCAGACTTTGCATCAGACTATTCGACATCAGACCCTAAGTGGGCCGAGCCCATCATATACCCAAATCAGGCTAAAAACCATTCACCATATCCACCAATCCCTCAAATACAGTCTGCTGATAGAACTGACTTGGCATTGCGTTTCAAGCCTGAAGTAGGTGCTGCCAAAAAATTTTCTTCCGCTTTGAAGGGCAAGAGGGAAATAGCTGAAGGGTTGGCCAAATTGACAGGATTAGACCAAAGATACATTTCCAACTTGTACGTTCGTCCCATTGTCATGAAAAGGGTGTCATGTCAAACCTCCAAGGGTAAAATCCCAAACTTTTATGCTTTGACTGTCGTAGGAGACAAGAAAGGAATGATCGGCTTGGGCGAGGGTAAATCCAGAGATGGTATGAGAACCGCTTTAGTCAAGGCCCACTGGAATGCCGTTAAGAACTTAACCCCAATCCCCAGATATGACAAGAGAACCATCATCGGTGACATCGAGTACAAGTTCCATGCAGTGAAATTATTTATCAAATCTGCCCCTGCTGGTTTTGGTTTGCGGGTAAACCCAAACATATTCGAAGTATGTCAAGCCGCAGGTATAAAGGACTTGAGAGGTAAGGTATACAAGTCTAGGAACCCCATGAACGTCACAAAAGCCTTCGTCGAAGCGTTGACAAAACAAAGACCTTTGGAAGATTTGGCTGCCGGTAGAGGTAAAAAATTAGTCGACTTAAGGAAAGTGTATTACTCTGCTTAATATTCTACATGTACATAATCATCCCCTTTTATAAAGTAGCAACTATAATACTATACTATAGCCGTTAATAACTTCAGGTTAACTATTAGGTTAAATTATGGGCATCGAAAAGTCGTGCGCATTGGACCCTCATCTTGTGATTATCTTGCCACAGAGTTGGTTAAATAAACGCCATGCACAATTTACTAGCTAGTATCATCGGCATTGAGAAGTACCTTTAGCTATATTATAGATTAGAATCAAAGGGCTATTGTTTAGATTTAACTCAGAATTAAATGGTGGTAGATACAACTTATTATGACTTATTAAGCCTTCAGCCCGAAGCTACTTCTTTGGATATAAAGAAGGCATATCGAAAGGCAGCAATTAAGCTTCATCCTGATAAGAATCCTGGAGATCCTACAGCAGCCGCCAAGTTTCAAGAAGTTGGAGAAGCGTACCAAGTGTTGTCGGATGATACATTGAGATCAAAGTATGATAAATACGGGAAGCAAGAATCAATACCCACAGAAGGATTTGAGGACCCTTCGGAATTTTTCTCAATGATCTTCGGTGGTGATGCATTCAAAGACTGGATTGGAGAGTTGTCGTTGTTGCAAGAGTTGTCAAAATCGGCTGAATTGTCGGGATATAATGATGATGCTAAGAAAGAAGAGGGAAAAGGAGAAGCGGAAACCACATCCAAGTCACAAGATACTGCTCCTTTCAAGGAGAGTACAGTTTCAGGCGATGAACTACCCAGTGAAACCCAACATGCATCTCATGACAAAAACCAAAAGTTGTACTTAGAGGGAACAAAGGGAGATGATGAGGTAAAGAAGGAAGGTGAAAAGGAGTTAACGAAGGAAGAGAAGGAAGAGTTGAGGCGCAAGGAAGAGCTTGAAAAGTTTGAAGAGGAATGTAGAGTCAAAAAGTCTGAAACCAGAAAGGAACTCTCTAAAAAACTAACTGACAAGCTTTCCTTATTCACCGAAACTGACATGCAAGAAGACGTTGCGGAGTCTTTCAAGCAAAAGCTCAAGTACGAGGCTGAATCATTGAAAATGGAGAGTTTTGGGTTGGAAATATTACACACTTTGGGTCTTGTATATAAGACAAAACTGAAAATATTCTTGAAGAATCAAACGTTTTTAGGTTTTGGTGGACTCTGGTGGTCAATGAAGGAAAAAGGGGGTGTTGTTAAAGACACGTTCAAGACTATCACTAGTGCTTTGGATGCTCAACTGACCATGCAAGAATATGCTAAAATGCAAGAAGATAACGAATATCACGCAAAGAGAGAAGCCGAAGAGCAGAAAGAGACTGAAGAGCAAGAAGAGGCTAAAAAGAAGGCTCAGGAGGTCGATCAAATTGAGAAGGAAATTGAAGAGTTAAAGCGAGAAAAAGAAAAGGAAAAGGAAAAGGCAAAATCGAAGGAGACAGAAGGCAATAATAGCACAGAGGATAAGCCAACTGATGATGTCAAGAAAAAAGAAGAGAAGCAAGAAGAGAAAATTCCTGAAAAGCACACAGCTGAAGATATTGCTGAAATGGAAAAGTATCTCATGGGTAAAGTTTTAGCTGCAGCTTGGTCAGGATCGAAGTTCGAAATCCAGAGTACCGTTCGTGGTGTATGTGATAATATTTTGCAGGATAAGGAAGTAGACTTGAACACTAGAATAGCCAGGGCTAAGGGTTTAAAGTTGATAGGAGAGGTATTCATTAGTGTAACTAGAACAGAAGCTGAAGACGAAGAAGCCCGTATCTTTGAAGAGATAGTCGCAGAAGCTACTAAAAAGAGGGACAAGAAGAAGAAGACCTCTGAACCAGCCACATCTCCCAAGTCAACCAAGCCCTAGACCACTTTAATGCACAGCTAAAGCCCTTCAATGTAATATTATATATAATATAGTTGTTAGACATTTTAAGAACGATATTGACATCGAATTTATTTATTTAATGATTTTGCGCCTAGAAGTGTGGAGACATTTATTGTAATTTTAAATAAGCGTTAAATAAGCCACCTCTAATGAATATTGAAGTAGTTGGTAGGAGACGGCCTCTGAGAAGCCCTGAATTAGATCCTTGTACTGCCTCGAACTATTTAGACTTTGAAATTCTGAAAACTGAATTAGATATCAATGTTTCATTTAATGATAAAATTGTGCTGGGTTTAGTCAACTATACGCTAACACCTAAAAACCCCAATATCACCTGTGTTATTTTGGACACATCATTCATCAAGATCACCAAAGTGAGAATAAATGGTATCCCAAGTGACAATTTTGAAATTGCGGACAGGAAAGAACCATTTGGTTCTCCATTGAAGATTGCTTTACCTACTACAATTAATAAAAGATTTGAATTAAGCATTGCATTTTCTACCACCAACAGATGTACGGCGTTACAGTTTCTTGATAAAGAAGCTACAGACAGCAAGAAGGCACCATATTTGTTTTCCCAGTGTCAAGCCATACATGCTCGTAGTTTCTTCCCATGTTTTGATACACCTGCGGTAAAAACGGCTTATAGCATGAAGGTGAAATCTCCTCATGTTTGCTTGATGTCTGGAAGACCTGTTGAAAGTAATGAAGATAGTACATTTTGCTTCGAGCAGCCTATCCCAATCCCTGCTTACTTGGTGGCGTTAGCATCTGGAGATTTGACATCCGCTTCAATTGGACCTAGGTCTATAGTATACTCTGAAAAAAATAGGATAGCAGATTGTCAATGGGAGTTTGAGAAAGATATGGAAAACTTCATCCAGGTTGCTGAAAATTTGATATTCAAATATGAATGGTTGAGATTCGATGCATTAATTTTACCACTGAGTTTTCCATATGGAGGGATGGAAAACCCAAATATAACATTTGCAACCCCCACACTAGTGAGCAAAGACAGGTCGCAGGTGAAGGTTATGGCTCATGAGTTAGCGCATTCTTGGCTGGGAAATTTGGTTACAAATTGTTCTTGGGAACACTTTTGGCTAAATGAAGGGTGGACAGTTTATTTAGAGAGGAGGATTCTAGGTGGTGTTGCTACTGCTGAAGCTAAGTCCGCAGGGAGGAAGGATTCTGCTGAATATGGTGAAAAAATAAGACACTTCTCCGCAATTCTTGGATGGAACGCATTAGTGGAATCTGTTAAACATGTAGATTCCAAATATACCGCGTTAGTTTGGGATTTGAAGGGAAAAGACCCTGATGATGCTTTCTCACGTATCCCATATGAAAAGGGTTTTAATTTCTTGTTTTACATCGAGCAAGTCCTTGGAGGCGTTAAAGAGTTTGACGCCTTCATCCCATACTACTTCAAGAAATTTCGCTACTCGTCACTAGACACATATCAATTTGTGGATACGTTATATGAATTTTATGTTCCTCGAGGAAAGAAAGAAGCTTTAGATAGCATCGATTGGCACAATTGGCTCTTCGGTGAGGGACTACCTCCAGTTTGTCCGCAATTTGATGGATCTTTAGCTAATGAATGCTATGCTCTTGTTGATAAGTGGATCCTGTTTGCAAATGCTGGCTTTAGCGATATTGCTCAATTCAATGAATCGAAAGATATCGAAGCTTTTGAACCGAACCAACATTTACTTTTTCTTGAAACTTTGACAAAAGAATTAGAAAAGATACCAGTAGATACAAAGATAAGTCAAAGTTTATTGGCCGTTTACCCGTCTTATTCTACAAGTTCTAATGGGGAAATAAAATTCCGTTGGAACAATCTACTCCTTGAGTTTGGTCAATATAACGCTGATGAAGCAATCGTACGTGAATTTGCAACTTGGTTAGGCTCTGTTGGAAGAATGAAATTCGTTAGACCTGGCTACAAACTTTTAAAATCGTATGTTAGCGAAGAGTTTGCAATAAACACTTTCATGAAGTTTGAAAAGTATTATCACCCCATTTGTAAGACTATGGTTAAAAGAGATTTGGGCCTCACTTGATTATATACTACTTCCATTGGCTCCTGTCATAAATTCAAAACAAAACAAACCAATGTTTATTAAGTACATTTCTAAATAGAATACATATTCTACATCATCATATGTTTGTTTCTAAAGTTTGGCCTCTTTCTTGAAAACATCCAATCTCTTTTGATGATCCTGGATGAATTTTATAACTTTTCTTCTATTGTCTCTCAAAATTTCGTTGCCAACTACATCAATGCCATCTAACTTCATTAACTCCTTTAATAACATCTCTTCGAAATACTTGTACTTGAACTGAACGTCCTCAGAACTCAAGGTCTTGTAATTCTCCAAATAACTGTCGATTTGTGGAACATACTCATCTTCAACAAAATCCAAAATCGACTGGATGTCTTCATTAGCTTTCTGTGCCTTGGTCAACTTCTTTTTCGATTTTCTCTTTGTATTCTTCTTGCTCGACTTCGACTTTTGCTCGGTTGCATTTGAGCCTAAGAAGCGTCCTATGATCATCAAAGTGGTAAATGCCACTAATGACAATGACACTGTGATTGGTGTAACCTTAAGTTGACGGAATTCGTTTGCTATATCATCTTTAGATACATTTTTCAACGTATGGACATAAGCCTCAATATCATTATAACTGGTTGGAATTTTACCTTTCAAACCACTGATATAAGACTCAACCTCGTTTAAGCTAGCTGGTAGCTTAGACTTTAAGGTATTAAAGTGTTCAGTGACGGATTCCATGGTTAATTTAAGGTATTTGGTAAGACTTTAATGGGAGCTATTGCTGAATACTATTGTTAGTTCAGCACTCATGCAATATGCACCGAAAACTGAAATTACACAAAACTAAATTATCTTATGAATGGAACTTATACAATTAACAATACAATTAGATAAACAAGTCCCCACTAAAGTTTCGACTAGGCTTAAGATTCTCTAAAGCTCGTTGTTTCGAAGCTTTGCTTATAGGTGGGGGAGCTCTTTTCTGCTTGTAGTCTATAATATATTCTGAATCGTCATTAGGTTGTTTGGATGTAGCATTGGAAGGTTTAGCTGGGTTATCACTTACCATCTTCTTAGGAAGTCTTCTTTTAGGTCCTTTTGATCTACCCTTATTAGGATGCGTGAGTCTCTTAGGGCTAGAATCTTTTTCCTTCCCGCGTAAAGGCTCTGAGTTAGTTCTTGTTATATTGGAGACGGGTTGGGAAGACATGGCAGGAGTGGTGCTTGCTCGGATGATCGACGATAATTGATCCTGAAAAGATTTCTGACCGGTAGGTGCCGAAGTATGCGTAAGTTCCGACTTCGAGCTTGTTTTATCGTTTTCAGGTTGCAGCGATGATTTCAAGGATGGGGCAATGTCAGGTTTCTTGACAGGCTTCAAGCGGGCCAATGCCTTTAATCCTTCAGGATTATTGTCGTGATTGTCTCGCTTCGTATCAGGCAGAACTGAATTGGTGCCCAATTTCTTTATGTGAGATCGGAGGATCTGATTATCGTCATCTTGGTACTTGGAAATAGACAGTTTAGATGGTTTCGGGGGTGCTGTGCCCCTGGACGATGCAATTTTTTGCATTTGCGATTTCAATATCTCGGTATCTTGCTTCTCGTATTTAGAAACCAGTGGTTTGCTGGGCTTTGGAGGCGCCTTAGACTTGTTTATTGAGGATAACTTATCTTTTTGCGATTGCAATAGCTCGTTATCCTTTTGGGAGTATCTGTCTAAAGAAGGCTTTGGTGGCTTTGGTGGTGCTTTAGAAGCATCAGCTCCTGATTCTTTGCCTTTAGCTAAATGAGATGTAAATCTTGGCTCTTTTCCGCTGTCTGATTTCACAGAGGATTCTTTACCCGCATCAATAGTATCCTTCTTCTTGATAGCACTATCCAACCACGAGTTTGGTTTCTTTTCACGCTGAGGAGACAACGATGCTCGAACAGAGACGTCATTGGGACCATTACGCTGTGGAATGTATTTTTGAGTCGTTGTTGTTGCGGTCTCTTGCTCATTTTTATTCCCACTAGTGTGCGTAGCAGCTAATGCACTAAGATATGATGGCTTGGGTACGCTGCTAGGCACATTCTTCGATATACTAGTACCCTTACCTTCAAAATTCGATAGTTTATCTGACTTAGCAGGTTTTACGGGCTTTTGGCTGCCATTTACGCCCATTGTATCGCTCACCAATTCTTTAGTCGTGTCTCCAAGCTCGACCCCATGCTTAATATCCTCCTCCATATCCGCAAATGATCTAAACTTTCTCTGGCCAGTATTTGGTGTTATAGGCTTTCTATAGTCGTCTTTCGGTCTGGAAGGCGGCGCTGGTTTCGTTTTTTGGGCCACCGGCTTTATCAACTCGATATCAAATGTCGACCTCATTGATGCTGGCTTCGTAGGTCTGGGTGGCCCCGAATTATTAGCACGTCTAGGAGGCATTGGTGGTGGTGAGTCTTCTATGTCATCTGTTTTTCTCGGGTCTCTGGCATCATTGCCTGGTCTCTTGGGCATTGGTGGTGGACTATCGTCAAGATCATGTCCAAAATGTCCGTTCATAGACCTCGACTTCCGGTTGAATTTAATCAGAGGTACCTCTCCATACTTTCCCCCTATAATTTCCCCCTTCAGCTTATACGGTACTGTTGCATCCGACTTCACTGGTGAAGAACTATTCAGCCGCAGTCTCAATTCATCGATATTCCTTTGTAAATCGCGTTGTTTTTGTTGATCCTCCCTCAATCTTTCTTGTGATAGTTTCGATAGACTAGACAAGAAGTCGTCCACCTTTTTAGATGAAGGTGATCCACTCATAACTGCTAGCGAACACTGAAGAAGCTTATATACAAAAAGTAGATAGTAATATTTGAAATTTTGATAACCTGTAAATACAATGAAATTTACAAGTTAAGCATGATATAGTAATTTAGATAACTAGCAGGCTAACATCTGGATTGATTTTGGTTAATAGAGATAGATATGGCTCAAACAGACAAGAAAATCCAGTTTGTATCGTTGATTTCACGAAATGATGTTCCATTGTATATCCAGTCTTTTGATATCGGACCTGTGAGTTCAGAAAATGCCCTGAACGCCAATAAGTTTCTTAAATATAACTTTCTATCGCATATGGCACTAGATATATTTGCGTCACCATCATCTACCAGTCTTCGTGAGCAACAGCAGGATTTGGAGGACAACGGTGGTGCAGTACTATTGTTTATTCAAGATGATACTACTGTGTATGGCTACGAAAGTAATACTGGGTTAAAAATAATAGTAGGGTTTGGTTGGGCCGAAGACGAAGAAGATGACACATCGAAAGGAAATAGTGAAGATCATCAGAATAAAGTTTCAGCCAAGGATGCTGGAGTTACAGCTCAAAAAACGACAAAGTTGAAAGATTTATTCTCCCAATTACACAAGTGCTATATACGTACAATATGTAATCCATTCACTTCACTTTCAGGTGATGCTAAGGACAACGAATCCATATTGCAGTCGGCCAAATTTGATAAAAGCATTGGCCAGATTGTGAATTCTTGGAATAATGTATAGGTTAGACATAAGACTCATTTTAATATAACATTAGCGCCTCTCAACTCCAAGTACTCTTGGTCCACACTTGGAGGCATATTTCTAATGACTTCCTGATATATTTCCACGTCGTGAAATCGTAAATTATTAGAAGGGCTTTTATATTTGCCTGGCAACCCAGTGATGTCACAGTAGTGCTTTTGAGGCTTTAAGCTGGGTGGGGCGCTTATGGATGTATATGTTGGCGTATCCACTTTTATGTTTGTCTTGGTCTGTAGATATTTGACTTCATCAGTAATCAATTGACGGGACGGTTTATATCGACGTGGTGGTGGTTTTCGGTTCGGGTTATTTTTGAATGAATGTGGTTTAGTGGCCACTTCTGAAAGTTCATGCAAATCCACATCCTGCTTTCCAGGAGACTCTGAGTGGGATGTATGCACTGGAGCCATCTCGTTTTTGGTTTAGGGGCAAATAATTATATTAGACAGCTAATTTAGTAGCGATCGATGTAAGCTCCATCATATTGAAATCTACTTCCGAACTAGTTTACCGGCCTTTTACCGGATATGAAAGCCTCATACATATAAATCCTCACTATTCATTCCTCGTATTTTTCTCTGTTAAAGCTCGGAATTGGTTTTTCTTTTGTCAACATCATTTTTCAACCACAAGAAGGCTCATGGGGCCTCGAATTCTCAATCCATGGCTCCTGGAGCATGTATATTTGCTATCTACGCTTCTTATCTACCTTCTCAAGTTTGGCCTAGAATAGGCTAAGAATTTTGAATCTGCTAATACACAACCTTCTGATATCTAATTAACCAACTCCTACACCTTACAAGTCTACTCATACTGACATTAGTCCCATATGGTCCGTCTAAGTGTTCATATGATAGCTTCAAGTCTCACAAAAGTTCTCTGTCTCGATGGCACTCAGTATCAGCATCTAACTGCAATCGTAGTATCATACTCGTATATGTCGTACTTTCTACGCAGCACCCGCATGTCAATAAATTGTACCCGAGGCTAGTTTTCGCAGCATGTAATTTATTGCATGTATACTGGACATTTGTCCCTCCCCATTGGGTAATCAAGGATTAGAATCAATCAAAAGAAATAACGAAGGCCTTACTTTCAACGGTTTCAGAGTTCCATTAATGGCCCAACCACCCATACTAATGTCAAGACATATGCTTAGGTGAGTTTCTGACTATGATTACATATCACGTGCGTTTTGATAACTAAAAATTTCTACTTTTTCACAGACACTGTTAAGCCTATCTTAACAATAATTGCATTTCTCATCCAAAACTAGGATTCAAGAGTATTAGTGTGATTTAAAATAGTTACAAAATGGCACCACACGCTATTGAACCAACTTCACAAAGTGGAAGTGTCTCCGGTAGCGTTAGTATCGCTGAAAGTTCCACGAGCTTATCCACTGTCAAATCAAGCCCATTTGGGGCTAATGTCGATCCTAGTGATATTAAGGGAACGAGCTATAATTCAGCAGGTACCGTTATTAGTCAAACAATCTATGCGATTCTGAGCAAAATATTCAGCTATGAAACTACGGGAGCTGAGGATTTGTTGGACGGGCATTTGCAGCTTTGGTCGCAGCAGTACCAAAGGCCCAATTCGTTTGGAGTAGTCCCATTTTTCTACAAGTTCCAGGTAAGGTCTGGGGCCTCGAATGCTATTTTAGGATACTTTAGTAAGAATGGTACTAGTGGACAGCCTTTGACCACGTTGGTAGATGCAACTGGGTTGACATACATGCACCCAACATTGGCCGGACAATCAGCCAGATTACCTTTATCTTTTAATGTTTCGGCAGTGGACTTTGACAGCACCACAAATTCCTTGTATTCCAACTACATTGCTCCTTTGAGTGTGGCTCGTTCGTTGAACTATCCTGTTTTGACTCCAGTTGATTCCACTAATGGCTTGGAATTACAACATATGACTTTGTTGAACCATTACTTGGCTTCGCTTACTGGAAGCCCATCATTGAACTTATTTGATGGTCCTGAGTTTGCTAAGACATTTACCAAGTTCGAGAAATTATTGTCTGTTTCTGAATTAGGTCATTTATACCAGAGATTATTGGCCAGCTCCCAAACTTCGCCTTCTAATTTAGATGAGGCTATCGAGCTAGCTTTCAAGAACTTGAATGAACTTGCAGGTACTGAATATTCCCAATTTGATTATATTGGTCATACGTCTCCTGAAACTGTCTTCGTTGTTTATGGATCCCATGAAACTACTCAGTTGTCTCAAGTCATCAATAAGCTCTCAAATTCAAGGGTTGGGCTTATTAAGATTCGTGTTCCTGTTCCTTTCAAGTCTGCCAAATTTATCGAACTGATTCCTTCGTCGACCCGTAAGTTAGTTGTTTTGGGTCAAGGCAACACTGAATTCTCTAAATCTTCCGCTTTGAAGGCTGATATCACAGCTGCCTTGTTTGTCGGTGGTATTTACCACAATTTAGTTGTCGATGAATTCGCTTATCCATTGAACTTCGTTTGGACCCCAATTACTGTAACTAAAGTTTTGGGTGAGTTTTTACCTACATTGGATCCTAAGGACGTTCTTGCTGAACCTGACAGAATTATTTCTACCTCCCCAATTACTGCAAACACTTCTCCAGAAGGAAAATTTTTAATTTGGGGCAGAGACAATGGTTCTTTCTTAGATATTTCTAATAAATTGGCCTTATCTTTATCTTTGGATGACTCCAAGACGGTTAGTATCAGAAATAAGTTTGATAATTCCTCGGGTGGTGGTTTGTTTCAATCACAAATTGTTTCTGCCTCTAAAGGCTACTCTAACACTTCTGTTGATTCAGCTGATGTTGTTTTAGTTGAAGATATCTCGCTTTTGTCGACCTATGATATTTTAGCAACTGCCAAGCCGGGCGCTACTGTCTTACTTATTAACCCCAAACCAATCAAGAACTCGATTGAAGAAGACTTTATTCCTAAATTGCCTGTCGATTTTAGACGTACTTTAGCAAAGAACCACAACAAATTGATTTTGGTTGACTACTCTATATTAGAAGAATTAGATTCTGTTAACGACTCGACTAAAGGGTTTTCTGGAGATTTCTTGGTCCAGTTGGCTTTCTGGAGAGCATCTTTACCTGAGTTGGATGGCTTTATTGTCAACAAATTGTTGCAGGCAAATGGTAATGGCTTTGAATTATTAGCATCCGTTTTAGATAAATTCATCAATTCTGTCGATGAAAAGAAGGGTTTAAAGGAAATCAGCATTCCACCAGAGTGGCTCGAATTGAAGGATGAACCAGTTGAGGAGAAGGACGAAAAGAAAGAAGAAACGGACGAGTTAGTTCCTTTACCCTTCTTCCCAACAGAATCTTCATTCTTCCCTAACCCCAGAACTGATACCTCTGGAACCGAAGAAACTTTACACGCCGGTTACAAAGACTTGGCTACCAAATTGACTTTCCCAGAAGCTTTCAAAGCAAAGAAAGAATTGAGACCCGATTTGCCTGTTAAGAATTTTGTTGTTAAAGTTCAGGAAAACAAACGACTTACACCAAATGAGTATTCGAGAAACATTTTCCATATCGAATTTGATACAACTGGTACTGATTTGAAGTATGAAATTGGTGAAGCTTTAGGTATCCATGGGCGCAACAACTCAGCAGCTGTTGACAAGTTCTTAGACTTCTACAACGTTGACGGTAACTCCTTGGTGGAAATAACCAATAAAGATGATGAGTCCCTTTTTGAAATTAGGTCTGCTAGACAAGCTTTGACTGAAAGTATCGATTTCTTAGGTAAGCCGCCCAAGAGATTTTACGAAGCGTTGGCAGAGTACGCTACTGATTCTAAACAAAAGCAACATTTGGAGAAACTTGCTAGTGGTGCCGGAGCTGAAGAATTGAAACGTCGACAAGATGTTGATTTTGCTACTTATGGTGATATCTTGGAGGAATTCTCATCTGCTAGACCTTCCTTCTCTGACTTAGTCAAAATTATTGCTCCATTGAAGAGAAGAGAGTATTCGATTGCTTCGTCCCAAAAGATCCATACAAATGCTATCCATTTGCTAATTGTCGTTGTGGATTGGGTTGATCCAAAGGGCCGTACTAGATTTGGTCATTGTTCGAAATATTTATCAGACTTGAAGATAGGTGACGAATTGGTCGTTAGTGTCAAGCCTTCAGTCATGAAATTGCCACCTTTGTCAACTCTGCCAATTGTCATGTCCGGTTTGGGTACCGGTCTAGCTCCATTCAAAGCTATTGCTGAAGAGAAAATCTGGCAAAAGCAGCAAGGTATGGAAATTGGTGAAATTTACTTATACATGGGATCCAGGCATAAGAAAGAAGAGTATCTTTATGGTGAAATTTGGGAAGCATACTTATCAGCAGGTGTTTTGACTCATATTGGTGCCGCCTTCTCGAGAGACCAACCCCAAAAGATATATATTCAGGACAAAATTAGAGAAAGTATTGAAGACTTGACCGATGCCATTGTTAAGAAAAATGGTTCCTTCTACTTGTGTGGTCCCACTTGGCCAGTTCCTGATATTACTGCTTGTTTAGAAGACATTGTTACCAATGGTGCCAAGAGAGCTGGTACTGAGATTAAGGATGTGGCTAAGGTCGTTGAGGATATGAAGGAAGAGGGCCGCTACATCTTAGAAGTTTATTAGAGTAAATGTAATTGATATTTATTTTAGAGTTTCTTTATTTCAATTTTTTGCTGTAGTAGATAATCTATAAGGTACTCTTGAGTACATTCAAGTCTAACTAATTGATAATTATCTCCACTAAATCCGGCATCATCAATCAAGAATACTAAAGTATGCTTTCTACACGTAATGTTAAATAATAGTAGAGTATGAGAGTATAGTATGAGAGTATAGTATGAGAGTACAGTATGAGAGTACAGTATGAGAGTACAGTATGAGAGTAGAGTATAAGAGTAATTACTCATTGATATTTGAGAAGCCGTGACTTTTTTGGTGCGATAATCCTTATCGTTTTTTATGTCCAAACACCAAACAATTTGAAAAGTTTTCGTATACTATTAGTGAACCGAAATACAGGACAAACGATAATATATTCGATACGGAGGATGGGATTCATGATATTCCATCATTATTTGGCATCAACCATGTCAATTTCCACACAAAACTCGTTAAGGACATCAATATCTGGTGTTATGGGCTCAACTTCGTAAGTTTTATTTTGACGGAAATATAGCATGGGACTATTGTACTAACATGAAATTAGCTTAGCATGTTGGATTGTATTATTAATGCCCCAGTTAATAGAGCAATGGAGATTAAAATCTGCCCAAGGACTTTCAATCGGATTTATTACCATATGGTTTTTGGGGGATGTTTTCAATTTAATAGGGGCTATTTGGGCACGGTTGTTGGCTGAGGTTATATCGTTAGCGGTTTGGTTTTGCATTGCTGATGCAATGATGATATGTTCATTTATTTATTATACTGTAATTTTTCCCAAGCATCATAAAAAACACGTTCATCAACATGAACACCATCACGATCATCAGGAACATGAACATGAGCATGTGCACAGACGCGAGCATCAACATGACGAAGAAGCACCTTTGTTGAGGAGAAGAAGATCATCTGCACTTGAAGACATAGCTTCGGAACCAGAATACCACGGTATTTTTGTTAGATACGTTTTACCGATTCTTTTCGTGGTCGGAGCAGGCTGTTTAGGATATTTCTTATCGGGAGCAGAGGACTCCGACGATAATCCAGCGTCTCAAATTGAATTGGGACCCCAAATTATGGGATATTTGTCGGCATTTTTATATTTGGGTGCTAGAATACCTCAAATCATTCGTAACCATCAAAGGAAATCAGTTGAAGGATTAAGCTTGTTATTCTTCCTTTTCTCGACTTTGGGCAATTTTACCTACGCTAGTCAAATTTTGTTTTACAGGAGTGATGCCAAGTATATTCTTTTGAACTTAAGCTGGTTGTTAGGTTCGCTTGGTACTATCTTTGAGGACAGTGTAATTTTCTTCCAATTTTACGTATATAAAGATAACATCAATTAGGATGATGCATCTGACTAGCCTCGTCATCTTTGGTTGGTATAATTCTCTTCTTTTATCTGATGCATATTGAAATGCCACCAAAGATAATATACAGTTATAAATTAATGCTGAAATGTAAATATTCTATAATAGTAAATAGTTTCTACTCACGGATTGAAATCCGCCAATTGTTTGTCGTTTTTAGACTTATCAATCTCCCAATCATCAACACCAGACCAATCAATTTTAACTGGCTTCATGTGAGACATATCGGTATTTTTCAAAAATAAGGATCTTTCTTTATCCCATTGGTTCTGTACATCTACGAATGCTTTATCCCAAACTTTATCGTAAACTTTCTTGATTTTAGCTTCCTCTTTTTGCCTTACCTCTTCTAGCGCCATGTATTCCATATGCTTCAAATCGTCAGAGGAGGGTTCGTAAATATGCCAAATAACATAATGAGGTAACCCAACTACCGAATAGCCCATTCTCTTTGATAGCTTCCCAAATGCTTCAGTTTCCGCGTGCTTTTGAAACGAAAATGCCGGGAAGTGAGATCCAGAGCGGAATACTTTTGCTTTGGTCAAAATAGAAACCCCACCAATACCATCAAGATCCATTTCAACTTCTGGGTCACCATAAGGATCTCTCAAGTACGCCAAATGAGGTCTCCAAGTTTGATATTCCACGTACCCTTCAACGATACACGCGTCTTCATCTAAAGTGTCTGCTAGTTGTAAGCCGCCATCCGACTCTTGCCACGAATTTAAATCGTATGGCTGTTGATTACCTAGCCAATCAGGTAACGGTCTCCAGACATTAGGTACGATGACATCTTTATTATGATGCATGAGATCCTCCAAGATCGTGGGCGGAGAAGTTTCGACGTCAGCATCTCTCCAGTAAATGAATGAGTGATGTGGTTTGATTGCTACTGACCATAACCAGTTTCTGGCTCGCGCCATTAATTTACGTCTTGGGCCTTGGGCAGCAAATCCATGTCTATCGGAGAAACTTTGACTGATGGCCTGGCCAAAGTCCTTTTCGAAAATCTCGATCTGGCCAAACCTCATGGCCGCGTTTGGGTTGTTTTGAATTTCATTTAAATGTTTTTGCAAGTTTCCCATAGTGTCGTCCGAAGAATCACTAACAAGAAATGCCAAATCGATTAAATTATGCGGATAGGTCAAATTCTTCATATGTCCGAAAAACATCGGCAAGTGAGCAGAAGCATCTCTCAACGGCACGCAGAATAGCACCCTTTCTTCTTTCTGCCACCCGTTTTCACTCCCCTGGTAATTTTCCAAATCGAAATATTGAACCGATGGGTAACTATCGAAATCAGGAACGTATGTTTGGCCCAAATTTGCGCTTATCACCTTGATCAACATAATCACCACTAGTATTATTCCTGTTGTGTATATTTTACTTCGATATTGGCTGAGCTTCAGTGACACCGTTCTCAACTTTTCAGGCCTATAATCCGGTTAGTATACTTGTGTCTTGCATTCTCTAGCAGCTCCGATATAGAAAAAAAAAACATACTGGTAGTCGTATGGAGTCATCTGTATTGACTGTGCCATATTCGGCCTATTCCTCCTTACACTTAGATCACCTTTCCTATAGTACTGAATCTCTCAAAGTACTTTAAAAGTTCAACAGAATTCCAATTTAAGAAGTGCAATGAATTCCTATAGTATCAAAATCGCGTGTTGGTCCTACGGATCTTTCAAATAGTCAATACTGTGCACCAGAGCTGAATATGATTCTGTATAAGCCTTATTATCAAAATATTTCATCGGTAAATTTTTAACTCGAGGTTCGGTCACCTGATTTCTCACTTGATATCAGTTGATCTAGCTGCAAAATCAAGATGGCCGACCGTGTTTAGGGAACAAGAGAATACTAGCAGAGGAACAAATGAAGGCAATGAAAGATTTTGAGCTTTATGTGTGCAACTTGCAATTGAAATCTTCCTTTTTTGATCCCCTGAGGTTCAATAAATGTGCAATAAGAGGCTCCAGGTTTTCGATGACCGATTAGGACATAATGTGAATATTTCATAGGTGGTGACTTTTACATTGGATATGCTCTGAAATAGGCTTTACAAATGTGATTACATCTATAGTTAATATCTTTTGAGACACAACTTAGTCATCTAATAAAAATTGACAATTGAAAATTATGGAATTGCGAAACCACAATACCGATCCATGATCGGCAATCCTAGTCTAGAGTAATTTAGTTATACAAAACATTAATACCATTAACCAGGGTACGGAGTTAGTTATAGCTGCTTGAATAGTATTCAGAAGCTCCAGAAAAGTACATATCTATAAGCCAATGTAACAAGAAATTGCACATATTACCCAATTAGGCAGTCTATCACTGTAAACAAAGCGCGTAAATATCAACAATTTGATCTACTCTATTACTATGTAGTCTACTAGTAGGTTTTAACGGCCATATTGTCAAGATATGAAGGTCGAGGAGTTGATTATAGATGGATTCAAGTCATATGCTACTCGTACAGTGATATCTGGGTGGGATCCTCAATTTAATGCCATTACCGGGTTGAATGGGTCGGGAAAATCCAACATCCTAGACGCTATATGTTTTGTCTTAGGGATTGCATCAATGTCGACAGTAAGGGCATCGAGTTTGCAAGACTTGATCTACAAAAGAGGTCAAGCCGGAGTCACTAAGGCCAGTGTGACGATTGTTTTCGATAATAGTGAAGTCTCCAAATCACCCATTGGATTCGAAGCCTGTCCTAAGATTAGTGTAACTCGACAGATTATTCTTGGAGGAAACTCAAAGTATTTGGTGAACGGGCACAAAGCACAGCAGCAGACTGTTTTGAATCTCTTTCAGTCGGTCCAATTGAATATCAACAACCCCAACTTTTTGATCATGCAGGGTAAGATTACCAAGGTTTTGAATATGAAGCCATCCGAAATTCTTTCGTTAATCGAAGAAGCCGCGGGCACAAGGACATTCGAGGAAAGAAAAGACAAGGCGCAGAAAACTATGGCAAAGAAAGAGTCGAAGTTGATTGAAATACGAAGTCTTTTGCAAGAAGAAATAGAGCCGAAGTTGGAGAAGTTGCGGAACGAAAAGAGGACCTTTTTGGAATTCCAACAGATCCAAACGGACTTGGAAAAAATGTCTCGAATGATAGCGGCCCACGATTATGTTTTATACTCCAAGAAGTTCGACGAGCATTCAACAATGTTGAACGAACGAGAAACTATAATGTCCAACTTGAATAGAGATGTCGAAAAATTGGAAGCAGAAATCAAAAATTTGACGGATGACTTGAATCAGGTCAAAAAGCAAAGGGAAGCAGAACTTAAGAAGGACGGGAAAATAAGAGAACTTGAAACGCTGGAAAACCAGTATTCAGATGAAATTACCCGTTTGAATACTTCTAAGGAAATCATTCATGAAAATATAAAAAATGAGTCTAAGAAGCTTCAAAAGTTTGAGCAACAAATAGCACAGCTACAGCAATCGCTTGAAAACAATGCTGATATATACAGTAATCATGAGAAACAATACAAGACTGCCAAACAAAGCTTAACTGAATTGAGGGACGAATTTAACAAGAAGGAGGAATTATTATCTACTCTTTCTACTGGTGTTTCTTCAAAGGGAAACATGGATGGGGGTTATCTAGCCCAATTAAAGACAGTCAAAGAGCAATTAAATGAGGCGAACGTCTTTATTCAGCAATCAAAATTAAAAATAAGTCATTTGAAAAAGCAGATTAATAGCGACAAATCAAAATTAGCTTCTGCAAAGGAAAATAATGCTTCAGCGCTTAAGGAAATTGAATTATATAAGAATGAGATAAATAAAAAAGAAGCTAAGCTTAACGAGTTTGGATACGATGCCAAGAGAGTGGCGGAATTAAGGAACCAAGAATCGGTTATAAATGGCCAGCTTAATAAGTTAATTAAGGACCTCAATTACTTGAGGAGAGATGTTGGAAATGTTGAATTCCATTTTACTAAGCCTCATCCGAATTTTGACCTTAGCGTTGTGAGAGGTACTGCAGCTCAACTTTTTACGTTGGAGGACTCGAATGCTGATAAAGCTTTAGCTTTACAGGTTTGTGCTGGAGGTAGATTATATAATGTTATTGTTGATACATCAGAAGTGGCATCCCAATTATTGGAGAAAGGAGAGTTGAAAAAAAGAGTTACTATTATTCCTTTAGACAAAATCTCTTCAAGAACCATGAATGAGAAATCAATTAAAGCGGCAAAGAATTTGTGTCCAAATAAGGTTGAGCTAGCCCTAAATTTGGTCAGTTTCGAAAGTGAATTATTGAGGGCTATGCAATACATTTTCGGAAATACCTTCATTTGCAACGATCCTGATACTGCTAAAACAGTGACTTTTGATCCTCAAATAAGAGCTAGATCAATTACCTTGGAAGGCGATATATACGATCCTGAGGGTAATCTATCAGGAGGCTCAAGACGAAATAACTCTTCAATATTGATCACAATGCAAAAATATAACAAGTTGCAAGGTCAAATTAAGAAGTTACAAGCCGAATTATTTGAAGTTCAAGGTGAGTTGCAAAAATTGGAACAGCTAAGTACTCAAACACTGTCTTTGCAAAATGAGATCAATCTAAAGAAACATGAATTGACATTATTGATGAGAAAATTTGAAAACAATCCTTCATCGTTAATCATACGTGAGAACGAAAAAAATGAAGAAGAAATCTTGACTTTGACCAGTAAAATGAGAGAGGAAGAGGCAAAAACATCTGAATATGAAAATGAAATAAACGATATCGAAAAAGATATGAAAGAATTGAGCAGTGATAAAGGGTCAAAGTTGAAAAAGCTAGAGAAAGAAGTTTCCAACTTGAGAGATAAGGTTGTTGATAAGGAAGAAGAAATCAACCAAAAATCAGACCAGTTTCAGACGATTCAATTTGAAGCAGAACAGCAAAAGGGTGAATTGGCTAATCTTGAGGAGTCATATGAGTCTTCCAAAAATACAATTAGTGAATCAAATCAAGAATTGCAAAATACTCTGGATAAAATTGCGGAGATCAGCGAAAGTCTTGAGCGAGTCAGGACCGAGTTGGAAGAGGAAAAGGCAAATTTGCTAGGTCTCAATGAAGAAATGAACGAGTTAAGCTCTATTCTCCAAGCCAAGAATGAAGCTTTAAACAACTCCAAGTTGTCAATTCAAAAATTGAACCACGAACTTGAAAAATCTTCTTCCATTACAAACAATTTGAAGAATCATCTAGATACCTTAATTCAGGAACATGAGTGGGTATTGGATTCAAATATTTTGGATTCAATTGTGAACCGTTATAGAAATATCAATTTGCAAGAATGCCACGAACAGGTTGAAGTTTTGCAAGAGAAATTTCAGGGCATGAAGCGTAAGGTGAATACAAATATTATGAACATGATAGACAATGTCGAGAAGAAAGAAGCATCTTTAAAGCAGATGATAAAAACTATTGAAAAAGACAAGTCCAAGATTGAAAATACAGTGGACAAATTAAATGGCTATAAAAGGGATACTTTGAACACAACTTATCAAAAGGTCTCTGTGGACTTCGGTAACATCTTTGCAGATCTTTTGCCCGGTTCTTTTGCTAAATTGGTACCTGTTGACTTGGACGATGTGACTAAAGGTTTGGGTGTGAAAGTTAAGCTTGGCCCTGTATGGAAAGAAAGTTTAGTCGAATTATCTGGTGGTCAAAGGTCCTTGGTCGCTTTGTCGTTGATTATGGCATTATTACAATTCAAGCCTGCTCCAATGTATATTTTAGATGAGGTTGATGCAGCGTTGGACTTGTCCCATACTCAGAACATTGGCCATTTAATTAAAACAAGATTCAAGGGTTCTCAATTTATTATTGTTTCCTTGAAAGAAGGCATGTTTACCAATGCAAATAGAGTTTTCAGAACAAGATTCCAAGATGGGACATCTATTGTCTCGGTCATGTAATAGATATAGGTATAACTAATGGGTAATGAATTTTCTAATGGGAAGTATATAATAGTGAAATACATATGTATAATACATCACGTGCTTTGATGAGCAGCATCGAAAGATTACTATATGCTTTTGATAGCATCTCTTCGGATTCGTAATTTATACAACAGTTGGATTGTTAATGATTGGTTTGTATCGCTGTAGAAAGCGTTTTGTAACAGATGCAAGATTCTACTCGAAGGTGAAAAAGGAATCGCAGGCTCGGTTGGATATTCTCAATCTTCGAAATGACTATCAGAAGAGAAACAAGACAAGCATCAAAGAATTGGTAAAGGATTCTTCACAACACACACTGGATGCTACTGAAGGTACAAGGTCTATTCTCAACAATAAGAAGGCGCTGTACTTCGATCCAGCTAATTCATCGCTAAATTTAGCTTTGGATAACACTACATTATTCAATAAGATTTCTAAAGATGCAGAAGAGCGGATGAGTAAAAGGTTTAGAAACGCATCTTTATCTTGGTCACAAGAGTACAACAAGTTAGTTAAACAAATAAGTAGAGGTAAAATAAAGTCTTCATTCAAAGACGTAAACGAGGAAAAGCTAATACAATCCGAATTGCAGAATAGTTTGAAGAATGCAACCATATCACCGGACAAAGCAGGACAAGCTATCGGTATCGGTGATTTAGTGGCACTCAGTAATGACAGTGTGAGTTTGTATATCATTGTTTCGTGTCCCACTGACCTTGAATCCAATTCATATACTTATGTCAACAGCGAAGGTGAGATTGTCTATGGGCCTAAGCAGTTGATAAAACTTAGGTTTCCAGGTGTAATTCCAAGTCATTTAGCAAGCATTATGCGACAGGTTGTACGTTTAGAAAAAAAATATTTCGATATGGCGCCTGTGGGTGTTGCCGATGCAACATTTTCGAAGTCTGAAGAATCAAAACCAGAGGAGATAAGAGAATCGTCTACATCAAAAACCAAAGATCGCAAGGAAAGCGAGGGCCACATAGATTCTTCAGAGATTGGAGGGGATTTTATAGTCGCACAAGCATCATCTCAACTATTGACAAATTCAGATGTCAATACTTTTCAGGTACCAGTGAAGGCCCGTGAATTGTATTCAAAATCGCTAACTCAGGTATCTATAAGTACTTTTGAGAAGATACCAGAAATGTCTCAAAAGCTAGAGCTCTTACATCGAATTCTACAGTATAATGAAGAAGGTGATTGCTTAGATTCTCCTAGAACAATATCAATCTTTCAGCTTTTGAGGTACGTTGACATGATTAACTTGAATTCGGTAAGTAAGATAGTCAAAGAAGGCAAAGGTAATGGTGAGTCACACCTCTTCAAGACGTTGAGTAGGCAGTTGACCGAATCTTTTCTTGATGGCGATACCAAGTCTTGCAAGTCCGATTTAGGAAAAAGGGTGCCTGAAGATATATCTTGGAATGATTTTGGAAGAAGAGAATACTCCGTATCTACGTTTATGGCTTTGGTTCTAGCACTAAGAAAACAGGGACGTCTATGGAATATTAATCAGCAGAATTCTACTAATCCACCCCTTAGCGTTAATATTTTACCCTTAAGAAATGTTGACTTATTAGAAAAAACGATTTCGTATTTGAAATTTCAGAACGGTGACTTCAATTTTTCTACATTCTTAGTCAAAAAGTTGAAGAACGAAAAAGTCGAAACTCCTGAATACTATGATGAAATTGTTCAATTATTCAAAGACTACACGGCGGGAAATTTTACAAATGATCCAGCCGCAGAGACAGCTCTCGTTTCTGTCATTAGACTAGTTGACAAGGCTCTTAAGGAAGAGAATTTATATTCCGAAAGACATGCTTCACTGACTTATGACTACTCGAGAGCTCGAGGATACGAATTATTGCAAGTACTTGAAGAGCCTTTAAATCCACTATCACATGGGTGGCAGAATCCGTCTAATTGGTCTTATTCGTTACAAATGCCCAATAATGATGTGCTGTTAATGTCTGACCTAGGTGAGGATTATTACAACATTTTGGATAACCTTGTGAATACGGAAATTAGCCGGAATATATCACCTGAGAATCAAGAAACTACAAAAGGACCAAATGGGTTGCCCTCGTTAGAGTCGTTTGACGAAAGCTTCGGCGATGATAAAAGCAACTCTAAGTTAGGCAATGACTTTTACGAAGAAGATCCATTGCGTTCGATCAGAGAAGACTTTGGCGAAACACCAATTTATTGTATTGATTCTGAAACAGCTCACGAAATCGATGATGGTATTTCCATTGGTACTGATAAAACTAAAAAAAATTATATTATATCCATTCATGTGGCAAATCCAACTTCTTACGTCCAACCTTTTTCCACCATCAGTAAAATAGCGTTTGGTAAAGGTTCCACTACATATTTGCCCGAAGGTCCCTCTATGATGCTACCTAATTTAGTATCAAAAATCGCTGGATTGGGGGGATCCTCGAAAACGAGAACTTTTGTTGTACAATATAAGTTAGATAAAGACTCGGTCGATAATTATATGAAGAAAAAAACTAGCAACCCTGCTTTGAACCCTAGTAGGGAATTCTCTGTGAAAATCCTCGAAGACCTTGAATCAAGCGTGGATATTAAACTATGCGTTGCTTCGAATTTTCCCAAAAACTTTACTTATAGCAAAGTCAATGAAACTTTGAACAATCAGCAAAACATTGATGCATTCAAAAATGGCACCCTCAAAGATATGCACACAATTAATTTGTTCAAGCTCTTTCATATCTCAACAATTCTAAGGGATATGAGAATAATGCTAGGGAATGGCCTTGAAATGAGTATTCCTCGGTCCTCTGTTAAAGTAGATTTTGTTTCAGATACAGGTGAAAAATTTAGAGAAACTAATTCGGGTTATGAATTAGCAGTTTCAAAACCGATGGGCTCGGACGGGTGTGCTTTGATTTCAATTGACAACAGTGCAGATCAAGGTGACCAGTCCAAATCCCAATTATTAGTATCACACTTTATGATTAGTGCTAACTATGCAGCATCGATCTTTGCTACCAAGAATAAGATTCATATAATTCACAGGAGCCAAGAGATGAATTTAGATGACTCGATATTACGAAAACTTCAAGACATTTCCAAGCGCAAATACCTAACAAACAAAGATTTAAGCATTGAAGATATATCAAAGATTTTATCCGTTTTGACATCTGCTAGACTTCAGGTAGAGCGAAAGCGTCACGAGTCCTTGGGGCTTGATGGATATGCTACAGTAACGTCTCCTTTAAGAAGATTTGTTGACATGATTAATCACTGGAAATTCGAGGAGTTTTTACTAGCCAAATCAGGCAAACAAATGCCCAGTATTAAAGATTTCCAGCTTTACTACATGGGCAACCACCTCCAAAGCTGTGAATTAATCAACAAAAAAATTCAAAGCTTTTCCAACAAATTCTGGGAAGGAATTTTTTTCAAAGAATATGTGGATTTACTAAATAAGGGGAAGATAGCAAATCCTATCAAATTTAAATTATTACTCAAGAGTAATCCTAAGTTTGGTAATATTGGTGTGCATGTTTTAGGATTCAACAATCTTCGGGCCACTTTAGAAAGTACTCCAGATGTGATTAACAAATTCAATGAAGGAAAATTCAAAGTAGGTCAAGTCATTACCGGCTATTTCGATATTATCAGGTTAGACTATATCGAAGACGAACTAACATTCCGCTACAAGTAAATTGTTAAAGCACATAGCAAATAGATCTTTAATTTCGGCGAACATTCGTCTCTTGTAAATATTTAATACACTACAAATGCCGTCATTGTTGTCATTAATTGTTTAACAAAAACCTTCTAGTAGTTGCAAAACACCTTACAGGCTTCGAAATGATATGTCTGTGTATATATCAGAATGTCTAAGTAATTTACAGTACATTTAAATTTTGGTCTCAAGACTATAGAAAAAATTTTTCATATTTAGTACCTCTACTCTTTTTTTTAATTCAACTACTAATACTACAATAACACAAGAAATGGTAAGTTCGATTATTTAAAAGACGTTGGAACACCTCCGCATGTACCTCTCTTATCAGATTTATAAAATATGAAGGTTGTGCACAAGGAGTGATGTTATTCGTTCTTTTTCAATTATACACAGAGTTTTCTAGTTTGTGCTCCTACTGTGGAAGACTTTGAAATTGAAAGCATAGTTAGCTGCATCGAGTACATCGTGCTCGAATAGCAGGTAACTAGAAGAATGTGCATACACTTCTTGTTGCACAGGCTGAGTATCTTAAGATACTGTAGAGTAATGGTGATAAAAGGAAAGTTCGTTGACATTATATTTTGAGAACACTTTTAACTAACTTTACTCAATGACACAGCCTGCAAAGAAAGTTGCTCCAGCCCCATTAGCGTCTAAATCGGCTAAATCCACCTCTCACAAAAATCCTTTAGTCGAATCGAGACCAAAGAACTTTGGTATCGGACAAGATATCCAACCAAAGAGAAACTTGTCGAGATTTGTTAAATGGCCAGAATACGTCAGATTACAAAGACAAAAGAAAATCTTGTCTTTGAGATTGAAGGTGCCTCCAGCAATTGCTCAGTTCCAAAACACCTTGGATAAGAACACCGCTGCACAAACTTTCAAATTATTCAACAAATATAGACCAGAAACTGCTGCCGAGAAGAAGGAAAGATTGACTAAGGAGGCTGCTGCTGTAGCCGAAGGCAAGTCAGCCAGGGATGCTTCTTCAAAGCCAGTTGTCGTCAAGTACGGTTTAAATCACGTTGTTTCGTTAGTCGAAAACAAAAAGGCTAAATTGGTCTTGATTGCCAACGACGTTGACCCAATCGAATTGGTTATTTTCTTACCTGCTTTATGTAGAAAGATGGGTGTACCATACGCCATCGTCAAGGGTAAGGCTAGATTAGGTACCTTAGTCCACAAGAAGACCTCTTCTGTCGCTGCTTTGACCGAAGTCTCTTCCCAAGATGAATCTGAATTGGCCAAGTTAGTTTCTACTATCAATGCCAATTTTATTGAGAAATACGAGGACTCCAAGAGACACTGGGGTGGTGGTATCATGGGTTCCAAAGCCAATGATAAAAGAGCTAAGAAGGCTAAGGCTTTCGAAGCTGATCCAACTACCACTAATTGATTTGCGTTACCTTCTGTACACTATATAAGTTTCTAATACAATCTAGTCTTTGAATTTCTCCTAAGGGTGTTCTAATCGCCAAATAGAACTGGATTTTACTACATAGTTGTATCTAGACGAAAGTTAGGGCTGAACCCTTTATAGAAAGAAGTGAGACATAAAGGTTTGTTTTTGTGTTCTGAAAATTTTTCCCCTGCACTAACCCGAATCTTTGCTCGAGAGTGAAAGATTAAGTATGTATTTTCAACATATTATATTCTACTTATAGAAGATTGATATATAATCAAGTTATTTGATATTTAGGGTATGTTTGAACTACATGAAGTTGACTGACCAAAGAGCTAAGGAATTAAAGGTAAAAGTGAAGTAGAATGGGACTAATAAATGTAAAACTGAAAAATTTTTGAGTGGACATAAAATGGTGGAAGAGGTAGATAGATTAAGAAAAGTCTACTATTTCAAATTGTTTGAACTATTTTTGAGTAGCAGTGAATGTTCAAGAGACTTCATTGTAGCTTGGTGAACAATCAGTATATCCAAAAAAGCAAGGCATCCGAGTCAATGAGAGACATTTCAATGAACACCTAGTTATCCAGTATCAATATTCCGAATTGCCCAAAATTTCATCAAATCAGTCGTCTTAGAGATTGCTTAGAACACTTACTAACATAGACAGAAAAATGGCTAAATCTAAGAACCACACCGCCCACAACCAAACCAAGAAGGCTCACAGAAACGGTATTAAGAAGCCAAGATCTCACAAGTACCCTTCTTTAAAGGGTGTTGACTCTAAGTTCCGTCGTAACCACAGATACGCTTTACACGGTACCGCTAAGGCTTTAGCTAAGGCCCGTGCTGAAAAATCCGCTTAATCGACTTACTAAACGAAATATCACCGTTTTGTATAATGTATAGTTTCATGTTTGGTTTTTAGATCTTTACGGGTTTAATAGGTATTAATAAAGCTTTCAAAATTGTTACATCACTTACAAGGACTTGGGTTCCATACGTAGGCTCACAAATCGTTGACAAGTTTAGTCTGACTAAAACATGCTAGAACTTCTAGAGCGGTTCAAGTGCAACATGTACTTCTTTTGAAATGCATTGCCTTGTGGGTATATTATTGCGAATATGTAATAGCTCACAGCTACTAAAGTATAGACTATGACTCTACTAACTGTAAGTTGATTTGCAGAACTCCGTAGTTTAAAGCATGTTCCTATCTCTTTATCTAGTTTGTATTGGCAATGGCAATGGTGGCACTTATAATCAATAGCAACTTATCGAAAATAGGCATCGTTCTACTTCTTGGTACTACGCAGACTTGAAAAATTTAGATTTTTTATTCAAAGCAAATACTATCAAAAAGGTATGTACTTTCATTAGAGAGAGTGATAACTAATATAAACGTACTTTTAGCTCGCTCTAACTAGTGCATTGTTTGTCTATTCCACTCGACATATCGACATTTAACTCGCCTTCATGTCAGACATCTCTCCAGAGTTATCATATGCTGAAACACTATATTTACTTTGATTTGCACCTAACCATTTGACTGTCTTCTTTCTCCGGCCGTCTTTTACCTCCTTTTCAACTTAGCTTTCTTCACGCACATGCTTATCTCTGTGCTCGTTTTTTATGGTGTGGTAGCATTATTGATGTCACTAGAATTTCTTTTCGCTAAGAATGGTAATCTTCTATGCCACAAGTATATGCTGTATGAGTCGTCAGAGTTGCTATCTATACCTATCATTACGTGATCGCTTCCATTCTGGTAATTCATAATAAATGTGGGCATTTCAGTCAAGAAAATCAAATTTGGCCCAGGTCGGCGTACGTATCGTTACTATGCAAGTTAGTCGAATGTCACACTATTGAGAAAATTTCCAACTCGGAATTGTACTTAGCAAATCGATTATGCTCATTATTAGTCCATGTCACATACGGATTATCGTGGCCATAGCTGTCCGAACTGAATGAATGGTATTGATTTATCTCCAGGCTTGATCTAGTTTGATTAGAAACACAAATAACTTTTAATGTGTGGCTTAATCCTAATTGTAGTGATTGTAGTGACCAAAAACAGTCTCAGCTAATCACTGGTTTGTCTTCTATCATATATTAGTAGAAACAAAGCCATTAAACAAAATCCCTGCTCCGCAAGAAAGGGTTAGGAGACAGATAAATGTAGCCACCAAGAAGGCACCTTTTCCAGGAAAGTTGCCGAAGCTGGTGCTAATATACTCACCAGTGCATGTCTTCATAGCAACGTAAAAAGACACACAGCACACAAATATATCTATGATTAACCCTCCACCTACGATGACACCTTTCCAGCCTTCAGAATTAGAGCTTTTAACAAAAGCGCCTTCTGTGATATCTCCCTATTATCAAGCAACTATGAAATTCACTGCCAATAGGAATATGATATATTTTATAACATTCTCAATCGTATATCTCTGCTTTTCAACGGTCAACTTCATACCTATACATGTTTTCCACAACTGTCAGCAGGAGATGAAATCCAACTATTTTATTTTGGAATAGACAATACTATTCCCTGTCCCTACCACATAGGAATACATTGTCACGTAGGTTTAAAATAGACCCAAACATAGACCCAAACATAGACCCAAACATAGCCAGATGACTTTCAAATGAAAATGCACGTGCATTGGACTTCAATCTCCAGCTAACTGTCTTAGACATCGAGTCAATGTAATCCAGTTCCCGCTAAATGATGCAAGAATGGGGGCAAATATAGCAAGGCAGATAGAGGTATGATCTCCGTGTAGTATTTTGTAGCATATGGGTAAGTATATGCTTTCAAGGCTTACTAAATAAGCGGTGGTGTACGCCACGACTGGTGATAATTCTTCCTCTTATAAAACATAGGAAAGAGCTGTTTGGGGACACAAGTTCAAGTGAAGGCTGTCTTGTTGATAGGCCTAGGCATTATGTTTCTTCAAAGCGTCCTTTCCCATTGCAACAACGGGCGTAACAATGGGCGTGAATAAGGTGAAAAATGTTAGAAACCAATGATACTACTCTTGATGGAAACATAGCGTTCTGAGGTAAATTACGATATTAGCCATCTAATTCTAACTTTATTTTTGGCTTTTTTCGTTGGCGTTGATCTTTTTAGGGTCTATGGTAGGCTCCAGTTCTCTGGTTGCGTGTATTAATGCAATCTACCTTTCTGTGCCCTATACAGCCATCAAGTATTCAACGGCTAATCTTTATGAGTCGAGAAAAACTCGACCCCGTCAAGAACTCCCTGTAGCTTTCATTATCCATACAAGAAGACAAATACAACCAAGTGCATTAATCTTGCTTACTATATAGTAAACCAGTTTTAAGGATGAATCTTCACGCTCAACGGTCTGTGTGTGTTTGTGGTGTATGGATCTGCTGCACTAGTTGCAAAAAAATACAAAACACAAATGGATTGTTACCGCCAATGGTTTGTTTGTTTCTTATCAAAAGTATTGATATATCCAGAAAAAAGAACCTTATAAGGAGACAGAAAGCTTTCAATGTCAGCAGTAGTTCCAGAATCACCGTTATTTGAAGTTGCCGATGATGGCAAAAAAACGCCCCGGGTTTATATTAAAAACCTCCATTTCAACACTTCTGAGGAAGAATTGGAGATTTTCTTAAAAGAATACGAACCGTGAGTAATCGTAGCTCCTTGTGCAATTGGAAGCAAAATACTAACTTTTGATAGAATCAATGTCCTCATTCCAAGTTATACGATTAGGTTCAGTCGAAGCAGCCGGCATAGACCATTCGGGATTGCATACGCTGAGTTCAAGAGTAACGAAGAAGCCAACAAGGTTGTTAGGGAGTTGAACGGGGCAACATTTAAGAATCGGCAGATCCACGTCAAGCTTCATGTTCCATTTAGTCCTAAGGGTAAGCCGTTTTTTGGCGCCAGCAAGAGTACAAATAAAGCGGGAACAGGAAAAGGCAAAGGGGCCAGAAAAGATCCTAAAAGTTCTAACGGATCGAATAAAGAAGCAAACACCGAAGACAACAATTCTTCTGAATCAACTTTGAATACGCCAGTTGCAAAGTCATCGAAAGACGAAGATGCATCGGCTAACGAAAAGAGGGATATATTTCCAGCACCGAAAGAGCTTTCCGATGATACCATATACATTGGCAATGCTCATGAAAAGACTACAGATGAAGATGTCAGGAAGTTTTTCAGCGACTATAACCCCACCCAGGTGTTCATCTTTAGGGGTGCCAGTCAGAAACGTTCTCAGAGTTCCATCTACTTTAAACATAAAACAGTAAGCGTTCTTGTTACACTTGCAAACGCAGACAGCTTAACGAAAGCAATTGAAGATTTGGGCTCCAAGAAACTCAGAGGAAAAGTTGTTAATATGAAGCCGGCCTACTTGTCGAAAATTGAAGAAGTAAGTAAGGCTGCGAAACTGGATTCTTCTGACTCCGTACCTGAGAAGGAACAAACTATGAAAGCCGTGTTCAATACGGAAGCCGGCACATTAGCAGAAATTTTCAAGGAAACACAGAAAAAAATACAAGAAAAGTATAAAGAGAATTTTGAAAGGCATAATAAGCACGAGGAATCTGAACAAGTAGACAGCGACAAGAGCCAAAGCAAAAGTGATAACGCAGAAGAATAATCGGTTCCGAACCGTATATAATATTTATACGTTAATAATTTAATCCTACAGTGTTTTTCAAATCTCAATTGTTTTTATAGTTTAACAGACATACGAAATTATCCCCCGGAACTATTTATACTTAAGCATTATTATTTTATACGACAAATTAATTATAAAATAATCTAATCTTGAGTTTTTTGAGTACCACGTAACAAACCAGTTCTTCTGGCGGCGATCAAACCAGCCTTTTGACCTGGAACAGCACCTCTAGAAATAGTAGAAGCCTTACCAATATGTTGATGGTTACCACCACCATGAGGGTGATCAACTGGGTTCATTGCAACACCTCTGGTCTTTGGCCAAGAGTTACGCTTAAGCTTGTATTTGTGGTAAGCTCTACCGGCCTTTAATAATGGTTTATCAATTCTACCACCACCAGCAACGACACCGATGACACCTCTGGCTTCGGAAGAAAGAATCTTCTTGGCACCAGATGGCAACTTGACTCTGGTCTTTCCTTCATCTGCGTTGTGACCAATGATAATAACGTAGTTACCGGAGGTTCTACCTAAAGTACCTCTGTCACCAGACTTTTCTTCGACGTTAGAAACGATGGTACCTTCTGGCATGGAGCCTAAAGGCAAGATGTTACCGACGTTTAAAGAAGCCTTCTTACCGGCGTAGATAAATTGACCAGTGTAAACACCTTCGTTAGCGATAAAGATTTCTTCTCTCATCTTGTATTTGTATGGATCACGGAAAGCAACCTTAGCTAATGGTGCACCTCTACCTGGGTCGTGGATGATTTGCTTAACAATACCACGAATGTAACCGTGACGTTCAGCATAATCTAAGGTTCTTAACTTAGCAGCACCCTTATTTAATCTGGTATGAGCGGTGAAGATTGAGCCAGCACCTTTTCTTTGGTTACGAATAACTCTACCTATATTTTGTTAGTAATTTACTCTAATATGTTTCTGGGATAATTTGGCCTAACATTAAGCTTTCTAAATTGTGCTTCCTGATATTTGGTGATAATTCTTAAGTACTGATTTTTCATCCTTGGTCTTGAACGCCTAATACAACTTCAACATTTGCCTAAATTATTACGGTTTTTATTATAGTTCATATGTTATCTTTTCATTGAGATGCTAATGTCTAAAGTTGGAAGTCTTGCCCTCTACTACTCTATTTTCAGTTCCAACATCAATCCATCAGTAAAATCTGAAATTTTCAGTCAATATTGTTGTATTTATATTCCTTTAAACCTCTCATACTTCTCTTTTAAGCTTAGATACTCAATGTCATCCTTTCTACCTCTTATTCGTTCGACATACCCATTTTCTAGTGTTTGGTTTACTTTAAAGATGTCCCTAGTACTACTTTTTTGTAAATATGCACTTTTTACTACAGTATCATAGAGGCTGGAGATGTGAAAATTTTCAAAATCGCGAAAGTTACACAAATACAAGTTTGTGTAATAACTTGTTTTGTTAGGTTCGTTGCCCTACTGTGACTGTCTTTTAGCAGCTAACTGGCGAAACATGCTGCCACGGAGTAAATCACCAAAAACTATGGTTTAGACATGTTAGCAACATCTGTTCACAACTGGTTCGGGTTGACTTGTGAATAGCTGATGATTGCAACAAAAAGTGTTGAAATTGAGTTGGGTTTTGACCATGTTCAAAGCTTGAATCCTATTACTACAATACAAAGGTCGCAACAAGATATATTTATAATAAAACAATTGATTAACGTAAAATAATATTACATAAAGCAAACTAAAAAATTCAAAAGAATGTCAGGAGCAATGACATATTATGGAGCATGTAAAGATATTGATAAAAAGAAAGAAGGGAGCATCAACATAAAAATTGTGGAGCATTTAATATAAAAAAAAATTGTAGAGCACTCTTAAAAAAAGCTACCAGGCATTTGTAAGCCCGCATCGGTAGTCCTTGCTTGGGAAGTAGTCTGAGTTGGAGCAGTAGCACGCGATTGATCGCGGCCATACTCAGACTTATTGTAGTTAACGTCAGTGTTCTGTTTGGATGGATCGACCTGCGCATTTTCATATTGTCTGTCTCTACGAGTAGAAGAGCTATCGTATTGGCTAGATCCAGACAAAGGTTCCTCATGTGTAGTAGAACGTCCATATGGTTCTCCATATTGGTTAGATCCAGAGAAAGGTTCCTCATGCGTAGTATGACGTCCATATGGTTCTCCATACTGGTTAGAACCATAAGCGGTTTCATGTTGGTCTGAACCACGAGGGTGGGAAGTCTCGTGGTGTTTTGTAGCACCATAAATCCCAGCAGCCCCCAAGCCTGCAGCACCTAAACCTGCAGCATCAGCGGCACCAGAGCCCGTACCTTTAGAATAAGAAGAGTTTGGTTGACTTTCGGAAGATTGCAATGTATTATAACCACTTGGGTTTGCGTAAGGATCCAGCGAACCAGAAAGTCCACTTGGCACGAACTGTTCACCTTGGTGACCATGGCCTGAGGTTGCGGCTTCAGAGCCCGAATAGCCGGATTGGTCTTTCGATTGAGAACCCTGTGAATTGTATCCGTGAGCAGCAGATGCCAATTCGATTCTCTTCCCGTGTTCATTGGTAACAATACCAGTGGTAGCATCGATTCTCAATTCCTTGACTGATGATAACACTGAAGGTTGCTTCTTGAGGGCATCAACAGTTTCGGTCGCGATTCTAGTAGCTTCAGCATTGTCTTTAGTGCCTTGAACAGTAACCACAATGTCTGAATTATCTGACTGCTTGGAACTTTGAGCATGATCTCCCGTCTCCCTGGCGGACGATGATGGTGGTTGTATAGCACCTTCATATTCCTTTTGCTTTTGAGCTGCAGATGGAGGATGCACAGCTCCGCCATAAGTTGCAGCGGCGGCTGCACTCGCTCCAGCGGCACCAGCGCCAATAGCGGCACCATGTCCGCGATTGTCTGATTTGTGATAGTCCCTTTCACTGATTGCCTTACCAGAATCAGATTGAGCACCAACATTTGGTTGCCCTATACCAGAAGATGGATCGTAATCCCTTTCGCTAAGCTGATGTCCAGTACTAGTTTGGGTATTACCTAAAACACCTGCATTAGCAGCTGCTGATAATCTTTCTTTAGCTTTTTGATGCTCATCGTGATGATCATTTGGATCGGCGGATTCAGAAAACCCACCTTGATTAAATCTTGGAGAGGCATTCTGATGATTTCCAGAATTGTAACTGGCACCAGCAGCACCACCGAGTGCAGCGCCGGCACCCGCACCGGCGACTGCATCCCTACCAGAATGATCGTTGGAAGGTTTAGAAGTTTCAGTAGCTGGCTTTTCATTGACATCATCAGTTTTATAAACTTCTTTCGTTTGAGTGTTGATAACTAATTTTCCATGAGTCAAATCAACACCTTGGGCACTAAGTTCCTTGGATGCTTGATGGGCAATCTTCGAGGCTGCTTTTTCATCCCTGACTCCAATTACTTCAACAAGTAAGTTACTGTCTTCAGTTCCCTTGTTTTTGGGAGCAACGCCAGCACCAGCACCAGCAGCACCAGCACCAGCAGCACCAGCACCAGCAGCACCAGCACCAGCACTAGAGCCTAATGAATCACCTTTTTGAGATTGCGAAGTATCTAAGCTAACATCTTCAGCGCCTTGGATTTGCCCCGCTTCATATGAGCCTCTCTCCACGCCAGCGACATAGTATTCGCGTAACTCTTTTGAAGTCAAAGAGGCCCCCTTTGTTCCAGCAGTAGAGTCGTTTTTACTAGCACCGTATGCACCAGCAGCACCAGCTCCCGCACCTAGAGCACCGCCTCCAGCACCGGCAGCGGCAACACCTGTTTCAGTCTTGCTGTTGTTCTTATCTGCCTCTACATTGCCTGATTCGTAGGCTCCTTGCTGAACGCCCTCAGCATAAGCACCTTCATGTACGCCTTTAGAATAACTACCGTCATGCACACCTTTTGAATAACTACCTTGCTTATATCCTGCAGCATAAGCTTCTTCTAAAATATCCTTCAACGACGCAGAGCTTGATTGTTTGATACCTTCGGGTTGACGTGAAGCGTTGCCCGATTTGCCACTAGTAGTTTCTGATTGAGGATCTGACTCTTTAGAACTTGTAGTAGCTTCACCGTCTTTATTTGAGGCTAAACCATATCCCCCAGCGGCACCCGTAGCGGCACCAGCGGCGGCACCAGTTACTGTACGATTTTTAGAATCTCTGTCATCCCGATCACTGGACGAACTTTTTTTTTGGGCATCAGATTCATCGACATTCTTTGATGTGGAGCCTCTGCTATCATCTACACTGCCTTCCTTACCGCCAGTAGCAATATAACTGTTTTGGTTTTGAAAGACTGATTTTGGAACTTCCTGAACGCCATCGCCAGATTGACCGCCGGCTTTCGCATCGGCATCGTCTTCCTCATCAAGTGCAGCACCATGATGAGCTTCCATTTCCTTAATTTCTGGTGAAGCTCCCTCGGCAATTTCAATCAAAGATCTTTTGTCGTCAGTAACACCGTGCTTCTTATTGTAAGCCGCAACGCTGTTTTCCAAATCCTTACCTTTGGACCTTGCAGCTTTTTGTTTCGCTTCATCGGCGTCTCCATCATCTTCCCCAGCCTTAGGTTCCTTTGAAGAGTCAGTATTATCTGGTCTGTCAGACTTGTGAGCTGGTGCCTTAGCAACATCATCGTATTGGTTTGCAGCGGGAGAAATCAAGTTGTCTCCTTCTGTATTTGTACCTTTCTTACCACCGATATATCCTGCAGCAGTACCGGCGGCTCCCACAGCGGCTCCAACGGCAGCGCCAATACCCCAGCTGGAGGAGGTGTTAGATTCACCTTCATCAGCATCATCATCCTTGGCTAAATCCTTATCGGGAACAGTATCCTTCCTTGATCCTTCCGCAGGATCAGCAGATTTAGAACTAGTTCCTAGCGCAGGTGTCTTTTGAACAGCATCATCACCTGTTGCACCATCTTGGCTGTGCTTAGAGGATTTTTCTAATACCTTGCTATCTTCGGTAGTCTGATGCTTTGGCTCGGCCTCGACGACACCACTGCCATCTTCTGCAGAATCAACTAAGTTTTTGTTAGATGAAGTTGGAGTTGATTTCCCAAAACCAAAGGCACCTAATATACCACCAGAAGAGCTCTCGGGGCTAGCTCGGGAAAGATCTTCCTGTGGAACGGTATCTTTTTCACTATCAACTTTGGAAGGGTCAAGGGTGCTTGAATTGCGAGGAGATTCTGAGGATCTGTGATCACCAGATAATCCAATTGCAGCTGCAGCACCACCCAAGACGCCAGTAACACCGCCGAATAATCCCGCTTTCTCACCATGGCTTGGCGATCCATCATCATTGATATCTTGAAGTTGAGGAGTATCGATTGATTTGGAGGGGCTTGAGTGTGCACTGTAGCCTGATTCAGATGTCTCCTTTAACGCTTTGGCTTTACCTGCTTCGTATGCTTCTTTAATAATAGAATCTTGGGAGCTCGAACTTGACTTCTCTTCAGTGGCTCTCTTCTTCCCAGCTTCGTATGCTTCTTTGATAATAGATTCATTAGAAGTAGTCAAACCAGTTTTCTCTGCTACTACCGCACCGGCTGCAGTAACTGCTCCGGTAGCTCCAGCGAGAGCACCGGGCTTCGAAGATCCATCTTCGTTTACTTGAGCACTTCTGCTCTTCTCATCCAAGTCTCTTGGCTTTGTACTCTCTTGGTTTTCTTCATCGTCAAAACCTAAAGTATTAGAAGCCATTGCAGTTGCAGCACCGAGTATACCACCGCCTGCAGCTCCAGTTGTAGCCCCGGTACCAACACCCGAGGAGTTACTAGTAGGAGCATTGTCATCAGCTTGTTTATGAATTGTAGCATCATGATCACTTAATTGGCCTTTTTGTAACCCTGAGTGAGTGGGATCTTCTTTGACAAACGCTTGAGGCTTAGTTTCATAAGCCTTGCCCGAATCATAAGATCCTGCTTTAACACCTTCTTCATATGCATCATCAACTGTAGCCTTAGGCTCGTTTCTATGTCCTAAACCAACGTAACCAGCCGCACCAGCAATCATAGCTGCAATTCCACCTCCCGCAAGAATTCCAGACGTATTAGAGTTTTCTTCATTTAAAGTAGAATCATTTTCGTCTGTGTGTGCAGTTGCGGTGGCATCTTCAGCTGGAGAAGTGGTATCTTTAGAAACAGCAGAGGGAACGGTATCCTTGTTGCTGGCAGATGAGGTGACATTCTTGCTACCAGTCGCCAGAGAAGTTGCATCTTTTGTACCAGGGGATTGAGTATTACGTTTAGTTCCAGTTGCCGCAGCTCCATACAAGCTGTGCGTCTTGTTCTGCTCTAACTTGAAGAATGCCTTTCCTGCATCGTAAGATCCGGAAACGATACCTTGCTTGTATGCCTCATCAATAATAGATTTATTAGAGTCTGAATTGTTACTCTTTCCACTTAAGCCAACGTATCCTGCGGCTCCTGCAAGCGCAGCAGCGATACCACCACCTGCAACAGCCCCTGACTTATTAGATTTGTCATCAGACTGAATTGCTGATTTTTCAAAAGTAGATGTGGGAGTTCCAGTAGCATTGACTTGATCAATTTCTCTTTGAGTGGATGCAATCCTCCTATCCAATTCCTGAAGTTGACGCTCGTATTCATCATCAGTGTGATCACCACTTTCAGTAGTTATACCCGTCTGGCCAACACCAGTACCAGAAGTATCCCCAGTACGAGCACCAGTAGTGACGGCTTTACCAGTCTGGCCAGCTCCAGTACCATGAGTGGCACCAACTGAAGTGCCGAAAGTTTTCCCAGTACGAGCACCAGTGTTGGAGCTCGCAGTAGGACCCGAAGAAGCATCAGTTGCAGCACCTGCACCTGCTCCAAGGCCGGCACCAGTTGCAGCACCTGCTCCAGCACCAACCCCGGCACCAACACCTGCTCCAGAAACGGCACCAACCCCGGCCCCTGCGGCAGCTCCGGTGGCAGCACCTGATCCAACAGCACTTGGTCCAGCACTACTTGGTCCAGCACTACTTGGTCCGCCAGTAGAAGTGCCTGTAACAGAACTTGCACCAGAGCCTGCAGCGTTCAAACCTTTGTTGCCGGAATAAACAGAACTTGCGGGAGTCTGACTTTTAGAGCCGTGATTCCTGGCTTCGGCGGCTGCAGCAGAAACACCGTCCCTGTTCCAGGCAGATTTATTTTGGGCGTGCTCCTTTTCAGGATCAGCACCTCTAGGAGAGGCACTTGAGACTTGTGGTGACAGTTGGGCTTGTTCCTTTTCGCTTTCTTCAGCTTTAGCATCACGGTTGCCTCTAGATTGGCCCTCCTTGTAGGCCTTTGTCTTAATATCCTCAGCCACTTCAGATTGCTTTTGCTGTTCGTAGTAGGCGGACGGATGTGTTTTCAAGTTACGTTGTTTGTTCAATTCAGCCTGAGTGGCTTCACTCAAATCGCCATTGTTGTTGCGACCATACACGCCTCCTTGTGTGTCTCTTGGATCAAAGAACACCCCAGTTCCTTGCTTGATGCTGGCATCATTACTGTATGCTGGACGATGGTTTTCACGAATTCCGGTGTTGTTCTTTCTAGTACTATCGGTGGTGTCAGAAACATCCCTATCACCAGATCTGGATGTTTTCTCTGCAGCTGCTCCTGCTACTGCTCCTGCTGCGGCCGCTGCTCCTACGGTTTTGGCAGCATCGGGGTGAGAAGCTGAGACTGAACCTGCTCCTGAGCCTGTCCCAGCACCTGAATTGGCACCAATACCTTTGTTTGCTCCTGTGTAACCATCTCCTGCTCCTGATGAACCTGCTCCGACAGCTGCTCCGGCTGCCGCTCCGGTGCCTGCTCCAGCACCAACATCGCTATTCACCACACTTGCATCAATTGGCTTCTTTTCGTTGGCAAAATCTCCACCTACATCCTTGCTCACAGGCTCCCGATGGATCTTGGGTGGATGTCTCAAAACACGCCCCATTGCCGCTGTTTTCACTGTATCCCCTTCCTGATAGTCTGAGTCGCCAGATCTATAACTATGACCTGATGTAGTGGTTGTAGGCGAGCCCACACCCTTGCGTTCGGCCTCATGCCGGCGTTGGCCCTCACGGTAGGCCAATTCAATCACAGTCTGCCCCGTGTTTGTTGAACCTCCTACCCGTTCACCCGTTTTATCCGAACTCAAACTTGACGTCCTAGAGTGGGACTTGAATGGCTTCTTTAGCTTATTCAAGAATCCCTGCTTTTCTTCTTGTGACATATCAATTTAATCTAATAAAACAATTGTGAAATAGAAATAAATAATCAAAGCTTATTAGACCAAGAAAACTACTGATTAATTGCCGCTATATTTAATGTATAGAGCTATATATAAAATTGAAAAATAAAAATGACTTTCACAGCAATCATTGTGAATTAGATTTTCGACCGATTGTTAACAATAATAACCCATGATGTCCAATATTGCTAAGAGTGTCTGACTCCGCAACTATAGGCAAATGCGACATTACGTCTGCAATCGGTTACATCTGTGTCAAACGTCATGGGCACTACAATATTAGACAATTTACGGGCTGGCTATGGACTGTAACGGGTGTGGATTGCTGTATATAATGAGACAATAGAATGAGGTGTATATAGTTATTGTAATGGAGTAGGGAGGCTCTTCTATTGCAGATTGTGCATGATCGTCTTACCGTGCACTATGTAGGAGCACGGCTATGTAAAGGAGAGCTGGTCAGTAGTGGTCCTATAGAGCCAAGGTGTGATTGGGGTGATGGGACCCACAATCAAAAGAGGCATTGTAGGGTACCTAGGTAGGGGTCACGAAGACTGGTAGCGGGCCATTGAAGTCCCACGATGTCTAAAACGATGCCAATGGCATCGTTTTGCCAGAGGGCTACGGATAACACTGGGCATCCGCGAGCTGAGCCACCGGCGATGGCTGGGATGCACTGGTGTCTGGATGTTGCATTTTCTGGTGTCTGGATGTGGTGTATGGGTGCGGTTTATTCCTGCTCTACTTGTATTGGGGCATCCTGTTGGCCTTGTTGTACACTAAGCGAGTGACCAACCACTCCAAGCTCTCGTGGAGGCCCTGGTTCTCTAAAATGGACACGGGAAGGAGTTTCAGGTCGGTTGCCTCGAGCTCGCTGACCAACTCTATGAAATAGCCCGTTTTCAAGGAAATCAAGTCCACGGCCGTGGGCAAGTCCTGCTTGTTGGCCATCATGAGAATGGGCACATTGACAAAGTCGGTGGCATTATTGGTTTCATCCCACCATGAGTTGTCATGAGTGATTTCCATGAGTGTCTGGTAGCATTCGTGGAACCGTTCGGTGTCAGTGGAGTCGATGATGAAGATGATGCCGTGGCAGGATTTGTAGTATCGGGACCACATGCTTCGCAACGACCGTTGGCCACCCAAGTCCCAAAACTTCAAGTTGACGTTGTTGAGCCGGTGGTTGTCATGGGTTTCGAACTTGATAGTGGCTACATTCTGGCCCACTGTAGGCAAGATCCGTTTCGACTTGATTGTCTCTGTAGTGTCTGGCCCGTCTTCCGGCTTCTTAGGGTCGCCGGGGGCTGGATACAAAAGCTTTAGGTGTTCCAAAAACGTGGTCTTGCCTGCATTATCGAGCCCGAGAATGAGGATGTTGTACTGCTCTCGCTTGGTATACTGCGTGTATAGTGACGATGCTAGATGGAACATGGGCGTTATGCTTGTGCTGCTGGCGTAGTGATTTGCGTTGCTCTCTCGAGTTTTTTAGGCCGTCTCGATTCAATTCGGCGCCGTTGTAATGTTTGTGCAACTATTGTGTAGCTACTGTCCAAAGGCTATAATATCTATGCTGTTAAACCGTTATCTATGGATATAGGTGTAATATGCTTTGGCTGTACCTATTTTAGTTGTTTATGGCGAAGAATTACCCGGCTTTAAGCATCGGTATTAAATCACCAAAATTTTTTTTTCATCTTCAAGGGTTAGTATGTTTTTCATCATAGCACCATTGTTTACGGTATGTAACGGTCCAATATGTACAGATGATGATGAATTGATAGGGACAACTGATTGTAAATGAAGAAGTTGTCAAAGATAGTAGAAAAAGTGTCTGATGTACTAAAAATTTTGTCGTACAAGCAACTACTAACACTAGTCAGAAGAATGTATAACTAATAGACGCTACTCCCTTTGTTCTCGATGAATAATGCAGTTCATATGTACAGTATTGAACTGGACCTTTTTCAGTCTAGGTAAGCTCAAATATTGGGCCTGCAGTCGTATATAAGCTGTTCTACACCAAGCCTCCTTTCAAGCATTCATTTTGGCCAAACAGAGTTCTCAGTGAATATCCCTCTCATACTTTTCTTACTGGAACTTTTGTCTCTTCAATATTTGTAGAACAGGGTCACACACCAATGCAATGGTGGCCAGATAGGCTTTGTATATATTTGGTGATAGACACGACGTACTTTTGTTTTTTATCTAACACCCTTTTTTAGAGTAGTTAGATACAGACTTTTACTTTTTCTTTATTACGCTGAAGAATCGTAACAATGTCATTTAAACTTCCTTTCAATTTGCAGTCCCTCCAGGACTCCCTCAATTATGAAAATTTCTCCAAGTCCATTCAAAAGGTCAATCCAGGCAAGTATTCAGACCAATTAAGAGAGTCAATCCAGCCTTTCGCGAGCAAGACTACTCAGTTGATATCTTCTCAGGTACAACAATTGCAACAGCTTTCCAATGTCAGTGGCTCCACTGTTGAGGTCAGTGAATTGCCAGTAGAATACTTGCAATTAGAAGCCAATTGCGACCTTTTGTTAAAATTGTACACTGACTTGATTCTGTTCACGAACGACACTTTTGCCAAGGTGTCATACGATTATCCTCCAGGAAATTATGCGCTCAACAAGATCCGTGACTCCAATGTTAGTGGTATTATCTCCAACAAATTCAATCAATTGAAGAACGTGTCATCTCCGCAAGAATTCGAGAAGATTTTGACGGGTGCTGCTGACGAGGATTACGAAGTCCAAACCCAAACCACCTCGATTGAAATTCCCAAGACATTATATGGCCATCTCTCTCTGATCACTGAGTCTCACAGTCAAGACATAAAGAATTCAAGTAATGCTTTATCTTTGAGCTTAACGCATGTTTCCTCAATATACCTCGAAATTGCAAATGCCAGATTAGACATGGATAAGAAGATCATGAGCGAATTGAATGCTAAGCTTGTGCTAATCTTGAATGAGCAATTCATCAAGGTTAACGAGTTGCGTAAAAGAGTCTATTCCATAAGACTGCAGTTCGACAATCTCAGATCCACAGTTGGCGAGGATGAAGAAAACGAAGAATTGATTAAGTGCGAAGATGAATTGGTCAGTGCAACTGAAGTAGCCGTTACTGAGATGAAGAAGTTATTGAAGCCTTCCAAATCTGTATCTTTATTGAAGGTATTTGTCGATGCTCAAAGAGAATGGTTCGAAATTAGTTACAAGAAATTGACTTCTTTGTCAGAAAGCTTAGAGAAAGTGGATACAGCTTCTGAAGAAGACGATGAAGAGTAAACATTCAAGGAGATTTCCTGGCTGTAGATTGTTTTTTTATACCCAATGATTATTGTTTTATTTATTTGTATAGTTAACATTGATATAAATGCGCATTAGCAGTAGATAAAAAAAAACACCTTGGGGTCATCACAAATATGACCCAAATTAGGTATGGATAATCATAAAAAACAGGCATCGTATAATGATAAGAGCAATATTATCAACAAGTCGTATTTGGTGGAGCCCATAATTCGTCACAGGATCCAAGATTCCCTATTCTATAAGCAATATTTGTATTTGACAAATGAAGAGACAGTATTACCCATTATTGTAAACCACGTTGAATTTATAGGAAGCGTCAATGCCAATGGTAAGCCAAGCCCTTTCATATGCTGCTTGCTTCGCTTGTTAGAACTAGAGCCCACTCGGGAGATCATAGAGCTTTGTTTGCATCAATTGGACACTAACGAATTCAAATATTTAACAGCTCTCATCATGATATACATAAGAATGGTATGGCCGAGCGAAGATGTTTTCGATGTATTAGATCCGTTTTACAAAGATTACAGGAAGTTGCGTGTGCAATTGAAATCACCTGTGGTGGTGCAAGGGACTCCTAAATTGTTCTCTTTGACATACTTAGATGTGTGGTGCGATGATCTATTACGCAAGGAACGAGTGGTCGATCTAATTTTACCGAGGATGGTACCCCGTCAGTTGCTACAAGAAAGAGGTCTGGTTAGTTTGAGAGAATATCATATCAGTGATATTGAGTCTGGAAACGAGTCAGAAGACTACGAAAGTGATAGCGATTAAATGAGTTAAAACTACACCTCAGGACCACAATCGGTATCTAGCCTGTTCACATTAGAGTTTGGTATGAATTTTCGTAATGATGTGGTCAAAATTTGATTGATATTTCGAAAACAAGTCTCCGTTAAACATCAATAGCATCAAATTAGGCCATCGAATGGTTCGGCTTGTTTGTCTAAGCTCTCTTAACTCTTTGGGTACTTTTCATACGCCAGCAGCTACCGTAGACGTCTTGGTTCCCTCTCTATTTCGTCATATCGTGATTTACATGTTTACCTGGGATTTTACAGATTACACGAGAATTGTACTTAGCGTTGAAAATCCATGGATTTATGTCCACTAGGCTTATATTCTTTAGTTGAAGACAAATGAATACATAATCATAATATGACAGTAACTGTATTGCCAACGAATGCTCATAGAGAAGGTTCTGTGGCATCCGTGCATCAAGCTTCTAAAACTAAAATTATTTTCATAGTTTTGCTCTTCTTGCTTTCGTTAACATCATTTGTTCTACAAACTGAATTCACTTCACAAGCCTACACTCGTGGTTTCAAGGAGCCCCTAATAATGCTATTTGTTACCCATGGATCGTGGTGGATTTTATGGCCCATCCAGGCGTTAGCGGTTTCTATGTGGAGAACTTTTAACAAGATCAAGCAACAAAACCATGCAAAACACGAAGGAGGAGGACACTATCAAAGGTTAGACTCCAATTCCCAGTTATTGGAACATGAGGAATCTGCTGTACATCTTTCAGAGACCTCTGCATTTAATTGGTTTAGGTACTTTAAGAATTGTATCGTTAAACAGGTACATAACGTATACCATACATCAATCTTGATTTACGAGGCTAACGTCCATAACGACACATCTACAACTAGCTGCAATGAATTGATTCATCAAAATCCTCGTATCTCGAATACAAGCTCGCTAATGGAGTGTTTTAAGACCTTCGTAGTCACACCCTCCTTCAAGTATATTTTTGTCAAAACCCTCCTTATTACAATTGTCTTGACTATTGCAGGTGCCACTTGGTATGGCGCCATGTCCATGACTTATGCATCAGATGTGACTGCTATATATAATTGCTCGGCGTTTACTGCTTACGCTTTTGCGATTCCTATATTGAACGAAAAGTTTTCCTGGTTGAAGGCCTGCTCTGTTATTGTTGCGATCTCTGGTGTTTTCGTTGTTGCTTATTCGGACGATGGGGCCTCTAAAACTGAAACTGCTGGCAAGGATGGCCAAGAGCCTTATCCGTATCGGTTTTGGGGTAATCTTGTGATCTTCATTGGTGCTATTTTGTACGGTTACTACGAAGTTTTATACAAGAAGTATGCTTGTATTCCTCCACATTTGTCTAAAATCATCACACCTCGACGTCAACTGACTTTTGCCAATTTCATTATGGCTTTGCTTGGGTCCTTTACATGTTTAATACTAGCAACTGTCATTATCTTAAGTGAGTTATTACATATTCATTCTTTCAATTTATTCAACTACGGTGAGGATACCTTTGTTATCTGGTGCTTCATTTGTGGCTCCATAATTTCCAATTTGTTATTCAGTGCCCTGTTTTTATCTTTGATGGCACTCACTAGTCCAGTCTTGTCTTCAGTTAGCTCTTTATTGACGATTTTTTTGATTGGAATAGTGGAATGGGTTGCATTTGGTAATAAGTTGGGTTTTCAGCAATTATTTGGTGACTTCTTGGTTATTATTGGCTTCGTGTTGTTGACAGTTGCATCGTGGAAAGAAATCAGTGAGGGTAATGATGATGATGACGTCGAGAACGTCAGTACATTCTCTTTTGCTGTAAGCACAGAATGCTGATAATAAGCATGTATTATAGATATATATATTCTAAAATAGTGATTAATCGTTGATTTCTAGTATTGAGTGCTAATCTGTAAATGCCCCAGGATTTCTCTGCGAAACCTTTTACTGAAGATTAATTGGCGATGTTTGCCATTATTTGCCATTATTGATCATAGTTCAACCATAAGTCTTCCAGCCATGACAACAGACAAAGTTGATACTGATGCTGCCTTCAGAGGCCTTATGAAGAATTTGAATCTAGACGAGACGCAGTTCAAGACCTATAAGACAAACTTTTCTCAATTGACTTATGATCAGCTATGCACAACTAAAAATGAAATAGAGTCTCAATTGTCTCTACTATTTGACATTCTATCCAGTCACTACCATGCCACTATGGAAACCCCTTTATTAACTAACGATGGTTTCCCCAGAAACGACATTGATGTTGTTGGCATCAGACTAATTCGAGTCAAAGTAATACGATTAAGAAATGACGTGAAGGCGGTCTATTCTTTACTCGAATCCAAGCTAATAGAAAAGTTCGATGCACACAAATCTGAAGGGCATGATTCTAAAGAACCCCAGCAGAATATAGTGACCCCTACTTACTCTATTCCGTTCGCAACAGTCAGTGAAGTGGTACCTGATAGCCCTGCTGCCAAATCGGGCCTATTGGAAGGAGACAAAATAATATCTGTTGACAACATACACGCTGCTAATCACAATAGGTTGACAGCTATAGCAGGTAAAGTACGCTCCAATGTGGACAGACCTCTCCCAGTGGAAATCTCAAGGGGCTCGATCCGTCATCTGCTCAACTTAATACCTACAAATAATTGGCACGGCAATGGCTTACTCGGCTGTCGTTTAATCCCTCTATAAAGCTATCCTATATACAAAAAAGCTTCTGACCAATACATAATTTTAGTTCAACCCCCATGCAAGGTACTAGTGAAAGTAAAAACATCGCCGCTCTCCACCACATAGTCCTCCATACCTTCAAGCTCCCAGTCCGTATCATTAATAAGCACTAATATACCTGGACGAACTGTTCCTTCTTCGATGAATACAGGTACGTCTTTAGGATCGCTTATTATGGTTTCGGTGATATATTTAATCAAATCTTTGAGGGTAGCTTCACCTTCTGAGAATGGCAAGTTACATTTGTGCTCTCGTACATGGTTCGATATGACATCTAAACCCCCCAAAAACTCTATTTTAACCTTCATATCTTTTTTCCTTCAAGTTGACTGATATCTTTATCTATAAAGCTCATCTCTTCGTCTTCAGCCATAATTTTCAAGTATTTGATATAAGTGACACAAAACCATTCCCTCACTGGAAGCGTTATTTCAAACACGTTAGCATAAACCCAACTATATTTGAAGAACATAAATAGGTAACAATTCTTTATTTGAAGTTATATCCAAGATACAATGGCTCAATTAGGGATTATTAGGCAGTGGGCGTTTTTCGTGACGATATTTTTTGCTGTATGTATCAATGGATTGTCAGCTAATGGAGCGAGCAAAGACCAAGCTTTGGTAGTTTACGATTCCAACCTTTATGATTTGAATAACTTAAAGTCGGCCGGTCCAGAAATAGCACATTTTCTCGGAGATTTAAAGGAAAATCATGGATTTGAATTGACCTTACAATCGTACTTCGATGAGGACTTGTCATTATTTGTGACTGACGCTCCAAGATATAACCATTTAATTTTATTACCAAGTAGTAAGAAAGCCATAGGAGCCAAGAGTGGGTTCAATCAACACCAATTGTTAAATTTCATAAATAACGAAGGTAATGTTTTCGTGGTAGGAAGCAGTGGTTCTGTGTTACCAGACGAAGTAAGAGGGTTCATTAACGAGTTGGGAATCTATCCGGCACCTAGAAATTTCAAGTACACCGATCATTTCAATGCGAAGAAAGGTGTAGCTCAGTTGAGTAATGACAACATTGTCAGCAAAAGGATTTTTGGAGAATTTCCAACAAGTAGCTTTGCTTACGAAGGTTCTGCTGCGTTAATTTCCAATAACGATAATTTATTTCCCATAGTTAAAAGCACTAAGACAGGATTCACTGCCGATGAGGCAGAAGAAACCATTAGTCAAGACAAAACGTGGACATTTGGGGAACAAGGATTTTTGGCCGTTGGTTTCCAAGCTTTAAATAATGCTAGGTTAACGTGGGTTGGGTCTGAATCTTTAATTAATAATGAATTGCTTAAGTGGACATTCCAGGAAAAGAATGTGTTGAAATTGCAATTTGTTGAGCATTGTAAGAATGAAAATCCAGAATTGCCTAACAACACCTTATATCGTATAAAAGATCAGGTTCTCTATACCGTAGGTGTTTCTGAATTCGTTAATGACAAGTGGGTCCCATATGTTGTAGAAGGTGATGACGACCAATTACAAGTTGCTTTCAAGATGTTGGATCCATATCAAAGACTCAACTTGCAACCATTAGGTCCAGGTTTATCAAAGGAGGACGGCGTTGACGAGGATCTATACATATATTTTGCCAATTTCACCATTCCTGATCAGCATGGTATATTCACATTCGAATTAGACTATAAGAGGTCAGGATTAAGCTATTTAGTTGATAAAAGGGTGGTCACTGTTAGACATTTGGCAAACGATGAATACAAGAGGTCTTGGGATATTACTAATTCTTGGTTTTATGTCGCCAGTGCAGTTTTCGTTGTTTTGAGTTGGTTTTTCTTCGTTCTTAATTTCTTGTACATTGGCAACACCGATACTTCTAAGAAAAATGTTTAAAGCGCTCTCGTAAAAGATATAGACCTATATTGGATTACTCTGTCGTCGATAAAATATATAAATAAATGAAATAAAATATTCAGTTAAATTACAGACAGCTGTTGGATTTACAATTCCCCGTAGTCGGCGCCTAAGGGATTCTCCCAGTCTGGTTGACCTAGTTTATAACCCTCGCAAAATAATTCCACGACATCACTAGTAGCACAGTTTACTTCGTAAGTATTTTCCTTCAAGAAAAAGTGCATATCAGAATACTTTCGAAATTCAGGGTCCATTAAGAATCTTTTAAGCTTTCTATTCCACCTCACTCTTCTCCCCTTGGAACTAGTTTTAACGAATTCAGGCTTCAAAAAAACTTGACCACTTGTACCAGGATTGATGTTACACGTAGTCAGACCCTCTATAGTATAACCTATAGATGTAGTATACCCTAACGTTAAAGACAAAGTAAAAATACTGATTGGATATGAAACCTGGAGATTCTGTCCAGATTGCGTGGAGGGATTGAAAGAAAAAGAGAATGAGATTGAACCGGTATTTCCATATTCCTGTGATTGACAAGCACTTGCTGGAATATAACCAGGGTAGCTTTCAATCGTTGAATTTTCGTAGCCAAATTCAATCCATTGACAATCTTCATCATCTGACGAATCTACCTGCCTCAAGCCTGACTTCAAATGGCTCTTCAATTTTTTCTTGATTGATCTTGATTCGATATCATCAATATTATGTACTTCATTATTGTTGTTTAAAGTTGTATTCAACTTAGCTAAGTATGAGTTATTATCTTTGATCACAAATACAACTTTTGTCCCTTCAGATTCTAAAATATCCAGGTACTTATTTTCGATTTCTTCCAAATCATTAACATGATATGCTTTGATTGTGCCTAAATCCTCGTCCGATTGGCTTCCCTTATCTGCTAGAGCATCATAAAACTCGCTTAGGCCAGATCCCTTAGGAAAAGCTGTAATTAGCTTCAATAAAAAGCTGAGCAATAATATTTGAAGATTCATCGCTTTATCGATTCTCATGTTTCCGTGCCCTAGAATAAAATCTCAAATTCTTGAAAGCTGCTAGGATACTCTCAAATCCTTATAAAGCTGCTACGATAGTAACATATCAAAGATCTAGGGCATAACAAGAATTTGCAGCTTATGAGGCCACCTAACCAGCAAAATAAACTTTTTTGGTAGTTTTGCAGGTTAGGCAGATGTATTGAACGAAACCTATTTTTCATAGACTTCACTCTACAATGTAGACAAAACTTTTTATAACTTGATCAACATGTCTTCTTCAGTAGATGCTGAAAAACAGCAGGCACAAGACCAGAAAGCGCAAGCATTACAGCAACAGTACAACAACTACCAAGAAGCCATAACTAGTTTGCAAACTCAACTTAGCTCTATCGGTTCACAAATCCATGAGCACAATATAGTCGATAAAACATTAAGTGCTATCCCACCATCCAACAGAGATGGTCGTAAGTGTTTCAAGATGATTGGGGGTGTTCTCGTTGACAAAACTGTGAATGAAGTCATTCAAATTCTTGATAGCGAGATGAAAGAATTAAACAAAGAGAAAAGCAAATTCGAAGAGGAATTGGTCAAGATGAGAAAAGAAATGGAATCATGGATGAAAAAGAACAATGTCAAAATTGTTAGAGGAGGGGCTCAAGAATAGACCTTAAGCACACTTGTAAAATAGCTTAAATAATGAAATACGATACAATATACTTAATATTCGATACACTAATAAACGCACTTGGAGCCTATACAGCTATAGCCTTCAAATATTCACTACGTGCTTCACTATTTGCACCTGTGTCTCTGTTGATCGCCTCCCACTTGGGCTCGTCTTTAAATAGCCTCACGGCTTTGACCTGTCTCTTCGCAGATGTCAAAGTAAAACGATGGTAAATACCGGCTGGTAAAACTAGCATATCCTGGGGCACCAATCTTGCCCTTATCCACCTGTCTTGTTTATCTCTCACATCGAAATATCCTTCCCCTTCAATAATATATCTGATCTCTTCATCTTCATGATAATGTTCTTTGTAAAATTGCTTCATTTTATCGTTAAATGCATCGACATTACCACCAAACGATTCCAAATTTAACGTCACCTGGTCTCGATTCTTGTATCCCCTGTCCTTAGCAATCTCATCCAACTTTTCCTGACCATCCACTTTGAAATATTTAACTCCAATAGCCTCAAGATCATCCAAGCTCACTTCCTCTCCAGAGTTGTGAACATCTGTAAAATTTTCTGGGGTGTCTTTGTTGTCGTGATAGAAAAATTCAACCATTACTTTTCAACTACTGCTCTTTGCTGTCTAATTTCTTTGCTGTCTAATGCAAACAGCCAGTCCAGTTCCGTTTATTAATACTCCATGTGTACGACATTTTGACAGACATGTGGCTTGTGTCGCGCGACATTTTTAATCCACAATTTTTAGTTCTAATGTCGAGCTTCGGAAAGTAATATTAATAAATGGATAAGATATTTTGTTGGAAGGCATGTTTAATAATACAAGTAATGGAAATTCTGGTGGCAACAGAGGCTATAATAGTAATAACCCGAATAATGAACGAACGCAACAGTATAATCAGAATATACAACAGCAGCTAGCATCTCAAGAGAAGAAAACTGCATATAGAAGAACGGTAGATCATGGGAATAATATGGGAAGATGGTATATCAACCGAAGTTTAGGCATAGATGATCAGCCAATTGGTAAAGTAAGGCCCGAGTCTTCGTACTTGATTGATTTGTTACCATCGCCTGCGTATGCTTCAAGTTCGGTGAACCAAAATAAGAATAATATGTCCATTATGGACATTCAAACGAAGTTTGTACATCTTTCTTCCAACAAGGCCAAGCATTCAATCAACACTGTGAAATGGACACCCGAAGGAAGAAGGTTGTTGGTAGCGTCACACAGTGGGGAGTTTACCGTTTGGAATGGTATGACATTTAATTTCGAAACTATCATGCAAGCACATGACCTGGCCATTCTTTCATTGAAGTATTCTCACAATGATGATTGGTTATTGAGTGGTGACCAAAGTGGTGTAATCAAGTATTGGCAGACAAACTTCAATAACGTTAATATCATAAATGGTCACTCTGATGGTATTAGAGATATAGCATTTTCTCCCAATGATTCTAAATTTTTAACCTGTTCTGATGACTCCACAATGAAAATTTGGAATTTTAATAATGGTCAAGAAGAAAGAAGCTTAGTTGGACATCACTGGGACGTTAAGTCGGCAGACTGGCATCCAAATTTGGGTCTTATTGTTTCCGGTTCCAAGGATAATTTAATCAAACTTTGGGACCCAAGAGCATCTTCTTGTGTCTCCACTTTACATGGATTCAAGCATACAATAACTAAAACCAAATTTCAGCCTACAGGGACTAAAAGATTGCTAGCGTCTGTTTCAAGAGATAAATCATGTCGTATATTTGATTTAAGGACAATGAAAGACATTCTAGTGATAAGGGACCATGAAACAGATTTGTCTTGTGTTGAGTGGCATCCTGTTCATCTGTCAATGATTACAACTGCTGCATACGATGGGTCAATGAATCACTACATATTGGATTCGTATATTTCGGATAATAGTATTAAAAGCGATAGCAATAACAATTCGACGTCGGCAATTGAAGCATCTCACAAAATACCTTACGCTCATGAAAAGGCCATCCACGCCTTGGAATATCATCCTTTGGGACATTTATTATGTTCGGCTGGTGCCGACAGATCTGCCAGGTTCTGGTCTAGGGCACGGCCCAATGACCCTATGTCATTCCAAGATGCGTTGTATACAAATGAAAAAGTTGGTGCTTGGTATTATGGGGTCAATAATAATATAAATGCTGTTATCGAGCCAACAGCGGCGAGTATTAATAAGGACGAATCCTCGTCTGCCCCAGCAATTAATTTACCTGGTTTAAATAACCTACCTAATGGTAATGAGCCAAGTACAAATGGATGGGGTGCAATTCCAGGTTTAAGAGGTCATTGACAATGGATTTAAGTATATTTAATAGACTAATTGAATTACATTTTTAAGAGGCTTCTATAATAATACTTGTATTAAATTTCCCAATAATAAAACCCTGAATGTAAAAAACTAAAAAATGATATGTAATTTAAAGTAAAGTAAATTTTACTTTAAGATGCAGGCTCTGCCCGGGTTGCGTTTCTCTTGCCTTTTAAGAATGCTTCAACTGCTTCAAAATATCGCTTGCCATCATTAGTTGGATAATCTTGAATAAACTGCCTTAGAATACTGACAACTTCGTCATTTTTTTGAAACTTTTGAGAACCCTTAGGACTTGCAAATGCGAACTCCTTTCCACCGTTCGTTATTTGGAAGTAGACTGTGACAATGTCACTGTATGTCTTTAGTTCCCGCGACGTAATAGGGTTATAAATTTTCGAATAATGTTTGGTACGTTCTTTGAAATCTCGAATTGAAGTTTGATAATCCTTTCCTCTATAATCAGCATTGAAAGCTTTTCCATTTATATTAAAGTCGAGCAAATTTTCATCGATACATTGAACATCCATGATTATCACATTGTTAACCCTTATGTGAGAATCCCTTAGGGCTTGTATTAGTTTATTTCTTCTCTGAAGTGTGGTATTGGTAGCATCAAGGAAGCCAACATTTATACTACTTCTGTGAAGATCATGAAGTAGCTGGTCCAAGGCAGTTGCGGCAAAGATCTCCCTTTCTGCTTTAGCTTTCATATTATTGGGGTTGAAAAATTCGGAATCATTGAACGAATGCGTCTGTTTCCGTCGTATTTCGCCAGCATTATATATCTTTGTTTTAAAATTGCTTTTCTCAAGAAAGTTGCTAAGCTGTTTGGCTATTGTACTTTTGCCTGAAGCAGGAAGTCCAACACAAATAACTACCGTTTTGTTGAAATTGATTTCTTGCGAAATGAGATCCCTCAATTCTGCTTGCGCTATACTGTTATCCAATGCAGCCGAATTGGAAGGAGTCATTACAACACTAGTCACTGACGTCTCCGTGTTACTTTCTTTCCAGCCTCCTTCGAAAGAGGAATCAAATATCGAATTTAGCGAATTACTAGACCCACATCTATGCATATTGTCGACATCCGAATAGTTCGCAGTATGCCAGTCTTCTATTTCTCTATCATTTGTTGAACCCTTTATAATTTTCTTCGAGGTGTGGTGATTATCTTTCAATGACCGATGATGATAAAAATTAGTCATATTTGGTACTAGATGCACTAGTTCTTTTTCGTTATGTTTAACCGTTTCACCGAAACCAAAACGTTCTATTAATTGGAAAACTGAATTTTGTATACTATCTGCTATACTTCCACTTTATTAACACATATGTATTAGCAATTTGTTAGATAGGGAATTTAAAACTTTGAAAATTATGAAAACATTGCATATTTAGTGCGATCGATTTTTCCGGTTTGTTTCTGTTTCGGACTTTTTGTTAAATTTTTCCCGATGAGATAAGAATACGATAAATTTATTAGAAATATATACATGAATTAGGCATTCGATTTATAAATAACAGGGTTTGAATCCTTATCGTCCCATTCTTCAGCTCTAGCTTTTCCTATGGCTGAATACGCTTTGAAGATATTAGTCTTATCAGTGAATTTTCTCTGGTCCGAAATTTGATCTGAATTAGATCTAGATATAGCAAAGTCATCGATGTCATCAGCTACCAAATTCTTTTTATGGCTTGTAGTTAGCATATCTGTAGTTGCAGAGAGCATGTCTAAATATTGTTTTGGGTTGCTTTGTACTCTATTTATAGAGTACTTTATTCTCCAAGGTTGACTCTTTGACCTTGGGTATGCGTGCAAATCTTTCACTGGAGTTTTACTATTACCAAAATAGTGTTCCACGTCTATATAGTAGGACAAGACGCCGAGTTTGGAATTTGTTGTTCCCTTGTTGAATTCATTGAGTTTATCACGATGCTGAGTTAGATTATGAAGTCTTTCCTCCGGTGTTATTTCCTCTTTGAAACTTGTTTTAAAAGTAGATGGGAATGTCTGAAGAGATTTGACCTTTTCCGTATCTAAAGGTACAGCATTGACGTGTAATCTTTGCTTAAAACTCCCGGGAATTCGAAGAGTCTTCAAAATCAATCGGAAAGCCAGGTCCCTGTATTCTTCCGTTTGGCTAATATTCTCTATAACTGTTTTCAAAAGCTCCTGCCATATTTCGAGAGACATTTTGAATTGAGTATCAGCAACATGGGTTGGTAAGTCATCATCAATATCTTCTAAGGTTTGAGCGCCAATGTGCCTAGTTATTTCATTCCTGTTGTGATTATAAAATGTATTATCAATGTCAGTTAGAGGTAAATACTGAAATCCGAAAAATGAATTTATGTTGTGGTATGCAAGAAATATTCCATCCATCTGCCCAATTCGGGCCTGGAATCCATATTTCAATAATGCTCCTGTTCTAATCAAATCTGTGTACTCTCTTTCAAAAGACTCAATGTTCCCGTTTAATTTCCATATCTGATAAGTATTATTTTCTAGTTCTGGGTTGCCGCTGTCGTACCTTATTGCACAAACTGCACGCGTTTTCAAATCAAACGTTCCATTTCCAGGCAATCTCTCATCATAGCAGTCTAATTGTGACCTCATTAAAAAGTCGCCATATGTAGCATAATTATAAACATTTTGGGGCTTTTCTTCATCTTGTCTTTTTTGTTGTAAATCTATTATCTGCTGGTTTTTATAATTTAGTGTATATCTCTCAAATTCTTTTTCTTCTGTAGTTAATAATGCCTCTAAGCAATGGCCCATTGCAGACAAAAGGATCTCTGTATCTGCAGATTTGTCTGACTCAACTGCATAAATCATTTCACCTGATTCATCATTCTTACCTTTAGGTTGGATAATAACACTACTAGCAACCCTTTCTATAGCCCCGGAAAACTTTGGAAAAGGGAACCTTTCTTCAGTGTTGGGCAAATAGTTATTCAATAGAAGGTAAAATTGCATCAACGTCGAGGTCATTGATGATGTAGAAGAATAAAACTTTTTGTTTTCTTGTCTAGCTGCTTGTAATAGTGTCTGGTCTTTAGATACGCTAACAAAATTTTCGATAGCATCAAAATTGAATTCGTCGAGTTTTATTATCTTTTTCAAATACGGAGTGAAGTTATAAATTCTTGTTCTCGGATCTTGCAAGAAATGCACACCTGGAGAGAATAGTGTTCTATCAAGCTTATGCGCCAATCTTGCAACTTTCTTTGTATCAACTCTTTGGGCTTGTTTAACTTCGTCTTTTACTGTCACTGTTTTACTAAAAAGCTCTATTGCTGTCTGATCTTCTACTGGTTCTTTTTTTGGTTTAAATAGTCTTGAAGGTTTATTTGTGATCAACTTGCTTAAAGTTTTTCTCTTCCCAGGTGCTCTTATTTCTCCTTTCCCGTTTGAAAATCCGGCCAATAACTTGGAGTTAGTTTTGGATCTTAACTTTTTTACTGGATTCAGATCCGTGTTCTCTGTCCTGATGGCATGTTTAACTTCTTGTGATAATACATTCTTATGAATGTCTTCAGTGTATTTTTTAGATACTTTTTTGGTTTTCGATAAGTCAATTTCTTGGTCTAAAGTCGCAAGTTCTTGATTGGTAACTTTCAACTTTGAAGTATGTTTTAATGCACTTGAAAGGTCGATTGGACTAATCTTTTGAGAATCATCATCAGATTTAGATGCTGCATTTTTAATTTTATGTAAGTGTTGAGTTGCATGGGTATTCCGATTTTGAGTTGATAGGGCACTAATACCACTTCCCTGCTTCCTGAGAGTTAGCCTTCTTAGAGCCAACATCGTGTCTTTTAGTAGCTGATCCCCTACAAACACTATCTCGTAAAGATGATAAAAAAATTAAATATTTGAAACGTTTTTACACGACTATTTAGCTGCTTCATTTTGCTCTTGATTTATTATCAAGTTATCTACTATTTAAGAAATCTTTTTCATTCACAACCATAGTTGTATGACATGATATTCAAAGACACAGCTATTAATAATGTAAGTAAGCTTGTGTTTCGTGACCATATGGTAACCTGACAGATAAAGTGAGTGTCATTTTGACTATGTAACATTAAGAACTAAATAATAGCTTCGAATATGAAGCTAACCCAACTAAAAATACATTTATAAAGAATAACCTAAACCATAAAACATCCTATTGTAAACTGATTAATCTGTGTAATTAATGTTGTATCAGTCATATCAATTATATAGCCTCCTGTCCAATTCTCTTAGCACATTAGCAACAGATTGAACCTCCACCTGCATACCTCTAGTAGTCAATTTACCGACCAAAGTACTGAAATCAACAGAATTGAATTTCTTGTGTCTAGATAAAGTTCTGTAGGCATCGGAACATGGAATGAACATGTCGCTTGTGTGAGCTGTTGATGGATCGGTTACCGAAATCGAAGGCAAACTAGTTTTAGAACTTGAGCTTTCGGCATCCATGGAATCCTTCAGTGTCTGTGAATCCTTTGCGTCTGACTCGACCGAATTTGATCTTGATTTTTCAGGATCCTTTTCTTTGTTAGCAACAGTTGTACAAAACAAAGTGGACATTGGATCCATCTGGCATTGTTCACAAGTTCCAGGATTTCCTGTGCACCCACCTGACTTCTTCGTAGGAGACTCAGCAGCTTCTATTTTGCTATCCATCTTCTTGTTAGTGACAACTGAACCATTTCTCCTTGTAGTTGGGCCAACAACTGTTGGAACAGCACCGGGAGTCAAATTTGTTATATCACGAATCTCCACAGATGGACCTGGGTGCATAACCGGTAATGGACTCTTACGAATACTGTTTGAGTTCATTTGGAGTGGAGGAAGAGGTGTTTTGGAGCCGGTAGGTTCATCTTGTTCAGAATTTAATGCATCATTGAATAGAGCAGCTTCTTTGGCGGCTTCTCGGCACACGCATGGAGTATCGTCGGAACAAAAGCCGCAATTGTCGACCGGTGATGCATCGTTAAATTGTTGATGGGACATCACTAGTTCAGTTGTTGATGCTACCGTGGTCGCTTTATCATTAGTCTGTTTTAACTTTTTCAAATCTGGCATTGGCTTTTGAGTTGTAAATTGACTGGTGAAATCAATCTCTTTAGCACTCACGTCACTCATTTTTCTTTTTCTTGAGCGTAACGAAACTGCTGGCATAGGTTTAAATGACTTTAATGCATCCTCTAAAATCTCTTCTTTGGAATTATCGGGATCCTTTAATCCAACTGATTCACATAGGCACTCTTCTTTAACACACACACCGCAGTCAAAATCGTTCGGATTGCTGTGCGTAGTTTTTCCTGGTGTATTGTTATTCGATACAGGGGTTATGGTATTATGGGTATGCGATGAGTTACTTGTGAATACTGGTGGCGAGTCTGCTGATGGTGCAGGAGAAATCTGCTGCACTGAATATGAGGATGACCCTGATGGAGACCCGGTCGAACGGCTGTTGGGCGATGAGGATTTGTAGTGAGATATCATGGCATATTGAGAACTTGCTTGTGAGCCGCTGCCACTATTATTAGTGCCGTTGGACCCAGAAGCCTTCAAGGAATTCATTTCGGCCCTCATTTGGTCTATGCTCTTGAGCAAAAACTGGTTCTCGGCTTTGAGTTTATTGATTGTATTCACCAATCCCATCTCTTTCACCTCCCTCTCCTTTTCTACCTCAAGCAACTTTTCCTCCAATTCTTGTACTCGTGTTGCCCTTCTTTCTCTAAATGCTCGTTGAGCTGCTCGGTTTTGCGCTTTTCGCTTCGAGGCCGGTGTATCTATACTGGGCTTTCTGCCGGGTTTGGGTCTTGGAGGCAATACCCACTCTTTTGATGTCAAGATTTGCGTCACGTTAGCCCCTTTTGTATTTTCTCCATTTCCGAAGCTGCTTGGACCATTCGAACCCCCAACGCTTAACGACTTTGGGGTACTGTCCAGCGATGGTGGCGAATTTGCTATAGCTATAGGCGATGGTGCCAAATTCTGCAGTCTAGGTGCTATGCTAGGGCCCTTAGTAGTCATTATATGTATCTTTCAAATTACAAGCCTCTAAAGTTGTTAGTAAAAAAATTCTGAAAATTCTGAAAATTATCGATTACTCAGTTTTTGCCGGCTACCACCACTGATCGATCAGATAAAATTTTATCTTTTCCATCAATTGGCCGGAACCGGCCAATCACAAAATAGTGCTTGTTACACAAATCCATCTAAGAGCATATTCTCGGCACCACAAAATAAACCTCCCGAAACCCGGATATTACCCTAGATATAGTCTGCGAAAGTCTGATACCCCAGACACCACTATTTCAGGTTATATAATCGAAAAAGAACAAATACTTACTGTAGCAATGATTTTTAAGTAAAACGGGGGTGTATATGTATAGTGAGGTGAATGGTAGCTACTATGAAATCACAAAAACAAACCAACAAAGAGCTTCGTTAAAAGTCGTTTCCCCAGGTAAATTAATCGTGAGCAAAGCTTTATAACTGTCTGATTAAGATGTATGATCTTCGTCCTGAGATTCACTAGATGAAATAGCTAAAAGAAACAGTATGTGTTGGTATTATATAGCTATTGCTTAGTTGAAAGGAAGGATCTGGGCAAAAGTTATCGGTTCGAGCAATGAGATGGATGGTCGTGTGAATTCCGATATCGGTGATGGGCTTTTTAAAGACGAAGTATATACATATATTGAAAGTTAACACAATTACATAGAAGGTACTTGAGTATGCACAATGAGAATTACAGGTTGGAGAAAGATCATTGTTGAGGATCATTTTGTTGGGCAGCAGCTCTTTCGGCTTGAACCTTAGCGATATCCTCCGGCGTAGGGGCACCTTCAGTGATTAATTTGTTTAAGCTGAACTTACCAAACTCATCCTTCAATTTTTGTTCTTCTTCCATGAATTTTGGAGCGTTTTCTTTCAAGTATTTTTGGAAGTGTTCGTATTGTAATTGGCCATGCTCTCTGATGATGTCTAATGGCATTTTTGGTTCCTTGTTGACGCTTGAGGAAGGCACGCCCATAAGGGAAGCGAGGAAGTTACCGGCATTGGGTCTATTAGCATTATCGAACAAGTGCTTGTTGTCCTTTCTCCACTGTTCTCTCAATTTCAATTCTCTTTCAGTAAACTCATCAATGATATTGGACTTGTCTCTGAATGAATTCAAAATAGGTCTGACGTCCTTTACTGGTTGGGTTGCCAAGTATTCTAAAAATGGAATTAATCTCACTAAAGTGTCGTCAGGCTTACCATTCCATGGCTTCATTGGAATTGCATTTTCGGGTTGCAAAGCCCATGAATCCTCGGCAACGTCAATCAAGATAGTTTTACCTAAATCACGATTCAATAACGACAAATCCTTAATCAATTTTCCATCCTTGTAGCGACAGGCTTCTCTGAACAAAGCGTATGAAATATACGCATGGAATGGATCCAATTTACCCACAGTGTTTTCGGAATATATTTGGTAATTCGATCCAAAAACAACAATTTCGTAGTATTGTGATAAGTATCCCAAGAAATAATCTAAGCCTGGTCTTTTACCCGTTCTCCAGCCATGCTTAGTATCCCAATCAGAGTGAATCAACAAATCATCTAACGTTAATACTAAAGTTAAAGGACGACGGTAGGCTTCAGGTGCAGGTGGTGGCAACAAACTCTCAAAAACAGGTTCCGAGAAAAATGTGAATAAAGACCCCAATCTTTTGTTAAGTCTTCCATACATTAAGTTTGGTGAGTATCCATTCTCGATGTTTTGGCCCTCCAACTTTGTTTGTTCTTCTTCGGAATCCCAATCACGGCACATGTATCCTACGCCTGCTAATCCTGCAACCAAAGTGGAGATGTAGAACCAATTTGCATATTTCTCACGTTGTAAATCCTTGGACGTTTGAGCTCTTCTCTTTCTTCTGGATGTCTTACGCTCAGTTCCTTCAGGTTCACCATTTTCTTGTTCTGGTTGCTCCGACTGAGCTCTAGATTCATTTGGCTCCTCGAATCCTGCTTTAGCCAATAAATCATCAGTCAAAATTGATTGCTTTTCTTCTGGTTTCTTGTCCGATTTCTGAGAGTAAAATTTCACATTCTTTGAAATGCCTTGATTGATTATGGGTAATCTGGCATTCTTCGAAGCCACGAAACGCACAGAAGATCCTATGGTCCTTGATAAGAGCTTCGAGTTCCTAAACATGGTTCTATCCTCTGTTTTTTCTGCTAGTATCTATACACTCGTTAAAGAGAATTTTACTGAAATTTTTAGAACGTTGAAAATATTTTTGAGTGAGTAAGAATTACACAAAAGTTTTGATAATTCTACAACTACTACTAACTCTTTTCAAAGATGAATAGAATAATACCTAGAGCCTTGGGTATTGGTATAAAACGAAACATTACGGGTCTTAGGTTCAATTCCTATATTAAGCCCACTCCACCGGAATTCAAGAAAACTGGAAACATACTCGTAAACTCATTGAATTATGTAAAGCAAGTTGACCAATACCAGAAGAAGCTAGAAGATATACCCAATCATGAGAAAACTGAAGTCTTAATGAACAAAATTGAGAGCCATCCTGAGCTTTTGTGTATATTAGCCACATTTCATTATGAACTTTCCAAAATTGGGATTAACCAAGTCAACCGCCCAGAGATCAGGTCCAAAATAATATGGAAATATAGATTGAATTATTTGTTGAAATATTTGAAGATCCATAATGTATTCTGGGAACTGTGCCAATACGCAAACATATCACAACACAGTCATAAATTGCCTTTCCATCCTAGTGACCTTGGAATACTCGATCCTTACAATTTTTCTGAGGAGGCCTACAAGCAATTACAAATGGGAAAATATAAGCACACTGACTTCAAAGATATACAAATCGTTTCCTTTTCGAGACCACCATTTGAACAAAATAGAAATTAGACGTATAAACTGTTATGTAATTTTTAGCAGAAATAAATCCATTAAATTAACGGTCATCATCATGGTTTTGGAATGTGCAAAGATTTAGAAATTTCTGCACAACCCTGAAGAGCAAATCCAATGGCGACTAAGTGGAATTCAGCAAAAGTTCCTTCGAAAATCACACCTCCTGGTAGCTCATCTAAGATCTTTCCGTAGTAAACCATGAAAGCCATAAGAACAACCCAAAGTAGATTAGATGGGATAGGCAACCCTTCAAAGTATTTAGATTTACCCAACTTATCTTTTGGTATCTTATTAGTAGAAATGTTGAACCTTGCCAACCTGGTCAACCCACATAAAACCCAGAATGTTAACAACAAAACGTCAAAGGTAGTTTGAAATCCAATAGCAAAGGCAATCGTAGCAGGAGAAACACCAAAAGAAATTAAATCAGCTAAAGAATCCAACTCTTGGCCCATTAACGACGTCTTGTTTCTTATTCTTGCAACTCTCCCATCGAAAAAGTCAAAGAATAATCCCAAACAAATAAAAAAGTGTGCTCTTTGGACGTAGTGGGTCTGACCCGTTCTCGAGAATCTCAAGCATGATATAATCGAATAGAAGCCCGAAAACCCATTTAATAATGTGATAAAGTCGGCCATATGTAAGTTTCTGATCATGCTAAAATGTCTGGAATCGGCTATGAAGGCAGCATAGTCCTTTTCATCGGGCTTTGGCAAGGCATCCTTCGAAGATAATGAGAATAACGATGAGCTTCTTCTGACTGGTGGCATTGCCTCTGTTAACTCTGCATCCGAATCAATATCTGATGCAATGGCTGAATCACTCTTTTTCACGCCTGTTGAATATCCACTTGATGACATTTTGTGCTTAGTTTAATATATTACTTTTCTTAATGAAAGCTGCTTTTTTTTTTTTTTGGTACAATTTTTTAATTGCTAACCTAAAGTTGATGTATTGTTTAAGTCAGTAGCAAATGATTATTTATGATTTTTTCAAATCCTTCAAAAATAGAGTAAATCTCGAACCAATTGATTGCTGTAGATACTAATTAGTACTGTCGATTGTGCAAAAATTATTTAATGCTGTGTCATTACGGTCATGGCTTTATCCTTAAACGTGTTTGCTTAAGATTTTTATTTGAGATTCGCACGTGATCTACAATTTCTCTACTTGGCTGCGAATGAATCATTCTTGTATCTCTATAATGTATATTTAAAGAATTGAAGTCAGTATTGCAATGCAGTATTTATATATCTAGTATTAATGATCAGAACTAACAAAAACTTTAGGTATTTCAGATGATTGACTGTTTGAAATGTGGCTCGAGGGATTCCGACTATTCTGATAAGTGGAATATTCTTGGTCGGATGAATGCTCTCTTAAATCAACTGTACTAGAACTATCATGAAGATGTGCAGGAGGAGCCTTGCTTAACAAATCTTTATTAGAGTCCAAAATATGCTGAACTTGAGATGGGGGATTCATGGAAACAATTGAATCGCTCGAGGAGATTCTAGAACTACTATTCAATTGGTTTGAAGGCCCGAGGACAAAATACTCTTGCTGTGGGCTTAGGGAACGATGAGTTTGGTGGCTTTGTTGTTCTAACTCGGTTTGCTTTATTTTCAAATTCAATATTTCTTGTTGTTGCTTCAAATATTCCTCTTGTATCTTCAAATACGACTCGTGTTGTTCTTGGTGTCCGACAAGCTTGGGGCTGGAGTTTCCAGAAGTCAAGATAGGTGGAGACAATGTTGCATTGCTGAGAAATATTTGATTTGGTGATGATATTGGCGACGAGAAATTTGACGGGTAGTCGTTAGAAAATGTTCTCTCAAATGGGTTTCTTTCTATCTTTGCGTTGTCCAGAGAACTTGGTGTGCTAGCGGGTGGAGTTTGGCCATCTGAGTTTTGGTCGGAGCTTTGACTATTATTTGGTGTCTCGCGGGGCTGTTCATTGACGTTGTCACCTCTCTTTTCGATCACGTCAGCACTACTATTTGATTGCTCGGCTTGTTTGTTACTAGGCATACCTGCGGACGTGGTGCCTTGCTTTTCCTTCATTTTCATCTCGTGCTGCTTTTTCAATTTGTTTTCCTTGGATTGTACTTTGTCCTTGACTAATTGAAATCTTCTTAAATGGTCTTTTCCAAATTGCAAGAGTTCGAATAAGTCATTGAACCAATTGTTGTAGTCATTAAGGTTTTTACATTTGAATGTGAACTTTTTGCTTGAGTTAGAAACCTTTTGCAACACAAATTTGAAGTCCTTGGCATCTTTGCTTTTTATCATGTAGTCATTCAAGTTATATGACTTTAGTGGTATGTCATCGTAATCAATCAAGCCACCAATCTTGTCTTTAGTTTTCTTCTTGTGTGGCTGCTGCAGTTGTGGGCCACCTTGTTGCTTTTGATCATCCTGTTGATGATCATTTTCAAATTTGAATTCATGTAAATAATTACATGTCAAAACATAAAAGTTGCCACTGTAGTTTTTCAAAATTTTCAGTTTCTTGTAAATGATACCTGACCTGATACACTTGTTATGTATGGAACTTGAATATGGTATAGAAAGTTTATTTATATTTCTGATTTCTTTCTTCGCGGAATGAGGAGTATCCACATATATATTCAAGAAGTTCTTGTTATTTGAAATAAAGAATTCCCAATATACTTGCGAAGATATTTGCATTTTCTTCAAATTCCCTAAAAGACTGGTCATTATCAAGTCATCCGACGACGAATACATCGCTTCCTGATTCACCAACTTAGCGAATCTTTCTGTGATGAAATTTAACTCCTTCAAAACGTAAGTTAATAAATCTTTTGAGATGTTTTGTAGATTCAAATACGATGCAAATAGGTAATTTTCCTGTACCAATTGATTTTTCAATTGGTGATCAACTTGCAATTTGAGTAGGAATGGGTCATCCATAACTGCAACGTCCTCTTCGCTGTATTCCTCACTATATTTCTTCAAAACAGGCTTTTCACCAGAATATCTCTCAATCGAATTAGCGTAAGTGGTGAGCATCTTACCCGTTAAGCTAATCTCTTTAGCTACTGAGTCATTAGCAAATGACTCGTTCTTCAAACTCGACTTAATTTCCTTAATCTTCGAAGATAAATTTTTCAAAAGAGTTTCTAACCTAGGTAATAGTTTTGTGCTTAATTCTTTATGAGTTTTCATTTGCGATTGGAACAAGTGAAAGTGATAATTTATCAAAACAGGTGACAAGTTATTGAATAAAGAATCTGCAGGGAAAGTTTCCGGTGGAATCATCAAATCGTTCGTGTTGTGCAAGACATGCAGTGAAGGTTGGGGGCCTTGAGAAGATAATTGACTACTCGAATGAATATGCAAGGGTGACGGCAAAGCATTATTAATCTGATTGAGGTGATTTTTGAATAAGTTAGTGTTTGAAGTATTTCGCTTGTGCAAGGGTGCTCCGGTAGAGCTACCACTAGCAGCTCCTCCGTTCCCACCACCACTAGCACTATCATCACCATTACCACTACCTCCACCTCCACTACGCTTCATAAATGTGGAGTTACTTGATTTACTCTTGAACAATCCGGGTCTCTTCTCTCCGGTCGGTGGACTAGAAACCTCACCGCTGCTATTATTGTCACTACCGCTTCCATTACCAGAACCCAGCGCACCACTTCCCGAAACCGAAGGGGCAGCAAGACTAGATAAACTGGAACTGGAAGGATTCTTCTTCAACTCTTTCTGTGGAGTTCCTTGTTGAGAATGGCTCAAGCTGTCAATATTGCTCCGGAATTTCAAGGGCAAGTCCTTGAACCCAGGAAACTGTACCGAGTTGATCAACTGGTAATTTATGTTTGCTGAAAATTCCTTGCTTACACTGATTTCCTTCAAGTAGAATATCAATGACCTGATAAACCGCTTCCAGTACTTGAAATACGTTACTAAGGCATCTATTGGCTTAGCATCTCTATTTGGAACATTCACGTAGAATGGTGATTTGGGGTCACTTCCTGGTAAAATCTTCTCGGTTTCAAAGATGAAAGACATTACTTACCATTTAATATGACCAATACTATCCTGATGAGCGATGATTTACAATCTTTTCTATAGTACGATTATTTTCTATTTATATACCTTTGCATTCCATCCCATCCGCCCCGAAGGAGTAGAGCATGGCATCGTGAAAACATCGTGAAGTAGTGTGCAGGTAAACCCTGATTCTAGAAGAATTCTACCGATTATCTTTTTCAGTGTACCAATTTGGCACAGTGAATGAGAGCAATACACAATCGTACTTGCGATGCTACTTAGGGCGTTGTAATGAGTATTCGGACACGTAGCTACCAACCAAGATGATAATAAGGGTATCATCCTGTAAACGCATTAGATGAGCCAAAAACATTTCCTCCTTGCATAACTATTCCAAGGTTTACGGAACCAACGGAACACAAGTTTTCGAACGACCCGAAGTCTAGTTGAGGCGTGAGTAGTGAATGATAAATAGATATCTTTAAAAATAAGAAAGGCACCATACGGAAAAAGGCAAGTGATAGAATGAGCCGCAGACACATATTTGAAATGGATGCAAAAACCACAATCATGCTAAAAGTCAAACCCTAGAATAATTAGAAGAAACATCAAGAGCCATCCGACAGTGTTGATTAAGTGAACTAAAATCACACTAGGGCACAAATCGCTATATATTGCTAGAATGATTACGCATGGAATCAGCAACTCAATCGGGTTTAAAATCAAAAGATTGATTCGACCGGAAAAACTGCCTCCTTCAGAGAAAGATTCGAGTAGTACATCCTCGATATTTGAAAATATAGAAGATGTGGACTCTAGTGCGTCCTCGGAGGAGGTTGATATGAACGAGTTAGAAGTTTTCAAGAAATATAAGAGTCAGGACACCGTGACGACTATGCTTGAAGCTAGCACGAGCATTGGTGGGGTTCAATCCAGTATTAGCGAGTGTGGATCTCTCCTCGACATCAACTTCGATAGTGAATCCGACCTAAGCATTCGTGATGAGTGTGTAGCTATGGAGTTGACCCCTTTTGAAGAAGTACCATCTCAAACTAGTTTAAGACAGTCGATTAAAGACAGATTCAAAAAAATGCTCAAGACTTCACCTAATGGCTTTGATGAAATGCTAGAAAGTCCCAAGGGAGACGATTTTTCCCCTGTTACGATGAAGATGCCTGTGATAGAGGATACACAACACTATACAAAGCTAGATATGCTGCTTTTCCACCAAAGTACTCCCGACCCTAAAATTAAATTTAATCAATTCGTTGATGTTCTAATTTACAACGGCAACTACACTAGCAAAATTGATGTCTGTAACTCTGCTGAACGTATCAGCAGTAATAATTTGTGGAGAAAATTATCCATAAGTAAAAATTCTTTTAGACTGTCCTTTACTTCTACCAAAGGTCCTAAAATTAATTCCATCCTTAAAAATAAAACAAATAATAACTATGAGTATGAAACTTTGCAATTGAAAGAGTTTGATAAGATTAATTTTGAAAACTTCATGGCCAATTTCGAATACTTTGAGACATTTAAGTTGAATCAAGAACCACATTTAAGTGACGCACGTTTAAATCAACTAAAGAACTATTACGAATTCAATAAATAACTACAATATAAAGATTGTTCAATAAATTAATGTGGCTATGGCTTTCTTGCCTCCTTAATTTATTACAAGAAATCTTGTCTAATTAATAATCTTGCAATTGTACTCTCTAGTAAATAAACATTTTGTTAATATTATTATTGCAGCGTATTGTCATTTACTTTGACCCATAGTATACACGTGTAGGGTCAAGAGTGTAAAATGAGCTTAGATATTATCGTTTCTCATATATGGGATATCCCGCCTTCACTGAGAGGCGGCGTTTTTTGCTTATCTCTCAGCTTAAGCCTTATTCACACCAAAAGTGGCTGCGAAAAAAAATTAGAGTCTTTCCGAACCGGCTGATCCAAAAATAATAGATAAGGTTTTGGTTTCTTTCACTACGTTCCTTGTACTTTCAATGTACTATATTCAGCAGGGAATAGAATAGGAGACCTTGTTACTTTAGTATTTCATATTTTTTCTTTTTCAGGGTTGTTCTTAGGAGTCGTCCGAAGGGTATAGCAGAATAAGATCAGACAGTAACCTATATTCTAGTTTCTAACAGAGAAAACCTAATTCACTTATTACTAATTTTCCTGAAGCTTATTTCTTGGTCCATTTAGATAGAACTTGTTGAGAACGGCTCTAACCGGGTTTTTGTGCAAAGTTGTCCTCTTCAGTCTAGCTAAATTACAATGGGCTTAAAAGCACAAGTTAGAGCAAGACTCAGAAGTTAATTATTAAATGCTCAATCATATTAAGCCTTAAGTTCTACTCTGTACGCGTATTTAGAAATTCATTTTCATTCGAGTTTCGTAAAATCCTACAAACATTTGCTTGCTTGACATCGTTTCTTCACTTCAGTTCCAAGGTCAACAATCTCCGTTTCAAATCTGTACCCCATCTATAGCCAGTTATTTTACCCAGCTTGGTAATTACTCGATGGCAAGGCACCAATAAAGCAATTTTATTGGCTCCAACTGCATTTCCTACCACCCTAGAAGACTTGGGTATGCCCATGTCTTCTGCTATATCGCTATAGCTTAAAGTTTTCAGAGCTTCCGTCTTTGTTACAAGTAAATCCCACACTTTCCGCTGAAGCTCAGTTCCAAATATATAGACATATGGTATTTTTTCATTCATGCTATTGATCTTCCTTGGATCTTCAGCAATAATCTTGAATTGATCCAATGTCTCGTGAATCTTAACGTTAGGTTTCCCAATTAAAGGCTGAAGAATGTATCCTTTCAAACGAGAGAAGTCATGCTTAGCAATTTGCAATAAACTTTCTGATTTTTCACCAAGTATAGCATAGTATAGTGTACCATGTGTATCTACTACCAATAGTGCCTTCGTGTAACTTATATCGACTATTGAATACAACAAATATACGCTTTTCATACTCTATTTCAATAAGATATTGTTCGATCAAATACTAGCAATTTGATTTAATTTTATTTATTAAATAAACGCGGTCAACAATCAATAAATTTTTAATGACACTAATCTCACTAATCATTTAGTACAATACGAAAAGCTGATTCATACTATCACTCATATTAATTTCTAAAGTTTATTGCTAAATACGAAACGTAAAGCACGAGATACTATTTTAGTTTTTTCACCGAAAAGTCATGCTAATTATCGTATATATCACGATTTGAGTATTTTTTTTGTTGTATGAGTAAGCATTATATTGTACAGTTAATTACCTAGTTTTGAAAGGTCTCTGCAACGAAGTTAAATAAAAAAAGTAGTAAGGAATTAGTAAAGCCCACAACCTTTCCTCAAATGATTTGAACTACTGTTTGTTTTAACTCATAGACATATGGTAGTGTTCCATTACTTTTTGAACTCATACGTACAAATAACGGTTGCGAAACTCTTCGTGGTTAAATATATTTCCTTATTTACTGAAAAGACTAAAGTGTCCTTGTATTCGCACTGATTGAGACCACATAAATGTGCTTGAAACTACGTTAAATCCATCATGAATTATGTACTTTGGTCGTCAATATGTTTTAGTAATATAAGCACTTTTTTTTAGCAAGTCATAGCATGAGCAGGAAAACATTGCTAACAATGCTTAGCACTACTGAGACCTGTAGAGAATGTTCTCTCTGTCTTCCTATATGTAGGGCGGAGTATTCGTGAATTCAGTAATAGAAGATATGAATGTCAGCATTTCATCATATCAGGTGACTGGTGCAGCCAAAATGAATTTAGATACGTAATTTGAAAATTAGACATATTTCTCTTACTACATAGATTTTAGAATAGAAGTATAGTATTATGACGGTTACAGGGCCAGTTAACATCTCACCACAACATTTACAGCACTTGAATGATAAACTTCAAGATTTGTCTCCACAGGAAATAATTAAATGGGCGTATATCACGTTTCCTAATTTGTACCAAACTACAGCATTTGGGTTGACAGGATTAGTTACCGTTGATATGATTTCTAAGATGGGATCTGAAGATAAGCATTTAATAGACCTAATTTTTATAGATACGTTGTATCATTTCCCCCAAACCTATGACTTGGTGAATAACGTTGAGAAGAGATATAATCCAAATATCCATATTTTTAAGCCGTTGAATGTTAGTAATGATACAGAATTTGCCGAGAAATATGGAGATCAGTTGTGGGAAACAAACGATCCATACTATGATTTTTTGGCCAAGGTAGAGCCTTCGCAAAGGGCATATAAAGAGTTGGAAGTGGTGGCAGTTTTGACGGGAAGAAGAAAATCTCAAGGTGGCGCTCGTGGCTCATTGCCAGTCGTCGAGATAGAAGAATCGAGTGGCACCATTAAAATAAATCCTTTGTGTAACTGGGACTTTACTCAGGTGAAAAACTATATTGATGAACACAAAGTTCCCTACAATGAGTTATTGGATTTGGGGTACAAGTCGATAGGCGACTGGCACTCCACTGTCCCTGTTGCTGAAGGCGAAGATGAAAGAAGTGGTAGATGGAAGGGAAAGGCTAAAACTGAGTGTGGAATCCATGAAACCAGCAAATTTTCTCAATACTTAAAAGCTCACAATATTAATTCTGGTACAGTTTAATTAATTCCGTTACTTCCGCGCTTTGCCGAGACATTTCCTAGAAGCCAAGAATCACCTAAATCTCTAGCCCAAATGATTTGATTAGTTTTTTTCTTCAGATATGTCTGTACTTGTAATCTTAGAGAAATCCTCCTGTAATACTTAAAACTTTGTAGGTGAGAGATGAAATGCAAATAAAGCATTTCTAGCGAAAGAACGAGCTCACAAGATCACCGAAATCTGAAATGGTGATCGAATACTATCGTACCTGTCTCTCCACATTCATCGCAGTAAATCTTCCTAATCAGAGTTCTACGACAAGACCATAAAAACTATTGGCGAGAACAATAGAACATCCAAAGTATGCAGGGTCGGTAATTGCATCGGTTCTAATTTGGTCTTGGAAGAATATTACACAAAGACCATAAACCCATGATCTGGAATTTAGGGTACTATAACTTGCAAATTTGTCATCCTCCTTCAACTATATATTGATCATTAGCTGATACTCGTCGGAAGACATTCACTTGCTTGATATTAATTGTTCTACTTGAACTTCTTTGTATTTATCAACTGCGGATAGAATTTTATTGATAGATTATGCTTCCGTTTGCTATTCCGTATCCTCCAGAAAAAGATAACGGGTTTTGGGGAATTCCAACATCTACTATAGATTGGTGTGAAGAGAATTATGTAGTGTCGCCATACATTGCAGAGGCGTTGAATACACTTACAAACTCTGTGTTTATCGCATTGGCGCTGTTTGCTATCTTCCATGCTTATCAGAATAGGTTGGAGCCTAGATTCCTTTTCATTGGTTTCGGCTTCTTGTTAGTCGGTGTTGGATCTTGGCTATTCCACATGACTCTCAGGTATCACTTCCAACTTTTGGACGAGCTTCCAATGATTTACGCCACTTGTATTCCATTTTGGTCTGTGTTCAGTGAGTTCAAAAATAAGAGAGATTCGATTTTGGTTGGGGTAGGTATCTTCATGGCTGCGAACATGTTGACAGTCATCTACTTACATTTCAAAAATCCCACAATTCACCAAGCTGCATATGGAATCCTAAATGCATTCATTATACTCAAGTCAGTTACATTGACTAACGAGCATGTTCATGACAACAATGCAAGAAAACAATTATATAAAACTATGATTTTTGGAGTTTCGATATTCGTCCTAGGCTATTGTTTGTGGAACCTAGACATACACTTATGTACAAATATCAGAGCTGTTAGAAGAGATTGGGGTATGCCTTACGGTTTTTTGTTGGAAGGACATGGTTGGTGGCATATCTTTACTGGAACTGGTGTTTATTTCTACTTAGTATATGAAGAATACTTGAGGTGCTTTTTGACAGGAACTGATGGATTTTATAGATTTAAATGGGTTTGGGGTTTGCCAGTCGTTTACTGTATCGATGGACCCGGCTTAGACAGATTTAATTCCGTGAAGAAATTGGCTCAAGAAGATACTCAGTTTTCTATGAAAGCAAAGAAAAATAATTAATTGCTATATCTAAATATGCGTTGTTTATTGTATTACAATAAATTAAGAATTTCATTCACGAATTTATCTTCATGAAGACTGCCAGCAAAATCCTCATTTACTATCTTCTTTAATATATTGACTGCTTCATTCGAATCATACTTGGACCTTGATTCAGAATCATAGCATATGGATTTCCATTTTTTCAATATCTCCTTTAGATGATTAATACCATCATTGATTTCTTCATTAGAACATTTAGTCTTTTTGTTATGAATATATGGATCTTCATCCACTGAATTTGAGTTCTGTAGTTCTGAGGCTTTTCTCTTGGCCATGTTAACAATCTTGTTGGGGAATTTTACTAATTCGGCAACGTGAATACCAAAAGACTTATCCGAGATACCTGGCTCAACCTTGTACATTAAAGTTATGTCATCGTCTTTATTTTCTTCTTCATTCTCATTTTTCTCAACGTGAGCAACTACATGTAAATTGCTGACTTTATTTTCGTACTTGGTGGATAGTTCAGTTAGTTCATGGAAATGAGTAGCAAACAATGTGAAACAATGTTTTTCGCTTATAAGGTGTTCCAGAATCGACCAGGCTAAACCAAACCCATCATAAGTACTAGTACCGCGTCCTAATTCATCAATAATAATTAATGAATTATGAGTTGCTGTAGCTAAAATAGATGACGTTTCCAACATTTCAATCATAAAGGTTGACAATCCTTTCAATTGGGAATCACCTGCACCAACTCTCGATAATATCGCGTCGAAAATTGGTATTTCTGGTGTGAACGAATCTTCACTAACTGGAACGAACGAGCCGATTTGACTCATTAACGCAATAACACCAACTTGCCTTATATATGTCGATTTACCACCCATGTTTGGCCCCGTAATGATAACAAAAGGCTTTCCCTTTTCGTCAGTATCTTCGGGTGAATTTGACAAGTGAACATTATTTGCTATAAAATTGATATCGTCCTGAACTTCCAAAATTGGGTGTCTTGCATTTTCTAACTTAATCTTTCGTTGTTTGTTCTCGTCTGATTCATAGGAACTGCTTAGTGGGTGCAAAATTGGCTTTACGTAAGGAATTGGAGCTAGAATAGCAACATTTGCAAAACTAGCCAATACGTCCAAATTACCTAACGTAAGAGATAATGAGGTAAAAACCAGTTGATACGTCAAAGTGATGGATAAAATTTCTTTGATTAATTCTCTTTGTTTTGAATTATACTCGTCAGAATACTCCAAATATTTTTCTGATAACACTCTCAAGTTTTTAGTCGTGAAATAAACTCCTGCTTTAACTGTTTGAAGCTCAATGTAGCTGTTCCCCGTATTTCTAAGAACAGAAGAATCATTTCTCGTAACTCTAAAACACCAGCCATGTTGCTGGTGTTTTTCCAATTTCAATTTCTTCTCAATTTCAATCCCTATATCTTCGCTTACCTCGATGTGGCATTTCTTTATGTTAGACAAGGTTGACTGCAAATTATCGTTTATCGTAATCAAAGACTCATCAAACTCAGGCTTTATATTGAAGTCGGTGTTTAATAAGTCATGAGCCGAAGAGGATTCTAACGGCGATAAGTCGATAGTAGTTTCAACTAATTCTTGAAATTTGACTAACGAATTATAGCTTTTTGAAATTGGTTCAAACCAATACTTTTTAATCAACGACTGTACATCTTCTTGCATGGTTGTCTCGTCCATAAAGTTGGATAAATGATTGATCAAATCAGGCAAGATAAGCACTAGTTGATAAAGACGTATAACATCCTCTAACTTCTTATTTTCGTTCCCAGTAGTTTTCTTCATACCATTTGCTAGCTTTTTCAACAACCTTTTGACATCAGGAACTTGGGGCAACCAGTCTTGAGAAACAAAAACCCTTAAACTAGTGTCTTCAATAAGATGATTTACCAATACGTGCCTTTCGTCAATTTCGGCCAAATTTGTTAAAGGTTGCTTCAACCATTGCGATAACAATCTTGACCCAACAGAGGTTTTGCACTTATTCAATAGTTCAAAAATAGAGGTAACTGAGTAGGACTTGGACATCAAGTTGTTGGCATTATTTGTTTGATTGGGAAAGATGTTCAATGCTTTCATTGTAGACAGATCTAATTTCATAAACGATGATAAGTTATATTTCGCAATACTAAAATCAGAAGTTGCTTGAGAAAACAAATCCAAATAATGAACCAAAGCGTTACAACAAGACAACGATAATGAGTGTTCTACTGAACTGATACCCTTAGACGCCAACACCACTTCTATATTGTTTAGCTCATTCGTTGTTGCGATGAACTTGCCAAGATCTTGCTCGATGTCTTTATTCGTAAACAAGGACGACTTCACCGAGCTTATTACTATACCACCTATCTTGTCCAATACCTGATATAATTTAATCACTTCATTGTTCTCGTCCAGCGGATCATAGTTTGAGGGCAAGATCACCTCTTTCACCCCCAATTGCAATAACAAGCTTTCCAAGTTGGAGAAAAGGTCATTGTCTTCGAATTCAGATACCTGGATGGTATTGCTCAGTAGATCAATCAAACACACACCTATCTTCCTTGCTGAACTTTGCTGTTGATACTTGATCCCGGCTATGATAGGCGAAGAAAAATCCTTGAACATACCCTCCAAATTAACACCATATTCACTTGATAAGCTTTCCAAATTTCCTGGTGTTGCCATAGCTACCATATGGAAACTCTTGCTATTGAATATTTCAACCTTGAAGTTGTTGTCTATCAAGCAAAACTTCAAGACATTGTTTGTGAAAACCTGTGGCGATATAGTCACATATTTATTCTTATGGCTCTGGTTATACTTTACAACCGATTGCGTTTTATAGATATTATCAGCGATCAAGTCAGCATCTTCATCAAGCGCTGTAAAATAATCTTTATTATTATGGTCAATAATACGAACTGTGGAAGCATCTTTTGGAGGAAGACCGCTGTACTTTCGATAGTACAGTCTTTCGTCCCCTACGTCTGAAAATTTGAGATCTGGCCTTGTACTGGACATCTTTGTCAATGAACTGTCAGAATCAATCCCTTTGAACTCTATTTGAATTCTATTTGAAAGTGGCTCCTACAGTAGTAAATTAAAACAAAATATAGCGCGTTCGCGTTAAAAACTTATTCCTGTATATAGACAGCTATATAAAAACGGCCATAATTGATAGATCAATCAGTAGTTGTATCTGTTTGACTGATAGTCGAATGGAGGTTGACTATCTGGGTGCCATTGTTCCTGCTTACCGTAGTGTTTGTCGTAGTTTTGCTCGACATTCTGTGTAGCATGACGTTTAGCTTCTTCCTTGTCCAAGTAGTTTAAGCCTTTGCTTTCAAACAACTTGTCAACTTCACCACCAGCAATTCCCGCGAGCAATTCCTTAGCAAATTGGTGAGAAACTGGCTTGCCCTCTCTTCTCTGCTTGTCTTCAAAAAGTTTTGCAGCTTCAAAAGATGCCGCACCTGCAACCAATTCATGGGAGAACTTTCCCTCGTGTTTGTCGCCGTAGACTGCTTCGTGGTCTTTCTCGTGGTGGTTTCCAAATCCAAACATTACGATTAACTTTAGATATTATATATTTAAGCTGATAACTTACGATTCTATTTAATAAAGGGGCTAGAGCTCTATTTATACAATTATTAGACACATGTTATTTAATAAAATAATATGTTACAAACATGACCGTCATTACAAATAATACAATTCATAGCCCGATTTGTCGTCACAGAACTTCCCTAACAATAGGTGTCATCTGAAATGTCTAATGAAATAAGAGTATTAACTTTTTGACAGGATACGGTGTGCGCGGACACCGTGTCGGCCCGTGCATATTAAAAAAAAGGTATTGTCTAGTGGTGGAGTACATTATAGTGTGTTACAGCGTTGCATATCAACTAATATGACCTTGGTATGCCATTATGCAGTAGCATACCTCCTACGATTGGGCCAGCATCTATTGAAGAGAATACACCCATTCCTTGATAATTCTGTACTGTATAATCGCAGCGTTTTTGCTTATGTAATTTGTCTTTTCATAAAATTTTTCAGGAGGTAGCTCTAATTATGTGATTCACTAGGAGCGCCTGATGTAGTAACCAATTGGCCATAGGTGACAACAGATCAATAACACCAGGATGGAATCATTGCATACAACAGAATTAGATGGTATTTTGCCTTTAGTTTGTAAAGGCAAAGTTAGAGATATTTATGAGGTAGATGAACATACTTTGTTGTTTATTGCAACAGATAGGGTGTCAGCGTATGATGTAATAATGGAGAACGGCATTCAATCAAAAGGTAAGATTTTGACTAAAATATCTGAGTTTTGGTTCAATTACTTGTCGAAAGATATTGCTAACCATTTAATATTGCCGAACAACGATGATGAGCACTTATTCGATAAGCTTCCATCGCGGTTATCGGAACCAAAATATAAGCAGCAGTTGAGCGGGAGGTCTTTGTTGGTGAAGAAGTTGAAATTAATCCCATTAGAGGTAATAGTTCGTGGGTATATTACTGGTTCCGCATGGAAGGAGTATAAAACTCAAAAAACAGTCCATGGATTGGCCATTGAACAAGACAACTTACAAGAGTCACAGGAATTCACCAGTCCGATTTTTACACCATCCACAAAAGCTGAGCAAGGTGAGCATGATGAAAACATATCACCTGAAAGAGCTTCTGAGATTGTAGGAAAAGAGTTATGTGACAAATTGGCCTCGAAGGCTGTTGAATTGTACTCCAAGGCTAAAGATTATGCCAAATCGAGAGGAATTATTATTGCTGATACCAAATTTGAATTTGGTTTGGATAGTGCTAATAACTTAGTTTTGGTTGACGAAGTATTAACCCCTGACTCATCTAGATTTTGGAGTGCTTCGAATTATCAAATCGGGCAATCACAAGATTCGTATGACAAACAATATTTACGAGACTGGCTAACTGCAAATGGCTTGGCTGGAAAGGACGGTGTTTCAATGGATAAAAGTGTTGTTCTTAAATCTAAGGAAAAATATGTCGAAGCCTACGAATCTTTAACTGGAAAAAAATGGACTGAGTAGTTACCATTTTTTATATCGGAATGGCAGTTAGAAAACATTTTTATGATATTTATATATATATCATGCTACTATATTAGAAATTAATGTTAATTCACCAATGCTGTAATTGCAAAACTTGCATTCTATGAACTTGATCCCCCAATTATTTTATGTCCGTAGTTGATAGGTTTTATGATAATCTTTTAGTGTTGTATATCGAAAGGCTAAGCAAAGAGCTTAACGGGCAGTAAACAAATAATCACAGACACGTGTATTTGTCATTTGCAAATAGAAAGAATATTAGGATATTGTTTTGTCAATGTCTATATTTTCTGAGATATAATTCTTCGAATTCAGGAATTTGTCTTTTTTCTAAGCTCAACCTTTCTAACTCATCTGTCACTCTTTTTTTGTAATTATTTCCGTGAAACCTAGTAGGAGATGATTTGTGTTGATCCATATGATGTCCATTGGGTTCGAAGTCACTATTTTCACAGTTTCTGGCTTTTAAAGGAGATCGCCTCAGCGGTGGAGATGGAAAAGAATATGGTTGTTCGTCTAAATGTAGCTCTCTAGGCCCCTTAGGCTTATTTGGCAGTATTGTATGTTCATTAGGATAATGGTTATTCTGGTAAAATAAATTTCTGTTCTGTAATGCGCTTTGAGGTTTTGAGGGTGATGATGGATCAGACTTTTTTCTGTTCAAGTCAGTTATCTGATGCAGTTGCTTTTGCTTACTCACAATTTCCTTGATTCTTTGTTGCACTTCTTGTTCGACAACTAACTTGAACTCCCTTTGGTATCCTAGCCTAACCTCCTTGGCCTCTTGATCCATAGATTTTTTTCTCATTTCAAACTCCTCCAATAGTTCTTCTTCTAGTTGTTTCTTTTGCGAATTGCATTTTTTTTGCATAATATTATACTCGTCCTCCAATTCCTCCTTTTGAACGAAGATTTTCCTTTCAATACTCGTTAATAAGGCCTCCTTTTTTTTCAATTCATCATTTTTTGTAATTAGTTGTTTTTGGAATTCATTCAAATTGGAACTAATCTCCTTTAGTTCCATTTCCTTACGTAAAAACCGAATCGACAAAGTCTCCAATAGTTCATAACACGATGGTCGTAAATCAGGATCAACGGTTATACATTCCTTTATTGTTGATCTTAACTGAGATGAATAAGTATTAGGCAAGTTTGGGATTATGCCTTGCTTAATTTTGCTTTGCAACTGTAAATGCGTTTTAGCTTGAAAAGGTGGTTGTAAAGTACATAATTCAAACAAAACACAGCCTAATGACCATATGTCGCATACTGGTGAATAGGGATTGTCCATTAATACTTCAGGAGACATGTAGTATGGTGTTCCAACGTATGTTTTAGCAAAATCATTCTGGGATGTTAGCATTTTAGCCAATCCAAAATCTCCTAACTTGATTGATTTACCAGAGTTCAATATGAATATATTGTCGGGTTTTATGTCTCGATGAATCACCACAGTCTCGGAGTCAATTGTAGGCTCTTTCTCGTCAACCGAGTTTGAAAACAAATTAACATTCTTAGCATCAATACCATAGTGGCATCTATGCAATGCAAATAGTGTTTGCACCAATACCTGCCAAATGAATTCTTCTGGGACCATCTCTTTATTTTTCTTGAAGTTTGAAATCACCTGCGCCAAGTCTCCCCCATCACAATATTCCATGTATATGTGAATTGACTTTTTTTCTAAAATATGATCATGTCTATAATACTTGACGATGTTCGGGTGGTTCAATTCCCGAAGAATTCTCAATTCCGATATTAATTGATTCCGTTCTTGATTGTTCATAGAGTTGTATTCTATTTCCTTTCTAACAAATACTTGCTTGCTCGATCGGTGCCGAACTTTACGAACGGTGCCATACGAACCCTTGCCGATGATTTCCAAGGCCTCATACTCACTTTCCGTCTTTGATGACATGCCTAAATAATGTATATTCGATGCTATAACCAATGAAAGGCGGTGGTTATACTAATGCAAATGTATTTGATGATAAACAAGCAGATTCAATGAATAGGCATTATCTTACTGTCTTAATAGACGTCAAAATTCGGTATATTACCTAGGTTGTTTTGTTTAATAGAACGACAATTAAACGTCTTTGCTCTATCTTTCTTTCGATATATAATAGGGTGTGGTACTTAGTATGTTATAAAATTGTCAATTTCATATTTGGTGGCTAGGATATTTACAAATATTCCATATTTGGAAATGGCTTTTTTTTCGCTTCTACTATTATTTAGCGATTGGTGTTCTGACTATGTGTTTTCTTCCTATCACAGTATGCCAATACGATCAGAGAATAATCTAGGAAGGCCTTAGATTATCGTTCGACTATGAAATATCAACTCGATCAATATGTTGTGAGCAATTATATTTGATAGGTTTTGATTGATGTAAGTAAATATAGAACGAACGAGAAGATAAGCGCATCTGCGAAATTTAATGGCTAATGACTTAGAACAAAATTAGCTATGTTCCGAACAGCTTAGTGCAAAACTGTTGATGAGCTAATTCAACAAACGAATGTATTATTGTGAGCAATCTTTGAATTATTCGATTGAATGATCGAGAACTACGATTCCACTTGATACCATTTTGTTTTTCTCGAATTGAAGGATATTCAGCGCAGTTCAATCTTCATTAACAAAGCTTGATAAATTTGAACGTAGACTACAATTGACCATCGACCAGGACTGACAAATAAGGTAAAAGTGGGGCTATTCTTTTCCCTTAGTAGAGGAAAACGGCGATTGTAGCAGAAGACCTTTCGCGTTGTGAGAAAAAATCATTAATTCCAATTGATAGAACATCCCAAGAGTTTCTCTGTTCGGGTTTAATTAGTTTTGGATATGACAAATATGAATGCAACACAATAGGGTTGAGCACTATTCTTATTGAGTATTTAAAGCTTTCATTGGCTTTTCATGTAGGTAATAAAAGTTAGGGGCATTAATTGCTTTCATTGTAACTGAAGCAACTAGATACAGTGCACTTTGTGGTAACTATCAATATAACAATTAATTTTATAATTGCCATTTAGAATTGATAAAGATAAACCGAGATTTTGAGTATGCTTAGCGGAACAACTCAATGCGTCCAATTCAATCTGGTTGAAATTTTGCGTTTTACGAAAAAAGCTGAGACTTTTGGTTTGTGTGTTAATGCACCCAAGCTCATTAATTATGAGTCTTGTACTGTAGGCATTCGTGAATCATAAGTGACTTTTCATTATAGATAGCGGCAAAATACATATTTGTGTACCCTGTTTTATGGCTATGATAGTTGTCAATGTTCTTTCCTCAGAAAGCCATGCCTAAGCCTGAAAATATTACTTAGCTATATCAAGCTTCATATATTCGTAGATCCTCAAAGTAGAGAAATAAAGAAGAAAACAAAATTTTCTCCATTTACCTATAAGTCTCTCTCAATAACCAGTTCAGTTATTAAGATACTGAGCAAAATCTAGAAGTTTGTTAGCAGCCATGTTGGTAGTCAAAAATCAAATATGCGACCTTGAAAAAAAATTCATATAAAATAAGGAATTTCGATCTAAGCGAAAAATAATTTCGATCTAAGCGAAAAATCTTTAAAGGGTTAACTTCAGTAACAGTAATCAATTAATCAGAAGGTGTAAAGAGGTTATCAATGAAAACAAGCCTGGTTACTTGAGAGGTGTTGTTGAGTATGAAGTTTAACAAAAATTAATTTATGCCCTTTCAATAACGTAAAAGGAAGACCATAAATGGAAACTGCTTCCATCGAAAATGAAGTAGCGTGTGGGATTCTCAGATCTAGGCGTGGTTTAATGAGCAATTAGATACAAGTGGTGTTTACTTTATCAGTTTTACACATGGTCTTATGATACTAAAGAATCTCTTATATTATAAACAAATATAAACTATGTCACAAACGAAAAAAGAAAGTGTTGAAAGTAGAAAGCTAATGTAAAGGGGGTATCAAAGTGGCTTGACAAATTCGAAAATTATTAAAGTAAATTCGTCAGAAAAAATCATACTATAATGATGAAAGTTATTATTAAGGACAATAATGTCAAAGGTTTCGTAATCGAGCCTGAGCCTTCCACAGGTTGTGCTGAAGGAGCAGAAGATGGTTTAGAAGATGCAGTTGAAACTCCTGAAGTACTGAATGATGTTGCTGCTGGAGCGGGAGTAGCTTGGTTATGGTTATTCGTTGTTGAGATAGATGGTTGGCTACCGGAACCACTTCCAGAATTACTGCCTGAGACATTGCCTGAGCCACTGCCCGAAGCATTACCTGAACCACTGCCAGAAGTGTTAACTGAGCCACTTCCTGAACTGTTACCTGAGCCGCTGCCAGAAGAGTTACCTGAGCCACTTCCTGAACTGTTACCTGAGCCGCTGCCAGGAGAGTTACCTGAGCCACTTCCTGAACTGTTACCTGAGGCATTAACGGAATTGCTGCCTGAAGCATTGCCAGAGCCACTGCCAGAAGCATTACCTGAGCCACTTCCTGAACTGTTACCTGAGGCATTAACGGAATTGCTGCCTGAGGCATTGCCAGAGCCACTGCCAGAAGTGTTACCAGAGCCACTTCCTGAACTGTTACCTGAGGCATTAACGGAATTGCTGCCTGAGGCATTGCCAGAGCCACTGCCAGAAGTGTTACCAGAGCTACTGCCAGGAGTATTACCGGAGCTACCATTTCCAGATGGTATGGCAGCAGTTGGAGAAGTTCCAGGGTGTTCGCTTGCCAGACTAGTAGCAACTAATGGACAATATGTAGTATAAGAGGTTGTATCCTTGATAACTGTGGTGAGGCCAGTAGTTACTGGAAGGGCGGAACATTTGTTTTGCTCACATGAAGTAATTGTAACAATCGTAGTATCAACATCAGTTACAGTCGATTGTTGGGCATTAGATAATGGGGCACTGGTCAAACTTGAACCTGAACCTTTACCGGAAGCATTATCGGTCGAGGAATCAGCAGAAGTCTGTGCAGTTGATGAAATTCCCGTAGGCGTTTGATTTGAGGATGGAGCAGATAAAGTTGCTTGCGTAGCGATATCAGTCTGAGTAGCAGATGCACTACCAAATCTGTTGCCAGAAACACTATTAGAAGATGCACCGGATGCGCTGGAGCTTGGAGACGCACTCGCTGCAGCACCAACATCTGATCCTGCAGCGCCTGCTGGATCATGAATAGGTCTGCCCGATGGAGCATATGGCTCACCAATAGATGAAGCAGAATCAGCAGCACCTTGGCCAGAACCTGGATCACTAGATGGAGCAACACTCGAAGAAGCACTAGCTGAAACAGCACTAGATGGAACAGAACCAGCAGCGCCTTGGCCAGAGCCTGGAGCGCCAGCTGGACCACTGGATGGAGCAGCACTTGAAGCAGCACTTGAAGCAACAGCAGATGGCGCAGCACTAGATGGAACAGAACCAGCAGCGCCTTGGCCAGAGCCTGGTGCACCAGCTGGACCATGGTATGGAACAGCACTAGATGGAACAGCACTTGAAGCAACAGCAGATGGTGCAGCACTAGATGGAGCAGAACCAGCAGCGCCTTGGCCAGAGCCTGGAGCGCCAGCTGGACCACTGGATGGTGCAGCACTAGATGGAACAGCAGATGGTGCAGCACTAGATGGAACAGCAGATGGTGCAGAACCAGCTGAAACAGCACTAGATGGAACAGCACTTGAAGCAACGGCAGATGGGGCAGCACTAGATGGGGCAACGCTCGAAGAAACACCAGCCGAAACAGCACTAGATGGAACAGAACCAGCAGCGCCTTGGCCAGAGCCTGGAGCGCCAGCTGGACCACTGGATGGAACAGCACTAGATGGAACAGCACTTGAAGCAACAGCAGATGGGGCAACACTAGATGGGGCAACGCTCGAAGAAACACCAGCCGAAACAACACTAGATGGAACAGAACCAGCAGCGCCTTGGCCAGAGCCTGGTGCACCAGCTGGACCACTGGATGGAGCAACACTCGATGGAGCAACACTCGAAGAAGCACCAGCCGAAACAGCACTAGATGGAACAGAACCAGCAGCGCCTTGGCCAGAGCCTGGTGCACCAGCTGGACCACTGGATGGAGCAGCACTTGAAGCAGCACTTGAAGCAACAGCAGATGGTGCAGCACTAGATGGAACAGCACTTGAAGCAACGGCAGATGGTACAACACTAGATGGAGCAGAACCAGCAGCGCCTTGGCCAGGGCCTGGAGCGCCAGCTGGACCACTGGATGGA